>JTDE01000028.1:357510-411272 GCA_014338405.1 Paragonimus skrjabini miyazakii
GACTGACGATGCAGCCAACCGCCTGAAAGAAATAATTTTGCAAGACATCCTCGTAGACCTCATTACTCACCATGTTGCTTCTAGTTATTTAAATGATACTACATATTAAGCAAGCCCATCGTTCCGGTGCTTAGCGAGTGGGATCAGAGGTGGTCTAAATTAGTCAGGATTACTCCGCCGAACACGTGTAACGTTATCTCGTGTACAAAATCCGAGCTAAGACTCATCGGTCCCGATCACCCTCGCCCGCTATCACGAGGCCAACAGTAGTATTATATGGTACTCGACAACTGTTGTTGTCTGCACCGTTCTGTGAGCGTTCGAGCAGCTTTGCGTGTAGGTATCGTCCATAATCTTCAAGATAAACAACGACTTCCTTCCATGGTCTTTTTTCATCTCAGTCTGTTCATGCCACACGCCGCCAATTGCTGGCAGCAGACTGGCACTTTGCGTCACTTTCTGCCATTTTGTCAAAACGTGAAGAACGTTTTACATAGAAATGCCTTCAAACTTTACTCTGACCACTTCGACCACTGAGTACTGATCCCAGTGAACACGTTTGAGACTGGTTAGGTCGCTCCGGTAACGAAGTCCACATCCTCACCAAAATCATCAGTGTAGCAAGTAAAGTATGTTGCATGAAGGATAAAAACACAAAATTGAGGCTAGTATCAGCGGCAACGAGGCTATTATCAAATATGAAGCGGGGAACGTTGGAAACTGTCCGTTTCATCAGCGTAAGCTGTTTTCAAAACACTGGGATCCTGCCGTATTACAGACGTATCTTTTACCAGGCAACACAGTAACAAAACAACTTCGCATTCACTAATTTGTAATTAAAACTATTCATCAGATTGAACATATTCACTGACCTTTACTTAAATTTAGCGACCTGAGTACAAATTGAAAGTTAACAAGACAGTTAATCTACTTCTTTGCCGGGTAGTTGATCAACCTGTGTACGATTCATGACAAATGATTAGGACTAAGCTCTTAGAACTGAAGATGCAGTCAAAAACTTAATGACTACACAAATCCAGATTTAGACGAGAACATGAAACATGTTCAAAACAAACAAATTTGGACGCTCTTTAAATTTTCTGAACTTGTGTACCTTAATTGTATCCCTCTGTGTCCTCGTCTGTTAAATCACCATCGATGGTTTAAGTCCCCCTAATTGATTCATTTGGTCAACATTCATAACTATCTGTATGAACCTGTCTCGCAATGAAACAGAAATGCAAAAGAGTTTAAATCTACTGTCTGAGGGGTTGTAAGTATTCACATATATACATGGTTATTAATAATAACCGTTCAAGACAAACATTGCGTTTATATAATGTTAACGCCTTCACCGAGAAGTGAATACCTGTAGATTATAGTTAGATAGTTAGGTAGAGCAGGTAGACCTAGCAGAATCAAAAGTAAACTGACTGCGTCAAACAGCTGTATATTCTGAATGTGCAACTTTCTGTCATCAACTTCTTGCCTATCGAGTTGTTTGCTACTCAGTTTTGGAAAATATTAAACACAGCAGCTTGAAACAGTCACCCGGTGAAGCGTTAACATTTATGTAAATCAGTTTGCTTTTTATCACACTAGCTTCTCTTTTACGTACTTACATTAATCAACTATCCGTTAACCAGAGTGAATGCAACAGCTTGTTGTAGTTTGTCATTTATTTCGTCTGCATTCGAGTTAATTTTGTTAACTAATGCTCATTCACTCATTCATAATTTTTTAACTGGTGGTCCAAAGAGATCCATTTCATACACCAGACACGGCTCAGTTTGAACAAGCTGTGCATGTTGATGGATGCACATTAACATATTTGGCAATTTATTGAAACATTGACTTTGAACATGTCCACGGTTTTAATGACAAATTTCTTGGATAAGCCAAGGACACCCTAACCACTAGTGCTGATGAGTTATGAATTTACAAGGATGACGGTTAACTAGATCGTATTAAAACCGGTACTTTCTGACCTTAAGAGTCATTACTTGCAATGAAATAGTCATTCCAACTGGCAGTTGATGAGTAAGTCCCAGTAAGTTGGTAGGGAGATATTTAGGAACATTCGCGTGATAAATCTCATAACACAAAACAATGTAGGTGTGATTCATGTGTGGGATACAAACTGGTCCACTAGAAGGAGCATATTAACCTGTTTTATTACACCACGTACTGTTCAAGCAGCAAGGATTCACTGTGATGGTGTCCCCAATTCCCTAACGGAATGGTCGGATATTTCAGGCTGATGGCATGTAATCAGAGCAATCGTGGAAGGGTAACAACGGTCGTGCTGTAAAGACAGTGAGTGGTTATACCTGGTGCGGGTCGGCTGGAAAAGATAAACTGACCTTATCTATGTTTCTAACATTAGTGTGATTAGGTCATTTTCAAAAACTTCATCTACTCAACTATACTTATTTATGTTTATTTAACTTGAGCATACTTCGATTAACCTCAGGAAATCAATATCAAACGTTGTTTGTCATTTTATTCGACATTAGCTTTCTAATTTTTCCCCAAAAAATTTTCTCTCCTTTTCAGTTCCCTTTGACTATCTGTCATCCTATACAACATCTTCACAACATTCATTAAATAGTACAAAAAACTGCGACTGTGGCAACATTTTTGAAATTAAATATTATCAGGCTGAACTGTTCACACCACAAGTTTGTCTACTGAACTAAAACAAAACAGTAGGCTAATTTTGTCTTACAGATGGAAACAGTAACCTAAAGCGTAATACCGCTTGCTGAAACATGTTTGCTTAGTTTTCCCTAACCGTTTCTAACGGGTGGCCTGCCTATATCTAACCGGTGAGTGAACATAAGGCAAAACCAACTGTGATTTGTCAGTTCGAGGTCAAAAACCTTATAATCGTCGGTTCGCGCCTTCGGCAATAGCCAATGCCTAAACTGACCATCCGAAGTGAACTGAGTCCATCCTGATTAACGAGGCGTAAAAAAAGAACAAGTACAACTAAATTTCCTTTCCAGATACCATGCTTGTAAAACTGGCCGCCTAGTGGATAAGAGCTTTAACTCATAACACAAAAAGGTTCGATCCCCCATTCAGTTTATACCCCCGTGATGGTTCCAAGCAAGGTCGGGGAGTGTCAGTTTGAGGATGGATAACAAAAAGCGGTATAAAACTAAAGGATCCTGCTGATTATCACATTTACAATTCATTGTTGCCCCAACTTGCTAGTTCTACTTCTCCCTAAGGATGATCTATACCGACACTTTAGGAAAACAGGTTAGATTAGCCAAACACTACAAAGCTCACCAACATGAAGCTTCCGCACTTCTACTTAAAACGCTTATGCTTTTAACTCCTCCCATGTGTGTCATTCACAATTAATTGCAGAGGCTATCTTTCAAACTCTCCAGACTCAACAAGGTCAGTGAGCGCGCCAGCAATTAGGCAACATATCGTGTGTGAGCCACCTGGCCGTAAATTAATTTCAAACAGACAAAGAGTCACAAATGTGTCTGGCACTCCCTCACTAAGCCAGCAACCCCATTACTCGTTCAATACCCAAACGTTTATGCGCATGTGTGTGTGTGTGGCAAAAAGGAGTTTAACGTTAACGGAAGTTGACCCGCTTAGACAAAGCGACTTTGTGGCGTTTTTATCCAGCTCAGGCTGTGATGGCATGGCATCATGACGGGATTTCTAAAGGATATGGGCTGTCCACCCAAAAGTATGGTAATCCAGACCACGAATTCCGAACTTAGGTAACGGAAGCTTAAGTTGAAAAGATTATTTCGAGACACAGAATCCATCGGACAGCACTTATGTGAACATCGTACACGACGTTGTCAGGTGATTGAAGAGTTACGTTCTATAACTTGCCTGTAAAGTTGTGTTCTAATAAATCCAGTAACTAAGTCATCAAGCCACTTATCACAAAGTGATCAGTCGTAAAAAAGCAGCGACCAATTCACCGAACCATGATATATTGCGTCCAAATGAATTCTGTCGGAATGAGCAGGACAGACAACGAGTAGTAAACTTCTTGAAGAACGTAAAGCTTCAACTCCTACACGACAAGTGATATGTGTTTGAATGGTCTTCGCTGCAAATCTACTTGGTACCTAGTGCGAGCACTTAAAGGATACAAAATTCCTCAACCTAAAAGCGGAAGATTAATTTGGCTATTTCTAAGGCTGTAACAACTTCACGGTTAGCTCCTTTCTACATAAAATGAGAGATTATGTTGTTTGCTTGCCTTTCTCTCTACGTACCACATCACACTTTGGTTGCCGGCTAAGAAAAGTAGACAGCAACTCGTCCTTTGAGCACTCACATCTTGTATCACCAGAGAAGGTTTCGTGATCAGTGACATGTTTCCCTAAGGGAATTCTTCGTCTGGTTGCTTGATAACTGTGTTAGTGAACTCATTTTGTTAGAAGCTCAGTAACGTTGAGTCTAAAATGACACCTTTCTCAATACAGGATGCTCCGAGTCCAAATTTGTACTCAAACGCCTACTTGTCTTAGATGAGGTGCAGGTTAGTTGACCGCGGGTGGGATGATGATGGTCGTTTTGTGTAATCATCTTGAAATCAGTAAAAACGAATAAGAGAAGCAGCTGATATTCGACTCCAGTTCAACTTATCGACACACTTTTCCTACTTCAAACAGTAGTTCTAAAACCGTTCTTGTTCAGTTCACAGGTTTAAACAAACGTACGCTATGGTGAACACCGTGAATGCAATCATAGGATGCCAATCTGCTTAGTACGTACATAGATTTAATGCTACCATTATTATTATAATTATAATTATAATAATTATTATTATTATGGAAAACGATTTCAGTTTTGACCGCTTCTTAGTTGAATATTTGGTTCTGAAAAGCTGTAATGAAATCCCTTCGTGTATAGACCATTCGAAGCTGAAAGTCTATCTATTCAGTTCAACCCCATTGCTAAAAAAACGATTAATTAGGCTGAATAAAAATAGGTTTAAATACTAGAGGTCTGGTTGCCACAATGTGCTGAACAACAGAAAGTAGGAAACCAAACTTGAAATAAGCATGGAAGGAGTTCAGAGGTGAATGACCGAAAAATAGCATCAAGTATAAAAAAATTTATTGCTCAATCCTTCAGTCCTGTAGAGTAAACCTGTTTATGAATAAACCGAACTATAATTGAAATTAGAGCTGCCGATATCAGCCACTTACAACACGTGAGTAACAAAATTGAAGCACGTGAAACCACTTCAGGTTTAAAAAGAGGTCAACCAGTGACGTACAGAAATTCCGTCAAAATAGGTCAGTTTTACCGAACTTTGCCTCTGTTTCTTTGTTTTACAGTAATTGACAATGATCTGACAGGAACTCTCAAAATAATACATACCTGTGTGATCAGATCGTAATGCATTACGTAATGAAGTTTATGTTCCTGCACAACATTTGCTATTGTTTCCGTTGATGTTAAATCTGGAGTCGTCAACCGTCGTTGCTAGTTGAATTATCGGTCGTTTGGCCACGGTGGAAAAACAGTGGAACAAGACAACTCACTTGTATACGTGGGAATACTTCAGTTACATTACAAAGTATATAATCAGTCGCTTTGACATTCGTTGACTCGGTAGTATCGGAACCGCAGGAATGTTCTCACATTGTTCAACATGAACATGGAACAGGCGCACAGCGACAGACAATCAGCGACAACAGTGAACATGTTCTGCTTGTCTCTCGAATGACAGAGGCAAAAGCAGGAGCGACCAGTCATTCGTGCAATGTCATTTTTCGAAAGCCAACAATCACAAGCACACATGGTACACAAAAACACACGTTACAGACGCGCATAATAAGATGTGGCCTAACTTGTGCGAAAAAATTAATAACGCGGCTGTGGGGAGGACCATTTGTAACGGCCGCCAGCCTGATGATGAACGTCTTGGACAACTTCGCCACACGAGCTGCAGCAGTAGTTTCAATGGTGGCAGCTGCAACGACAACTGTGTGGTGCCGGTGTATTCACAAACAAACACACACGTAAGAGAAGCAATCGCCTATGAACTGGGAACATCAGTTTTAGAATACGACATGTGTGCCCGACGACCGGAGCAAGTTGGCGCATCAGCTGTGATCGTTTCATCACAATATCTTCCGTTGTCGTGCACGCGCGAATTGGTTCGGGCTAGCTATTTGTTCGCGTGTGTATCTGTAAATCTTCGTATGCGGTAAATACATTTGTGTGCTGTTCCTAAACGCTGCGTTACAATATGTATTAGGAATTGAAATATGCATACTTGACATTTGTCCCAAAGTTAACGGCACCTATAACACATCATGAATGTTAAAGAGATATTACATTCATGTCCTAAATACAATGTATACAGTTGTAATTCCTAGGATCAATCACTGAAACTCAACGGTCCCTTCTGTTCGAAAATAAGCGATACACTAAACTTAACTACTCGTGTAATTAGCAACAGAGAAGAATGCACGTGCTCAAAGGTTTGATTCTTAATGGAAACTGTCATTCATTTGGCCTGCCGTTAGAGGATTATTAAGAACCTCATAGTGTAAGAAAAGGCACATTTTTGAGTCATTGAAAAACGGTATTTTGGTTGACTGAAGGAATGGTATTGTTCCTTGGTGAACACGTTTACAAGTCCGAAACTGAGTTGTAAGTGGCATTTTTTCTACCTGCCTGTTTTTCACAAGTAACGTCTTAAACTTTTGGGGAATGGTAAACATAATTTGGTATGATTCTATTACATGTTTGTGCACGTTAGACTTCAGACCTGTACTCTAAATGGTAACCTAAAATCCATCCAGTTTTAGATTTGACCCAGCTGTAAAACCCCAGCCTTCGGGTGGATTGGAACCGGCCCCAGAAACAGCATACCCGGACTCGGCCAGCGCTCTGCTAGTTAAACTACAAAACCATGCCGGTAGTTCGAAAATTTCAAACTGGATTTCAGACAACCGCTAGTTTTGTTGTGTTATATAGAGCCTACCAAATAATCCAAGGGTTCGATTGCCCTGGCAGGATTTCTCAGACAGTTCATGTTGGAATCCATCGACGCCATTGGTGAACAGTGAAACTGTATTATTAATAAATAATTTGATGACCCAATTCTATAACGACACGATTACCATTGTAGGCGAAGTTGATGCTGTTCATTGCATTCCTTTCAGCAAGCCTCTTTGCTCACACTTATTTTCTCAGACGTTCACACATTTTCGACATACACTGGTTAATAGTGCTCAAGGCTTACTTGAGCGTCAGACGCCCGTTCACTCTGGAAGTAACCGACACTCCACCAGATGAGACAGGTCTGGCGATTCCAGGTCAAAGCCACATAGCTATGTCTACGATAGGTTATATGAGTTATGGTTTTGGCGGTCGGCTACTGGCACATGTCAGATTAAGCAGAAAATTGAGGCAATAGGCTACCAAAAAGTGTCGGTCGAAAAATCGAGACGATAAATCACGGTGGTCTCGATGTATCCTCGAACTATAGCAAGACGAACAACATAACGTGATTCTAATTTAGAAAATAGTGAAATTGACCTAGGGACTAAGAAATGTATAGCCACAAGCGAAAAAAATTATTGATATTCAGGATGGTTTTACGAAGCCATCGAATGCTTAAGCATAGCACATTGCAAACTACTCTTCGGAATATAACACAACAAAACTTTATCTCCAAAGACTGAATTAGCCATTTCTTGACATAAGATGATCTAGTTTATCCAACAGACGCATATTTACTTATTCGGTCGCGTCACTGTAAAAATATGAATGATCATATTGATAAATTGATATTCTCAATAGTTTTCTATTCATCGCTTCACCGTTGTTTGTGAGCATGGCAACCTTAATTCAGTCCATTGACTTAATTTGCATGCCAGTAGCGTGTCAGACGGCTAACTTGCCTGAGCTACACAGTTTACTGTTTATCAAAGACAGAAACCGATTAGTACTTTTTGGTTGACCTGCAAACTGATGGGCATCCACCATTGCACAAGGTGATGGTTGAAAAAGGTTATGAAAAATATTGATCCCAGCGAAGTGGTGATCAGTTGTTCAGCACACAGAGCACCGTTATGAGGTGACTGGTGCTAATCGTGGACGCCAAGCATAGATAAAGATAGCCTTTATCCATTAAATCTACTGATGAATTACACTACTCAAAAGAGGCCAAGTTGATTTTTATCGACGGTTGAAAAGGACGTAAAGTTGTCCCCTTGTGATTATTGTTGGCACTGTTTGTGCTGATATCCATGCTGTTTGTTTCAAACTCGACAAAGACTGTTTTATGCATATTAAACCATCCATCATCAGCCTGGTAATAATTTTTGACATATCTTGGCCCTCACTCAGCCTCCTCCTCTCAACATTTTCAAGAGTCACAAGTTTGTTGTGGAACATGAATGCCTCGAAGTGTCAGAAATTCGATATCAGTATCTACGTGACTCGAAACAAAACTATCGTTTATCATTTCTGTCCTCTGAATTTACTGATGGACTTTAGTATGGTTTCAGTCGTACTGTTTTTCATGTCTGATTATAGGGAACAGAGTGGTGAGTAACTGGCTGTTACGTAGACTCACACTCGACCATCGTACGGACCATCCATGGTCTTGGTGTCATGGTGGATTTTGAGTTTAGAGAAAAGTACTCAAGGTTTTGCGGTAAATAATGTTATAGAGATGGCTACTTGTATAAGAAGCAGTCGGCAGAATCCAATACGACTGTCCGTGATATTCTTTATAGATGACATTGCTTGGTTAGTTCTGTATAATTGCAGTCCATTGTCTTGTGGAAAAGCGCGCAGTTGTCGAAAGTTACATTAAGAGTACATAAGAAGCTTAAAGCAAGTCATTTATTATGGTATCAAGCCAAGGGAAGCATCTTAAATCATTTACGATACCCGCTACATCTACGTCCACTTTGGTTGGATGCAGTTATCAACTATAGCGGGATAATCGGCATCAGATTTTAATCCATGTCTGCAGTTGATAAAGCATTTCGTAAAAACCCCTCATCATTTATTGTCAGTTACCTCGAACCGATTAAAATTATATTGACTGACAACCAAACCAGGTACGTAAACTGTCTTTCTGTGGGCACCGGCATCACCATTCCTTCCTGCGAACTGTAATCAGCAATCAAGTCCTATGAGTCATTTACTGGTCTACGTGACCTGCACACAATCTTAGATCATAAGTAACTGCAAACGTCTGAAAAGAGCTATCGAAAACTGTTTGTAAAGTTGGTTTTTTAATATCTCTATTGGAATATGGGTATCATCAGAAAGAGAGCTGAATAGGTTTATACACATCTATGATTAGAAAAAAGAATACTTAGTTGGAGTTACGAACGTTTTGGTCACATTGATCGGAGAATTCGGAAAATGTATGAGTGCAACTGATAAGAAAAACTTGGAGACGAACCAAATGGCAAGTGGATATGAGAAGATAAGCCTACTCATAGCCTAACGAACACGCAGTGTACATAAATCAGTAAGCGACAACCAACTTTTTCGGTGACAAACCCTTGAATACAATCTTAAACTACCAGAAGGAATCAGATAGTCCAGTTTTTAGTCTTCAAAATACACGTATTGAATCTGCATTTGAAATCATTAACCCATGAGGATATCAAGACACCTCAAGTTAGGGAGTTCCAAAGTGAACATATGGCCGTCGAATGAGTGTTACCTGCACATCAGTGGATTCAAGTGATGTTACTGCTTTTGACGGCATGTTTGCTAGATAACAATGGGTTACCCGCCTAAAGATAGCATTGTTGAAAATCCTACATGGTAAAACCAGGCCACGTTATATATAAACAATACGTAAATAACTTTCCGTGTTTTAGCTACCCGTTCAGATACATTTGTGATAGAGGCGTTATGAACTACTTTTTACCTTCCAAATGAGGAACGTATTCTTTACGAAGTTGTAGCTTAGGATACTTAACTCAGGATAAGTAACTACCGGAGGGTGTAAAGTCACCAGAAGACGTTCCGAACCAAACTTTCTAAACGCTCAGTACTTTCTCCATCTTTATTTGTCTGGGAGTCACTTTCGGGCATTCAGATATTATTCAATGATGATTCTATGTCAGTTTTGTGTTAATCAACGGGTTCTCGTGGGTGTTACTCTACATTTTCAATGCCGTTCAAATCAAATGGGTCACGCTAGTAGGGTTGAGAGTAAAAATCAATACTTCGCATCATGTGGTTAGAGTGAGCGAAAGCTTACTGTATACACCTGTTGTGTTCAGAAAACTTGAAATGTATGTTCTGTTTTGGCCACGTTTCTCTTCTCCAACGAGCCACAGTATGGTCTAGCTACCGCGGCTCACTAGCACGTGCTGATGAAATTAGTTTGTAACTGCTCACAGTGTTAGTCACACAGAGAATTGAGAGTTCAGTGCCTCTATCGCAATACTGTCGGAAAAACTGGTAAAACCACTTATGCTGACATCACGTCTCTCAAAAGTGATATCGATATACGTTTAAGTGGCAATACTAAAGCAAGCAATCTAATCGGTAAATTATCTAATTTGACAATTGACATACAGTTTGCAGTCGTTTATGATCGTATCACACGATCTGTTCTAGGATACCTTAACGATTAGTTCTCTAGCCTTCAGGAAAGTTCACAGTATGAAAAAGACTAGATCATATGAAGAGTAGTGGGCATGACACCTGCGAGATAGGAAAGGAATTGTGCACACTGAATTTACTTAGATAGCACAAGCCAATTTTACTCGTGCAATCTCTAACATACAGTGAGATCGCCCAGGGAATGAATTATCTCAACACTCAGTTCATTGGATCCAGTGACGGATGCACTTTGGGTGTTATCCTAGTGGAAGAAATTTGTCGTAAAAAAAGCGTTACGTATTCATGGCTAACTAGGTGATTACACAGTCTGACTATATTGTGGATAATCCTCAGTCGATAATCCCTTTCTAGATGAATCAGCTGGATCGCTGTGCTCACGTATAAAGGAGAAGTTGACCCTTCTGTTCTCACTGCTTTGTCAACCCATCTCTTTCAGAATGAGCAACCACCGAATAAGGTTACTGTGTCCCAATGACTAATCGCTCTGTTAAGCAGCAAGTTTGAATTATACAAACCTAAACAAGCCTTAGTTCCCTAACAATACTGAGCGAAAACCAAGGACTTGTGGTTTCTAAACATTTCCCATAGGAATTTCTTGATTTTAGTTGCATGAACTATTGGGGGAATGATTAAATAAATTTGGGACACCTCCTGGTAGTTAACTTAAATAGACAGAAAAAGTGGTTGAGATGCTTGATACCTCAACAGCATTGTGTATTCCTGTTTATAAACTGTATTCTGTTCTCAACATCATCAAACGGACAAGTTTACAATCAAAAGCACACATACATTTCACAAGATCTGGTGTGTCCACCTTAAGTAAAATAGACCCACGCCGTTGACCAGCAGTGGCTTATTACCGGGTCAGTCAGGGCTTATAAGCAAACACGAAAGTGCTTACAACTGGCACATACATTGGTGCACTAAGGACCGGTTTCTCTGAACTGGTTACAATAAACTTCCTTGTAGTTAGCTACTCTAACAGACAAAACGCGTCAACAGTACACGCAAAGGGCACACGTCCACAACGCGAACACTAGTGGTTACATTTTGTTACCAGACACGAGACTTCTTGTTCACAACGAGCATGTGTGCATTGTTGGGCGTTGAGTAAACTAACGACTACCACTCATGGAATAAGTGCTGGCTAGTTATGTATGACCCACCCAACATTCATAATGTTTGCATAGTAAGTCAAAGTCTAGTGGGGGTGTTGGCAGTTCAGAAATGAATGGAGGAATTGTTGATACAAGTTGTCGTTTACGTATATCCAGTGTGACTCAAATTAGAAGCTGATTGTGAATGATTTTCCGTGGGTTATATATTTTTGTCTAAACTCAGTATTCAACCTTGTAATGAGTCTTTGTAAGAATATGAGAATTAAACAACATTCCGGCGACTACGAGAATGTGCCCGTCAATTAAGTCCATGTTATGGGTCAAAATATAACTGGTAGATTATTTAGACTAGTCGTGCAATTGAAATTCTTTCGCTAACATGTTACTGTGGGAATGTGATGTTGAGTTTAGCGAAATTTCCTCATCTAATGCACTTACACGGCTATTGTCCTTATTCCGGTTTCTGCTCTTTCTCCTTAGTCAGTGATTGTTCATTCATCGGAAATGTAAACAACTTTCGTTGTCGGCGTTATGGAGCCACCGTCACTGTGACCGCTATCGTTCTTGTTGTTGTAGCTTGTAATGTTTTTCTCGGTGTCAGGTGAATAAGGAGATTCGAGAAACTCTAATTCACAGTGGATGATCACCGAAGCACACACGTGTGCAAACTTATGTGTGTACATTTGTGTGTGTGTGTACTTGTTTGCAAGCCCATGTTGATATCAAATACCAACAGCACCACAGGCTACGTGTTATTGCGAAAGGCGTGCAACCTTCATCGATCAAACATCCTATCATTTGTTTATTTCTATGCATTGTTTCCCGGACACGTTTTTGACCAATCTATGATCTTGGAGAGTGCAAGTCTAGTTTTGTCAAGCGAGTGTCGCTTGGGAAAGGATGAAAGAATAATAACCAAGTTGTCAAAAGCGACCGACACACGAGTTAGGTGAGGCGGCAAACTAGGCAAATATACCCACTGATGTTTCAGTCATTCTTCTGTGGTCACATTCAGCATTTGACATAGCAGATTACAAGTTGATAGGTCTGATGAGTCAGGTAGTGCGAATTGAGATGCGAGCCTGGTCCCGGTCAACATCTACAGCGTGGTTGCGTGACAGCTCCAGGTGACCAAAGTCTCTAGCACTGCAGAATGTAGAGTGGATCATTTAGGAAACTTGTTGCACGTGTGAGTGAATGAAAATGTTCTCACGCGGGTTGAACTTTAAATAGGTTCGCATACACACAAATCCTTAAGCGTTTGACCGATAATTGAAGAATAACTTTTTTGGGACCAGCTGAAAACATGTACAAGCACGGAAAGAAATAAGCAGTTTAGTAAAGCACCTAGAGATGTCAAAGGCATCTGCTCAAGGTGGAAACGAAACCAAACTATTTCACGACACGTTTAAGGTGTGGATTGTGGTTGAACTGCTCGCAAGTGAAATACATTTGTATAGTTAGGAAACTTAGTCTAACATTTTGGCCTTAAGGCCGAAATAAACAACTAACATGAGTTCGCGCGAGTACTAATGGATAATTACGGAGGACTTGATATTGCAACAGCAATAATCTCTTTGTATTGCTAGTAATATGAATACACAAACGTATTGGACTTTAGAAGGTTGGATATCGCAGATTACTTAGAAGTGCAACAAACCGCAGCGAATGCAGCAACACATAAAATTTAATACACAAGTAAAACCACCATGCCCATTGAAACCTTCTGCAACTGGCAATAGCCACAACAATACGGAACGGCATTTCAGATATTTGTTTGTGTTAACTAACTAACATGCATTTGTTTATGAAAGCTCACTTAAACAAAGTATGACTTGTATTTCAGGGCGCGAATAACAGTATTTGGATTGACAAGTACACAACTGTACGACCTTTTGTCACTGACAATAATGGTAAAGCTTGACATGTTCGTGTGCACAAATATCCATACCAACGTTCTCAATGAGAAGGCAAAAAGATATGATTGAACACAACTTTCGTCTATAAGGTATGATGCAATCAGTAGTATGCGATTAATGTTCAAAATGCATCGGAAGTACACGACCGGCTTCCTTGATGTTAACATTCATCAGATATGTATAGCCGACGAACTTAGATCATACATCCTACTATATGAAGGATAAATACTTAAGGTAGTATGTTGTGACTCATTTGCCAATTAGCTTTGCTAATTATCTCAAATTCAATAGAGTTCGTAGATCAGGGTCGGCGGTAACAGCACTAACTGGAACTGCGCCGAAACAGCAGTAATTTAAGTTCCCAGATGGTTCAATAGTTTTGTTCGATCAATCAGTGAAATCAATCAAATGGTGACATTTGAAGTTCTTTAAGTTACTATCGCCGGTGATACACAGATGAAAATTTCATTAACATTCAACTAAGATTTGTTGACTTAAACTAATGGACTGAAGAGAACGGAATGAATAGAGTTTAAGTCATTTCTGAGATGTCGATAATATAAACGGGTTCCAAAGTTCATCAGAACACTACAGTGCCTTAATTCACGGACAATATAAGTGTACTAATATTGCAATAGTTGAATGTACTGTTTAGCGTAAATCAGTACAACTCTACATACAAGTCCAATCGTTAACAGGACAATCAATCTCGGATTGGGTCACTTCAGATAAGCCCTAGAATCCTACATCTCAAAATGTGGGTTTGGCTTCTAGCAGGTTGATTATTGCATTTGTACTGTACACTCTGACTTATGCCTGACACTATGCATCTCTTACAATCAAAATTGTCATTATCGACTACTTACCGTTTATTTTAGAAAACTGCGCTGGATGTAAACTGTCCATGTGTTTGTATTTATTAACAAACGAACATTCCGAGAACTGTATTGATTTCGTTTGAACAGTGGACCCAATCACTCAGTCCGTAATCTTGAGACGGTGAAATCAGGTTATACTTATCATCACCTCGAAACAAGTACTAGTCAGAACAACGTTTAACCCGTATGATGAATTGTTTTCCACTGTCTCGTTTATCCTTACATGATCAGTCTGAACAAGAACGAGTCCAACAATAGAGTGCGTGTTAGAATGAAAATGAGCTGGGAGACATAAACTTTAATTGACGCATTATTAGCTAAATTCTACAAATATGGTTTGCAGAAACGTCTGAAATTAAACAGATACAATTTTAAAATGATCACGGATTCGCTAACGTTAAAATTATGTTGTCGTGTCTGAGAGAGACACTTGTTTCTGCGTACAATTTAAGATAGTTCAGATGTTGCTTACAGTTTACCATTTTGCAATGCAGTCAAAGTTGTTGTAGTTCTACAACCACCCGATTGATCTGGCACACCTCGTACAAATTGAAACTATCACACTGCATTTAACATCGAAAATACTAAGTGAGTATGTGTTGTGTTATTTATACAACAAAAGTCCATTTGCATGTGTCAGCTTTCCTGTCATGATACATGGATCTCTTGCCTAGAGCCCCTGGCAATGAAAGGGTAATGCCTATTAGGAAATCAGACGAAAAGCATGTATTGGCGCAATCAAATGTCATACACAATAATAACCCCCAGTTAAACATGATTATATTCATTTTCGCAAATTGTATTCTAGTCAGATGTTTGAAACACCAAGTTTCAATTATTCAGCTAATCGATAACACCCAAGGTACATCGCAAGTTGTTACCATTTCAATTACGCTCGGTAAACTTTAGAATACACATGTAACATGTAGGTTACAGTAACAATCACAACCGGACCTTACAGTAGAGAAGTTGATTTTATCGGTTCCTGTACAAATATAACTGAATAACCTCTACTTGATGTACAACAGGCAGCTTCGTTTGTGCGTAGTATAATACGCACATTTGAGAACTAAAGAGCAAGTATCTATGCCAGGAAGATGTTGGACCAGAAAAGACTATGGAATTACTGTGCACGCATTATGGAGGATGTGCCACCAGAGGAAACGACAATGTACCGCTGACCAATGTGTGTGAATACACGTCAGCCGTGCGAATGAGTGTACGGGTCCGTGGTTTAGCATAGCCTGTACGGTTTTTCTTCCAATAAACAACTTCGCAGGCTAAGCATCTTTCGTGGCCACAACATACTGAGTTGTATTGTTTTGGAACAAGCCGGCAATTTGAGGTTTCAGCTAGTCACTAACTAGGTGGCAAGAGAAACAGGGTGCCCTATGTTCCGTGATGCGTTTTGCAATGGATTAAATCTGGGTCTCATGCGTAACGTACTTTGAAACAAGTGATTGTATGTCAACATTGTTCGTAAACCTATTATTTCAGAGTTTTGAAAGGTGGTAATTTATATGTCAATTTAACGTTCACTTGGTTCATCTTAAGTTCCTATGTGATTATCGTCCAGTCAAACCAAATTCGTTTTTATACTATCTAAATTTTACTAAAAATGCTGATCGGACACAATTTAGCTTGACTAAATTGACAGCGGCCTCATAAAGATTAAAAATAGGTAAATGATTTATAATGTCAATTCAAGGAATGACAGAAATTAAAATGATTCTTGTGCAGTTTAATCTTCACAGTAGAAATTCTGTTCATGATTAATGTCAAAATTCTGGATTGAGAAATGCTTATTTGAGATCCGTTTAATCGTCTGCTTAGATATACTCCTAGAGTATGCTTTTACCATACAGGATCAATAATACACAGATGATTATCATAACCTAAATGAGATGAGCAAGATAAGAGGGCGTTAGCCTTTTTTTTACTAGGTTGCTTGCGTGACCTGTTCAAGGTAATCAGGGTCAGTGAGAACAACTTTAGAACGAAAAATAATAACAGAAAGAATAACAACAATAACATCAACCAAAATGACCCCGTCGAAATTTATATCTCTATAAACTCTGACTGAGTCATTAACTAAATCCAGTGACGGACATTGTGCTCCGTTCAAGTGGAGTTAATGGAACGTTGATTGTTCTTTTTATAGGGAGAGGGGGTAGACGGTTAGTTTTAGATATTCGTGTTCTGCGAACAATTAGAAATCTGTCAATCATCTTTTTTTCTTCAAATAGTTATGATAGCAGTGAGTCAACAGACAGTTACACAAACGCAAAAAATAATTGTCTGTTGTTGTATTATACACATAGATGCCTTCAAAATACGCACTATTATTTGGCTCCTTCAAACATGCATTTTGCATACGCTGAACCACATTCATTATGTAAACCTTTGTGAAGTGTTCATTTTAAAAAGCATTAAACGGAGTACAGTTGGACAGTTAAGAATTATTAAAAGCTTGGTTTTTACACACCAGAGTTGGTTTGCATAGGTTATCAATTGTTACAGTGACTCAGGGGGAGTGATAAAACTGGTACCTAATTTCGTTCTTCGAATATATATATTCTTCAAGGTGGCTGATACAAAGTTATGCCCGAATGCGTGCAAACGACTATGTATTCTGTCTGTGCGAAAGCTATGATGACAGAAGTGATCACGCTCATACAATTTTATTTGATACAAAGTTTAAGTGTGTTTGCTACTTTTCATGTTGTTATTTTTTTGTATACAGTATGCATTCAACCAGTACCCACCGTTCAAACTTCACCAACTCAGCACCTTATCAGCATGAGACAGATAATTACAAGGAGGCTACCTGCTTGCTAGTACGAGGCGATTTCCGTTACTTGACAGAGGGGGTGGGGGGTGAAACTCAGTAGTTCACTTAAACATTCAATTTTAACAGGGTACGACCACTTTATCCCATGATTGTTATTCAACATTATAAGCATCAATTTTGCTGCAACTGTGCATAAGATTTCGGCTGACATATATCGAAGCTCCAGTTAACTTCCTTTCCACATCTGACGGTACCTGGTCTAATGAGTTGGGTATGAGTTAACAACGGAAGCGTCACGTGCCCCACTTTTCAATTTTGGTTCAGATCTACTAGCAAAGTAGCCATAAGAAGACACGGTAAACACTAAAGGATTTTTAGGTTCTACTTACAGTCGCATATTACACGTCAGTACATCGATAGACGCTGTGGAACCTTTCTATAACGATTGTAAGTTTGACAACCACAGTCTCCTCTTAAAAGTAATTGGCCACACGACAAGCGGCAACAACTTATACAACCCAGCAAGACAGTAGTTTGTTCCGTTGTTCAACTCCTCGTCGAAATTTAGGTTAGCGACAAGAGTTAAAATGCCAAGGCTTAGAAATGATTCCCGTCAAAAAGTCTGTTTCCAAGCCGTTAGACACACATTTGTGATTCAAGTAGTCATCAGACAACAAATCCAAAGTGACAAATGCCATCCCAACTCGGTCGTAATGCAAACCAGCAGCATTTTATACAAGAAGAAGTTGTACAAAACCTGGACGCAGAGGGAAAATGCATGCGACCCTGTCCAGTCTGAGTTACTGCTCGTCAATCCTAAGGAAGCATGAAAACAATAAGTGCTGAAGGTCTTTGCTCGAAAGACAGAAGGTGATGTTAGTTGAAACTTACGTCTCTTAGGCTCACAGATTTCTTGAAGCCAAGGGAACATTATTAACAGTATCCGAATAAAAACGGATTTAGCTAGCTGGCCATTGGAGCAGGCATATGTACAACCATTTTTAATGCTCCAAATGAAGTTAACCAAAATATTTCTTAAGTTTATGTGGCTCAAGTTTTAGTCGAGCAGTAGTCGGTCCTCAAACTTTCTTCGTTTGGACAATGTCAGTTCGCATACTTCCTTTGGGGAGATTGTAGATGAGTCACACCGTTTAGGAAAACTTGGCTATTTGATCTGTAGTCTAAAGCAGATATATGAAAGTGAACGAACTTTTCGATTTGGAAACAGTTGTACGATTTAGTTGTATTTATTGGAAAAAAATCCAAATGGAGAGATGTAAGGGAATTTATGACCAATACGACTGTTTCCATTTGGTTAATGAGCTTCTATGATAGGGGAACAATCAAATATAAAAAGATACCGATTAGCCTTGACAAATGGTTCACCAACACAGAATTCGCAACTTGCAAATTTGACTTCGATTACTGAAAAATTGAATTAAGTAGTCTTACAAATTGGGAAGGGGACATGCAGAAAATATCTAACTACATGTTATGGCTAAGTTGAACTCCTTAACATCAGCTGATGTGCTAGCTGACGTGGCCAGCATTGTAAGTCATATCGTCCTCAGAACTGTTCAGTCCACACTTGCATGATGCACTCTAATAATTGATAATGGCAGGGGTGGAGTTTCAGTGTTTACATTCACGTATTGTTTTAGATTCTATAGGTTCCTTCAAAACTAGAGTGAAACTATTCAAACAGTCTTATAGGTTAAAGAATTACCCACCAGTGAACCGTCTTCTCAATTGCTTGAGTCCTCAGGTTTGAAGCGGAAGTATGATAACGTTACAAAGTTTTTCACTGACCATCAGTAATACACATAAGAAACAGCAGCAAACATAAAAATGTGAGCAGATAGAAAGTAGTACATATAATTCAGAGAAGTTATGACAGCGATATTCGGTTCCTCATGTACGGTTTGAAAAATACTTTGAAGTTACTTGCAAAGGTGACCAGTTCCCAGTATGACTTACAGACGAATCTACAAGATCAGTGGTTGAATCGAGGGGTGCATCTTAAATATGCCAATGTTATCAGTAAACATTCGGTTGACAGGATGATTAAAACCGATACATTTTTTGTCTTTTCGGAATGGTATAACACAGTCTGTCAAACCTATTTACGTCGACCACTGTTCTGCAGCAACCATTCCGCCAGATCTTGTTTGTAATTAATGTGAGAGGTTTCACTGTGTATGTCCTATCACAAGGAGTCCGAATGCTTAGGTATCAGGATCTGCCAGATGAGCCATTGGCTGAGAAAAAACACCGAATGTTGACCATCCAAGCAGTTCTTGTATTCTTGTAACCTGAATCAATTTTATAGGAAACAACTGCAGCACAAGTTAGCCAGTCACTGATATGGAAAATTCCAGTAAACCCAAGAGAAGATAAGGTTCATGAACACACTTTTAAACCTAAAACGCCTGCGGGATTTGGCCGTTTCTTGCCGTTTCTACAAACAAAATAATCTGACCCGCGAATACACAAGTCAAGTCGGTACAGTGATTAATGGTCAAGATGTATTAAATTATTGCGGACAACTGTCGCTTGGGCACTGCACCAGCACTGCCGTCTAGTCAGACTCGTACTAGGCCCCTCCAGTCCACGATTTCTGCAGTGTGCCTAGTTGGTTGCAATCCATCCAGGCACGCAGGCTTTAGATGTTCAGAAAGACTGCACTAAACTTGTTGGTCTTTCCTAACACCAATTAACCATCTACTTCTCGAGATATTTCATATTTTATATATCATTCATTTTATGATAAACTTAGTACTGATGTGATCAAACAAGAGGCTTGCATCGTGTTCTCACTGCTTTGTTCAAACTGTTGAGAGGGACCACTGTTTTTCACTAGTTTTGCTCGGTAAGCACACCTTATTATAATGCAAGCATGTAAATAAAATCCCAAGCTTTCTTCTCCTCTTTTTGGATAAGTGATGCATGTACCAAACTGGTTAATTCAGACTCACCAAACCAACCTGTGCAGAATTTCCATATACATGCGTAAGTGTCTGTAATGTAGTGACCAAACTGTCCCAAGTTATTTTTGAGTGGCGGCTGTTGTTTGAATAAAACTGGTAATCAAGTTTGATGACAATGTTTTTTGTTCTCAGATCATATCAATCAGATTTGACCACTGGAACTATTTTAGCAAAAGTTTACAGCGTATACTGGTCTTGGAGTGGCCGTCAGCTTTGATCACCTTCAAAGCATTAAGTCATGGACTAATCGAGGCATTACTTAAACGGGTTAAGGTCTCGGTTCCTTCTTCTTTAATTCACCTCGATAACACGTAAAGAAAAACAAATAATTTTCATCATATTAACCTGATATCTTATGATGCGAGTAGAACGGAGGCTAATCGAAGAGGTTGATCGGAATCGTCCATTTTAATGAGACTGCGACAGTTCCATGTGAGGGACGCTCATTTAAAGATTCTTTCTTGAGTACTTCAGAAATCGTGTTTCTCAACACTTCCAACCATCCTCCATGGCAATTACTTAAGGCAGCACAAATAGTATGTGTTTAACTGTCAGTATCCACCGGAAGCACACAGACCGTTTCGTGGTTGTCGCCGTTGATCTGGTATGGTTATCCGGCTAATATCGACCACATATCCAACTGCAAGAACGACAGAGACCGAAATTTGTAGATGCTCACTGCTTTACGAGTTAGTTTATTTCAGACTCAGTGGATTCTGTAGATCAGTGTTGATGTAGAAAACACTAATTGGAACTGTGCAGGAATTCAGTCGACTTCAAGCTCCTAGATACCACAGTTTCACTTAACACTGTCAACATCAGCTCTGATTAATGTACTCCAGTGAGCTTGAGATAAAAGACATAACTGAATCTAAAATGAGTGAGTAACTACACGTTACTCATTGCATTAAACAAGAAGACAGGCGACACATTTCGATCTGAAACGTAAAGAATTTCAGTCGCAAACTTTTGTCTAGTTGAAGTCTCCTTCTAAACAAACAATCGATAAAAGTTGAATTGTGAAAATGTACGATGTATAATGGTTTACAGCTAATAGATTACGTTACATAACGTGAGAGGGTCGACAACTCTGGCGCTTAGATTAAGGGTTTGCAAACTAAAACGAAAATAGCATAAAAATTGCTTTAGCGCAATCAATCATTACGTAATCCAATTAGACAATCTTTTCTACTGTTTATTGAAGTGTTTGCTAATTGAAAGAATGACACGCCTCAGCTTGACAGGTAAGCAGAATGCGAAAATGCTCAAGGCATGAATGTGTGCGTGCGTGTTTACATCTAACTGGCAAATGAGACTTACAAACACAACCCTGGACAACATCACTTGATAATTGTTGGTAGATAATTCATTCAGCCACTCTTATCAAAGTCGACCAAACGCTATGCGCTTCGATAGAGCAGTAGACCATTCGCATGAGTTAAGCCACTTGATGAATAGTCTTGTTAAGTGGAACTTGTACGAACAATGTTGAGCACTGGTTTCACTTAACCAATGACTCAACGACATGACTACAGCCTAACTCGTTGGTCGGTTTTTGGATGTCGCTGCCAGGTTAGCTGATCAAAACGGAAGTTAATATGTTTATTGGACAATAAAGAAACCGAATGATCACCGAGAATAATTTATTGTGTGAATGAAGGTTAACGATACTTACAGCTTGTACGGACTGCAGGTTTCTAGGTCATTATTTAAGAGATAGAAGATGTATAAGATGACTCTATTTGTTCAAACCGTGAGGACAGTTCGGGTAAATCAAAAATGAACAAGACACCAGTAATGATGACTTCATTGTCGAAAACTCATGCTTCATCTGAAACGAAAGTACAACTCGAGATGTTTGCTAATTTTCGCGCATCAGAATATATCGTGTATACTTGACTGTTAAGAGAAAAATGCACAATCCTCCAGAAATGGAATGATAATTCCACATTTTTAACAATGTGGAATGAATTCATAACAAAAGTAAAATACTGATGAATAGTAGGGGATTTTAATTTTCATATAGATTGAACATCACCCACAATTGATCGCAGCTGTCGCATTTCAAAAGGGGCCGACTGGAAAGTCTATGGGAATGCGACAGCTGCGATCAATTGTGGGTGATGTTCAATTTATATGAAAAGTAAAATAATCCGTAAAATTCATCAAGTTTGTCATTTTTGCCAATTTAAACGCCAGACGATTCAACAAATTACGTTTTACAAACCTAGGAAGGGCCGAATGTTGGTGAAAGATACACAAAGCACACAACACATGCAAGATTGAAACGCTCCTGCAGACTACACGTAAACCTAGCACAGAAGCGTAGGGTGATTATAACCTATCAAGCAAAAACAATTCCTACGTTCTATTTGAGATTGGTAGACGTTGGTTAAAGTAAATTTGTTGAAACCCTTGATAACCCGGTATTTTCGTCATCTGAACAACTAATGCTCCTGAAACCAATGTGAGGTAGTACAACGTGATATACAGCATTGCGGCCTGATCTGAGAATCTGTACGCCACCTGGTCCACTATCCCATGGCTCCAAGAAACTAACTGCAAACGCAAATCAAGATATCTTCCAACAGGCCAGTCTGCTTGTCGTATGCGCATATTGTACCAATCGGTCGAAGCAGACTGTCCAATTCTGCACACTGTTCGCATTGTCCACGTTGTCTTATGGGACATTTTGACAGGCAAACAGAATATCATGAGAGCTATCTTTGACAGAGTCCAGTATAAACACTATCAGCAAATGTAGATCGGTCGGTACCTTGGCTGTATACAGCGCGATATCCGCGATATGTGGCTGTAATCAACGTTTGCTGTTAACAGGCTGTCTACCGAGTGGAATAGAATTATTTGTACGTAAATAGGCGATGCATTCTTGGAATGAAAGTGTAGGCCAGGTCGTTTCTAATTTTATTGATCGAAAAAAGATTTTGTACGAAAAGTTACTCTAACTTAAACGTTAATTACATTTGAATGGGGCTTTCACAAGTACAAATAGAGTTCGATTAGTGTCCTTCGAAAATTGTCAGTAAACTGGAATGTCTTTCTTTACTGTTGCTTGTTCTTACTGAAATTGGGTTTTAAAATCCGATCCACTTTCATTGAAGGCAGCAGTTTCGCTCATGACACGGATGACATCAACCTGAGTATGACCAAATTATCATACCGAACCGTCAACCACAGCGGTTTCTGAATGATTTCCAGATTGCCTAACTATCTCAATAAGGGACATATTTTCTGTTTGTTAACTGTAACTGCTTCAACTGTAAAGTCAGTGACACCGCATTCAAAAGTCTTCACGGAAACCTTTGCCGGAGTTCAAACCTTGCTGATGAGCTCTAAAAAGAGCAAAACTTTGATCCCTTGTCTCCAGTTAAATAAACCACCCAGTTACCGTGAATTAAAGAACGTATTTCGTGTTCAAACCCAAAGAACTTTCAGCCGGGTAAGAATGCGTCACACATTAAGTTTGTTAAAAGTTGCGCGTTTTTAATCGCTTTTAGTTCACACTGATTGTCGATGATCAAAATCATGCTGTAACCTCTGAAATGACTCGAGGGAAAATTTGTTAGAACTGCCAAGGAACTATTAGTATACTAAATGAGTCAGTATATTTTGTTCCACCTGGAAACTTGTGAAAACTTTGAGCACGCAACTACCGGTTGCTTGAATTGACGGTAGATCGATTGAATGAGGTGACGAATTCTAGTCACTAAACCCTTCAACTGAAATGTTTCTATCACAGATAGCTAATTGGTGGCAAGACCACGCGGTCCAATAAGTAATGTAGTCGTAAGTGTTAAACCCCGAATAATTTCAGGCGTTACCCCGATACAAATTACCAGAAGTAGACATTCAGAATGCCACACCCAATTCACGAATTCTCACCAGCATAACATTTGCAGACTATTTTAATCCGTTAATCGTATTCCCCTAAGTGTAGACTTTAGAGACAAACAAAAACCGTAACAAAAGGTCAGGGTGTGAAACTTTATATGTTTGCTAAGTAATCATTAAATTTTCTTCAAGGTTTCTTGAGGGTCCCGTGCAAATCGTCCTCGATCTAGGTCACAGATTAAAACCTATAGACGTGGAAAGACATACATGTAAATGGTAATAGGAATTTTACTTCACTGTTAATGTCACTGTCTGCAAACTGAGCTATATTTATCAACGGTACTATATAAATGGAATTAACGTTTTAGATGGTGACGATTTTAACATTCAGTGAACGTGTGCTACCCATGCAAACAAAGCAATTCGATGTTCTGGCTAGTCCATTTGTTGTCGACTTAATCCTTAGGACTATGGTGAACAAGGTAATCCAAACAGAACTAAGAAGAGAAAAGTGTACTTGATCATTTCATTATAACACTAGTTCATAACACATCTTACGGGTAAAAAATATTCCAACGATCCTGTGTATATGCGCGTACACTCAGTGCGCATAAATAGGGAGTGTATTGAAAGTTCCGGGCCTTACTACGACCTAGGCGTTGCTGAAATTCAAAATAGCACCAAGTTTTAGCCTTAACATAGCATACTGTTTTGGCGAAACTCAAGGCTTATAATTATTTTCAGCATCTTTTCCGGGTTTTTATGCAGAATCAGTTATCAGGACTTAAGAAAACACTAAACCGCAGTCCCGAGCTGTTCCTGAAGTGATAACGTCCAAGGAACTTCTCGGTTCATGTTGTACACATCCAAAAAAGACTGCTCTTCATAGCCTGCAGTCAATTGCTGAATTCTTCAGAGCTGCCCTGGAAGGTGCATAATTATTGTGTCACTCCCAGGGTTGCCTGTAACAGTTGTTTCGATCTTATGGCTGAGACAGAAACTCAGATCGACGGGCGAGTGTATGTGGGCTGGGAACCATTCTAGCCTTTCGTCCAACTGTGATGGACCAAATTATTTGTGACTATTTCATCAGATTCAGCATGTGACCACAGTGACAGCAAAGCTGATACATACAAATTCCAACGTTCCGAGGAAAATATCAAATCACTGCGAGCAGACTAGGATGAATTCACAATTACTTATTCCCAAGACAGTGCAATAATACAACCTGTAGAGCCACACTGCTGTTCTAGAAGTTTAAGGTTCACGCCGTTTCCGTCAGCTGTATGTGCACCATATTTGAAATGTTGAAAAGGTTGTGTTAACTCACGTAATATCAAATAGAGTAATAATCGTAGATGTCTATCGTACGGATTTGCTCTGACAGCTTCACAATTCACTATATGAAAGATACATAAAAATACGGAATATTGGTATCCTAATTTTTATGAGTGTTTCATCTCACGTGGCATTTGAATGCGAATTTCAGGAAAATTCCACGGGATATTTTTTACATCCCTAACCCCTAATGACTTTCACTGAGGTATAATTTTAAAATCTTCCTTAAAAGACAAATGCCTTTCATGTGGCTATGAAGAGAAGTCATTTACTGAGGAACAGCTGAACAAACAGGATAAAACTTCTGTTTCTGGCTTTCACCGAGCCATTTGGACGTTAATTGCAAAATATGAGGACTGTATTCGAAACAATTTTTGTGTTTGAGTTACTACATCGTTAAACACAATTTTCAAAATGCACTGCACATGTATAATAAATTAACGCAAAGTACTAATCTTCATTTTATTGTAAAATGTTTCCTTAACAAACATAACTTACGGCCTCAACCAGGATAATGTCACCTTAAACTTCAGTCTACTTTTACGATGTATACACTATGGGAATTTTTCGAACACAATGACAGTGACCTTTTTCTCACTACCAGCAATGTCATATCCAACATTGTTTGTCTTGTCGACTGCTGTGTTACTATTGTGAAACACTACCTAAATTCTTTTCAAGAAAACTAGGGATCATTTGTTTTGTATAACTGACGGTTCCATCAAATTTTAGCATAAAAATAATAAAAGGTTTTCAAAACGAAGTGATCTAAAAAAGTTTTTCTTCAAATGTCAAGTAACCAGGGCAGTCACCTGTGGGCAGCATATTGTTAGACTATCCAGAAATAAACCATAGATTATCACAGTGTATTCAGAGAGATGTGATCTGCAGGTGCAACTTTTTGAGTTGACAAAGATATAGCTGTATCGGTTAATTACTTGTAACGAGTAGAACCAAATTAAATCTTCCTGTTTTTTTTCTAACGGCTTCAGCTTTCATACGACCAAGTGGGTAGGCTACAGGTTTAATGCAAAATCGAGTATATTATTTGTTTCCTCAACGTTTCCTCAAACGATAACAAATATTTACCAAGTTCATGCAACTAGCATATAAAACGTGTATACGTGGAAAGGTCTGTTGACAAATGCAACAGAAAAAATTCAAGTTTATCTATCAAATTTCTACGACAATCTTCAGATCGCACAACTTTAAACACACCAAGTGCCAGAGTAGAACAGTGACGGTCTTCTTCGTTACTTTATCAACAACAAATCGATTTACATTGTTGATCTTGTTCGTTAGATTCGTTTTGCATAAGCAACTAGTTGTATGCACTCAGTCGAATGGAAATTATTCAGCAAACGGCATCATTTGCATACGTTTCGGTCAAGTGATCTTCATAAATTTCTCCTGGCACTTACCACTCATGAACTCAGTGACAATAAAAATAGACCCTGACTAACTAAGTGTGGCACACGAAGAACGTCGAAACCTCTTTTACTGACCCGAACTTTCATCTGTTGTTCAAAGATACAATAAAAGCTTTGTAGTTTCAAATGTTGACTCTCACATTGCCACCTTATGACAGATTTCGTTAGTCCAAATGAGGACCAAGCCAACAGCCCATTTCACGATAATAGCCAAAGGTCTTACTCGGCTGGTCACCATTCTTGAGAACATTGTTTGTAACGAGGAGGTTTGTGTGTCATTGATATGTATCTTGTCCACACCCTGCCAATGGAGTCCACTTCAGATTGCTAGTTTGCATTGGTTACGGTCACAAGGGTTCCAAGTGGTTCGACTCCCATTCAGGCTGTCTATCCGGTGAGTCACAATAAGGACGAAACTGGTCGTGGAGTGTTGGTGCGAGGATGAACATTATGCAACACGTTGAACAGTTGTAGATATAATCACTTCAAACTGGCACACTGGGTTGCTTTCTGTCCGCCAAATTAAGTGGCACCCCAGAAGCTATGCCAGTATTCAATGCTTAGATCGCTTTACGACAAATCATGTTGACGGGTCAAATAAAGAGCCAGCTGCAAACGATTTAGATACCAACTTCACAAGGCCGTACGATTAAAAACAGTCCAGCACCTACGGAAGTAGTCCGGTGTGCGCGTTTTACTATACAGTCTACAATTCTGTAAACAATATCACTTGGCTTTCTGGACTAAACTGTACTAACCTACTGTACGCTGAGGGTTCGGTATGTTTGCAAAAGTTTTTGATGTTATAAGGGCCAAATGAAACCACTGTTACGACTATCCACGTGTGAGGCAAACTTAGGTCAAGTTCGCTTTTACAAACTGGCTTCTAATCAAATTTTGACCGATAGTTCGGATATACATGCACATACGTGGATAAATATGAGCGTAGGTGATTAGAATCACTCATAGGCTTTCAAATTCAATGGCACACGTCTGTTTAGGTGGTCATTTGTGCAAACGCTTCTTGTGTATACAAATGTCTTGATATTTGTGAGGTAGTGGGTACGGGTGTACATAGTACACGTTTCGATCGCGCATTTACATGTAGGCAGCTCCATCATTCAAATGAACTTCAGTCCTGACAAATTTGTGCTCATCAACCTTTTTCAGATTGAAGGGCTTATCGGTTGGTATGTTAAACACACAAAAGGAGGAGGAACACGCACTCACATGCCAGCGGCAGTAGTAGCTAAAAAACTGAACCAGTTTTTGACAGCTGATGGTAAACGTCACAAGCCCTGCTACTGGTCACTCATGTAAGTACACGCTGACTGGAGTTTGTCCGCGGGATACAAATTGTCGGTCAACATAGCTAAATCACTGACTGTATAATTCCGGCTTCAGATATTCAGCGTCCATGTCACGTGAGCGATGCGAACAATCCGACTGAGCTGGTAAGTCTATCATCCGTAAAGGAGCTAACTATTCACATACGCAGATTAATAACGAAACATTTGACTCACGCATGACGTTTTAATCGTTGCTGTACCAAGAAAACCGGTCAAGAAGATCACAATTTATTTACACTAAATTACTGGTTATGAACTTCGGGCTTCAAACAGCTTGATCGCCACATGGTGAAAAACATACGAAAGTTGTTCCTTAATTCCAAGCATACCTCCAGAGTAGTTGGAAGACGAAAACGGTTTGTCGCTGCAAGCCTTACGCTCGCAATAGGGTATGTTTGTCTGAAGGCCGGATGTTTCAGAACCAGCTGCTAATTTTCAAAATCACCTACAGTATCAGACATAATGTGGCCAGAAGAACGTTGACAGACTGGCGCACAGGCGAAATATCCTGCTCTACAGCCTGACAGGTGGCAGACTGAATATCTGCCGAGATTTGACAGCAGTTGGACTGGACAATAATCAAGACAGTTTTAACAAATTCCATACTGACAGGAGCTGAGTTTAGATTGTGATATCTACAGGTTCTTATAGGACATTGTGACGGACCATGAAAAACCATGCAAAAAGAGGGTAGGGTCCGTCTTCATCCTACCGTATAGGTCAGATAGTCAATAGTGGTTCATTCAGTCTTTGGGTGATATGGTCTAAAGCTTGTTTTTCTCACTCTTTGAACACTTTTTGGATTTTGTAACATCCCTCAATGATATCTGTTTGTCCCGTGAAAACTTGATAAATCCAGTGAACCGACCTATGCCATGATAAAAAATAACCAACAATCCTCAGCGCTTTGCTGTCGACAAATGTGTGTAGTCATGTTAACCACAACAAACAAAGCGCATTATGGGATCCTTACCACAGACAAATTGCAGTCGTCCAATGACAACTGCAGGAATGTTCACGATCTGGAGGACACAAGGAGATAAAACAAAACGGAATCATGTTTATAGATTGGTATGAGGTGATTTATACTCACTGAAAGCCAGAATGTTTCTCTGTTGGATGTGAACACAGTACACGGTATATCTCAAGTAGCCTTGTCACCACAGCTACTACTAGACGGCTAAGATACCACTGTTGGAGTATTTCAGGATGCCTAAACCGGTTTTTCCGTTGAACAGACTCTTCGGTTAGAGTCAGTCTGAATGAGTACGAATTGCTAACCTTGGACACAAATTGTCCATCTAAACGGGCAATTTTTTTACCAAGTTCTATACTAGTGATATAGGTAGTCCGTCCTAGGGGACCATCATAAGATCGACGGTTAAGTCCCTGAGTTCGTAGCTTAGAAAGATTGTTGGCTACGACCTCTCTTAGCCTATTTCTACCGGGTGAGTCCATACCAAGACAAAACCAGTCACAATATGACTAATATACCAATGAACTTCATAAAATATTCCATAACATCACCTATGTGTGGGGACCAACATTCTCCTTCTTGTCAGTTTGAGTAACGTATAATCGTCCATCAAACACTAGGTAGAGATATTTGCTTCAAATAGGCCTGCTTCACAGTCCCTCCATCCTGTCATTTCAACATGCACCGGGAATATTCACACCATTATTTGTTTTCCCCATCCTGCACTGAGCGGTGATCACACCCTATTCGCTTGATTTGAATTTGGTTGAGGCACACCGGAAGTATGGTTGTTAGTGTTTAAGCTTCGACAACTGACCGTTGGCTATAGTCGTGCTGCGCTTGTTCTAAAGACCTTTTGCGACATGGAGATCAGGTCGATTCAGACAATGAATCGCAAAGTCAGTGAACCGTGTTGCAACAGTGTGACGGCACTGAGTAATGCCACAGCATGTATAGCGTCAATCCACGTGCAATAGAACTCGCCACCGTAGCTGACAGGAGCATATTTTTTCGAGTCGTCACTTACACTAACCATTGTGTAACGCCACTCTGTTTGATGCAGGATTCCTCAGTTCCTCTGATTATCTTCAGTGTATTGAAGTATACCTTTCTGATCGTTCTGATCTTTGCGTCTGTACAGATTTTTGGAACAAATGAGGTCTGAGTATGATCGATGGTCAGTCGTCCAGCCATAGCTATTGTCGACCAGTTTTACCATGCATGCACCATAAGTCAAGGCACACAAGCCACCTAGTATGGACACCACCCAATAATGACATGACTGGACACAGTCCCGGGAACGCGAACACTGAGCAATCCCATCCATGCATACTGAAGTCACTATCTGGTGAGACTTTGCTACTGGTTTACCTAAAGAAGACAGTCCAACGCAATGCTCAATAAGCGATTATACTAGTTACCTCACTGCCCGAGAGTTTTAGGGTATCTCGACCTTATGACTTGAAGGCGACTGGGTAGTCTAGTAGTGTACATTAAAAGCGTCAAAGTTTGTAGGGTAAGTGAACCACTTCAGATACACCTGTGGTAAACACCTCTATTGACAGATGAAGTATCTCTAATCAACCTTGAGCCGTGAATTTCAACTGTATTTAGCGTACGACAACCCGTCACCCATAAAACTAACGCATTTAAAATGTGGCTGTTCACAGGTCTTTCTTAATGTGATAGACTTTACCTATCCACGTACAGCTGTCCGATCTGGCCGATCCCACGATTGACAGTCTATCCATCACGGGAGATTAAGTTAGAAATGAGCCTAGCTCTCGCGGTTGTTCACGTAGCCCACTTGTCAAGCTCTGCGTCATCTGGTCCAAGTGTTCTTCATCCTGGTTACACTGTGGCTTACTTTCCAGTGTGGCGGTGTGACAACCGTTTTGGAAAAATTAACAGGATTAGTTTCTATGGTCAAACGATAGTGCACAGACGACGTTGATTGAAGTTTTTTCTTTAAACTATAGCCTAGAAACTGTGGTAACCAGGCTGGGGGTAGTGGTGACTGGTCCGTTGAAAACACACCCACACCCACAAACACGCTTGGTGAATGATAGGTTCGTTTATGTGCCGACTGCTCTCATCTGCCAACCGCGTCCGGACAATCGAGCCACACTCACTTGCCAATCGTGATTCGATGACGAACTGCAAAGTTTCAAACGCACCGATGTTTGTATGCTTGGTAGGCTGTTTATCATTTAACTGACGATTCGGCATGAAGAGCCCAACAGACCACACAACTCTCTCAGTGTTGTGTGTACGCATGACTGCACACAAAAGTCAAGCCGAAACTACAAACAGTCGATCTGCACTGCAAACCCTCATTCAGTCTAAAACACGCCGGTTAGTTTTGGGTGTAGAACGCACTGTAACGGATAATAGTTCTTGTTATCAACAAGGCAGCATGAGGGACACACCAACTCATTGGATTTTTACTTTACGGCAGTCAGACCATAGGAAGCATGTTGAGCTTATCGCACTGTATCAGTGGCTTTTCGCCGTGTGACAATCAGGGAACTTCTGCAGCCTGAGCATATCTTGTGTATCTCAATCCTTCGTTTACGAAACCATCAGTAGCTTGCGTAGAATATATAGGGTTTCAAACGAAACCTGGTGACCAACATGTTGTCTTTGTTAGCGGAATGAAAGCACACATGTCGGCTATTTCTCAAATAGACTATTCAAACCTTTCCGGTTCAAAATCATCGAACGGAGACCACGTTGGTTTCACGATGCTGTCTCGTTTGTCCAACAACACCACTCAGCGGCGCTTACTTGTGGATCTATGCTTCCAAGTTAACTAGCGTGTGTCAATTGGTGAAGTAATAAGCAAGGTGTGTTTGCTTGTCCAAATTGACAAAAACACGTGAGTGGTTTCAGGGTTGTCGCTAGGTAGACGGCCATTGTATCCGGTGTGCCTTCACTACACGTGTTTAAAGGCAGCTGGAGAATTTAGGAAGAACTGGAAGTCGATTGTGTTTCGGCAAATCATTTTCAAAACACTTTTGACATCTGTAATTTTTTACGGACCCCCACCACTTCAATAGAGTCGTCGAAATTAACTGTTAGCAGTTTGTTCGTGTTTACTGAATAAGTGTATTTTTGCCTTATGATTTTCATTCATATCCACCTTTTTTTTCTTCCATCTACCGGACAGCTATTTTAAACACCAACTAACACATATTGATCTCAAACAGCGGAACACGTAAGGTACTTCTTGATACACCGGTTTACAATTTGCCAATACTACATTTCATTTGAGAGACGAATGCTATTACGTTCACAAGCAAATTTCTTAGCCTAGAGCTGCCTGTTTTGTAAATATGATTAATACCGATGCACTTATCTTATGTTACCACATTTGTTCGGCTTGTAACTGCTCAACCTTCGGGAAAGGGGATATCTGTTAAACAAACAATCAAAACAGCTGTGGCTGAGGAGCTTCCAGGTGAGTCAGACTGTTTGAACAAGGTGGAAAGACCTATGATTCTCAGTGAATCATTGATATAATGAATTGGTCGGTCGGTTTCCTCGTCACCTTACCGACTGTGAAAAAACAAGTAAACCAAAGGAGGTGATACACAAAGTTATCGAACTGCGTAAGCAAACTCGACAAATAACGAAAGATTTTGACCTAATAATGTGACTTCAAAAAGTGTTTTATTTACTCATACACATGGACAAAATGCAACTTAGACTCAACGGATAAGATGACAAATCCACAACAAAGTGCTTCTAACTGACAGTGTCGCCAGGATACGTTTTTTTTGCAAACAGGAAATCGAACATTTTTGGTCTAAACATGTCAGCGGTCTTCATCAAAGTGTAGGAGGAATTAGTCAACTTGATAATACTATGGTTCACCCAAGTCACCAGAATGACACGTCAATTAAGCACTACATAATTCTCACGGAAGTAAGACTGAGTATGAAAAACAATAGTGTTTAACAGTACAAAAGTGAGCCGGGAAAGATAACCCGCAAGTACTGCTAGTAAGCACAGTCATTTAGGCACAGTAGTTTTGCATGGGACACGTGAACTCGTTTCTGATGGCTTCGTATGTGAAAAGAAGGTTACTTGGTGAAACCCTTATCGGGCTACTGTTGTATGACGATGGCAAAAAATGTTATCATTGATCCTGAAAAATCCACGCTCAATACCAGCGCATACTACTTATGTGATGAACAGAGTTTGTTCTCTCAGAAATATGTCAGTAAGCGACATCAATCATCTTCGCCCCATTGTCTGGCAAAGTAAATGAAAACTCGGTTTGTTGCACGAGAATTTTCGGTTCTAATCTTGTTCCTGGTTACCATTAGGTAGTGAGTGCATGCAAAGAAGAAACTGTTCGTAAGATGTGTAATGAGACTGGACTGGATCTGTAAATCAACTGGAAAATGCAATATCTTGCTATCAAACACTGGTTCAAACCTGTCAAAGGTTGAACCACCATGTCCATTCAACCGGTATCAAGTCTGCAACTAAAGATGTTTAGGCGGAAACGATCTTGAACAGTTCAGTCAGCGTTATGATTTTGAGGGTGTATAGCGATGTTAAACAATCAAGTTCAAATCAACTTATAAGAATAGCAAATGAAAGAAAGAATAATTCTGCTACAACTACAATACTCAAGTTAGCCTCAATCCAGAATTGACCGTGGCAAAGTAAAGTTCAGAAAATATGCAATTCTTGCTATTCACGTTTGGCAATGGATTATCGACGTAGGAAGTGTTAGAGGTATATAAAACTTTAGTCAAGCAGAAAGACCCAGTGACTCTACAACTACAGGTTGACCTGTTTAGATTATTCTTGTGATAAATATCTGGATGGCAAATTAGCACCTCGTACCAAGTGCACTGCTGACAAAACTCAGTGGGCAAGGGTTTTTTATAATCCATGTCTTAGGTTCACTGGTTATATACTGTCAGATCCTCGATTTCGTCACCAACGTGATCGAGTCACAATATGGACCAACTTATCCATCCGACTAATTGCAAGTACATTAGTTCTTGCTCTATCTGTGGAGATGCTCACATAATCCATAGTTTGGAGGATATCAGCTCCGTTAACAATACTAAGAGAGTCTTCGATCGTTCTGATAAATTACGATAAGAAGATTGCATTGAGTGATTTGTTAATTCGGGTTGAACAACATTTTTAAAAGATGCATCTTCCAATTGAAAGCCGGTGACACTGTGCCCAGGGAGAACATCCAGTCAATCGACCAGGCATAATCTTAGTAAATGGCGTTCAAGTGTACGAAAACATTTATATGAATTCAGGCCAGTTAAACTTACTTGGAGGTGACTGCCTTGTCTATAACAGGCCGGAATCTTTGTTTTATCCGTTCAGCCATCACTGGCAATCCGAATTACTCTGTAAGCTTATTCACGTTTAATCAGTTCGTTTTTTGTTATGCATGTGCCTTTGAAATCAGCTAAGGAAATTCTCTTTATCTCGATGATAAAAACACATGCTGCGAGCGCCTTCGTGGATTAATAATTGTAGGGATGAACGCTGTCCGCCATCGCTATATCTTTCCGTCTACACAGATTTCAAGGAGACGAAACGGTTTTTGCAAACGATACTTTTTAATATGCCCTGTCAGGTTGTATTATCCAGAAACGAATAGCTTGCTCATAACATGTAATTCATGTGTAATCATTTGCAATAAACTATTTACCGCTAATACATAAAACGAATAGTTTGTTGAGAATTCACTTTTAAAGAGATAAGTTGGCGCTTTCAACAGTAACTTGGCCCAATGAACAAGACAGTTTTAATGGTCACTATTCTGAGACAAACAAAGGTAATTATGGATGGCATACAAGTGCTGGAAACCCTTAAACAGGAGGACTTATCATAGTAAAAATTATCGAATTCTCTGATATATTTTATTTATCTAGTGATTTCATTGATTCACTGTGAAACCGTATTATCAAAGTTGTCTGGCAGTCAAACCTGCTACCTTCTTATCCGAGTACATTTCCGCTTGACAGAGAAAAGTCTGTGCACTTGAAATCTTACCGAATAAAGTTAGTCACTTGTGCCTTCGATTTGGCATCGAGCAGACTAGTATGAACCTTATGGATAAATGGTTATATATTAAATATTATTAGTAATCATATCAGTATGACCGTCAACTTTGTGGCTATCCAAAAACCCGACAAGTTGAAAGTTGGTGCACATTCTGAAGTGTGAACTGTCTAATTAATTACTTTCTGACTTGCTATTTCACACATTTCACACTAAACACGTTTGATCGGAGCTTTTACCTACAGCGATACTTGTCTACCGTGCCACTTCGACCAAATGACCGGTAGACTAGGGTAACGCTTGAACTCAGTTCGGACAGAATTATACGCCGTGACAAGCGAAACTAGAGTCGAGTGTCGTTTTTCAATACCACTCGGCCAAAAAGCCTATTCGAAATGGAAAATTGCGATAAGTCGTGAATGGTGTTCAACTTATAATTAACTGCGGTTTAGTCCATTATGTCAGACTGGCAACTTGTTTAGCTGTCTGACAAGAATTAACATTAGTCAGAAAAATTGTTTGTTAACATTCAGTGCCAAGACATAGCATATGGTTTTGTTTTTTGCACAACTCTTGTCTACACCTAATGTCTTCCAGTTTGTTCCGTTTTATTATGAATGGTGAATTTTTCTCCAGCTGGCAAACGTATGTTTCTGACGTGTCGTTCAACGTGTACGGATATTCTGTCAACTGCAACAGTACAATAAGTCAGCGTTCATTTAAGTGGGCAAAGTGAAAACATCAAAGAATTGAGGGGAAATTTCCTTTAAGCGGAAGATTGTATCCAAGCCTTCTTTCGAGTGACAGTGGACTTGATTCTGAAAGCACTGTGGTTGTTACGATGTGAGGAAAAGGTGCCTTCAAAAATTCCTTCTCAGACAAGCACAGCTACACTGGTTTCATCTAAACGTGTTACGAGACAAATCGCAAAATTCAAGAGATGTTTGACAGTGAGGGACATTAGAAGCAGGTGCTAAGCCCAAGACAATTGGTCAGATGGATAGGACCTTGTCTGGATGTTACGTCACACTACAGTGTGTGTGGCCAAATGGTCGTGATTGGTTTGTGGTCATGGAAGTTGCTACGACTGAACACAGTTTTGTCAGTACACATGTTAGAGTTGCGTAACATGATTGAAATGGCTGTGCCGGTCACCAGTGTCTTGGCAGACTGTCTAAGGTTGAGCGGTGGCAGATGTTTACAAAACTGGGAATGTTTTGGTGACGCTTATGTGGTAGAGGGTGTCGTTGTGGTGTGCAACAATGGTGCTGATAATTGATTTAGGGCAACCGGTTCCAATCCAGACTGAATTATGTTCTTTGAACCTTTTTGACAAGCGCCTCGTTAAACGACCGACATTGGCTGTGGTACAACAGCGACATGAAAATGAATACACGAGGACTGATTGATTGTGAACTGGTGGCTTGTCTTTCAGGCTAATTTAAACTTCGGTATTTGCTTAGTTTCGTCCCATCTCGGAAGTGGAATCGAACAAAGACATTCATTTTTAGAGGTAAGATTAACCAGATCTCGAGGTGGCGCATTTAGTTGGGTGGTTTACCGTAAACCACGACGGACAGGTCTGTACGCTGACTTTAACAGTCTTGTGCCTATTAAGTAAGAACTAGGTCTGACTCAATGCCTGGCAACCAGACCAGGAACGATTTGTTCAGATGACATAGTGGGGCAGGAAAGTGACAACCTGTTGACAAAGAAAGTCCGCATGAAGTGATGTCTACTGCTGAGAAGAAACCGGTGTTTAGAAAACGTCTGTGAAAGACCGATTTAACCGTCGTATCTACTGGCTAAATATGCGTACCTTTCCAGCAGCAGTCTTGAGAAGTTGCTTCACTACAATCCCATAACATCTAAACAACGTCCAGTCCATGTCTAACCAGTTGTCTTGAGTTTAACGTTTGTGTTTAATGTTGCTCGTTAACAGACATTACTTGGGTTTGCAATTTGTCTCACGACGCGTTTTGATTAATCCTGTGTGAATGTGTTTGTCTGAGAAGGAATTATCAAAAACATCTTTTCATCGTACATTTTTCTTCTATACTAAACAGAATCATTCAACAGTTAGTAAGATTATGCCATCTTGGGACAGAGTAATGCCCCTTGGAATTTTAGTTTGCTCCAGTTAGATCAGTTATTGTGTTTAGTGATAACTTTTCCGGCTTCAATGTTTATATACAAAGTCTTGAATAAGAATAGGAAGTTAGCAAAATTAATGAGTAGAAAATATGTATTAACCACTGTATTAAAACGCTGCATATCCACCTTGACTGAATACTTGCTGTTTATGGTAAATGCCATTAAGCTCCCTACGAAATGCACTAGGCACAAGAGAGGCACAAATGTCAACACTCGCAGTTAGCCAAAGCACACAATGAGAACAATAATGAACCAGAATTCGTCAAGATAATGTTACTGATGGTTGGAAGCCTCCTGTAAACAGGAATATTCCACTTCCGATGCTAGAAAACCCAATGCACTCGAGAAATTAACAGGCAAATAGAAAGCAAACGTCTATGTATGATATTGATAAAGTGATTTACGTCTATATGTAGAAATGGATGTTCAGTATATCAGTATACAAGGTCAAATATAATAAAGTACTCTGTAGACAATGCATATAGTCTATCCTTGCTAAACCTATGGAACTTGAACATTTTTACTTAACAGTGGGGCGTCATATATTACTTCGTGAGTACCTATGCGAAAGTATGTTCCGATTAATTTGAAAAGGATTGTTCCTCAAATGAAAACTATAAAGCAAGGAGTTCTTTACTATCTACTGTCTGTTTTGTTTTTATCGAACGTTCATGAACATAACCTATTCATCCATATGAATGATTAATGTGGTCAAAAGAGGTTACTAGGTGTGCCTTTTTCTAAACCTTACACATGTGTGATACTCAGCATTCACACTGATTACTTACTGAATTTACTAGAACAGCATATGAATTTCCGTGAGAGTTCGCTGGTTGTCCGAGATAGCCGCAACAGATTCCCATGCGGTTGTGAAGTAAAGTACTGGAGTTCGTAGTCGAAAACCTGGCAAAGTTTATATTACACTCGATCAAAGCCGGTCCATGAGGCTAATGTCCGTGTGAGTAAAATACTGGTGAATAGACAGCATACTTTGAAAAGTGTTCTGGTGACCTTCGTCCAATAATTTATCCAATCACACAAGGCATCGTTACTTGTCACACAACTAACCAATCATCACGCGGTTTGGTGACTGGCTCCTTATTGGCTGCAATTGAACTGGAGAGCAAACGAAGATTTCAGTCGTGCTGTCATTTGGTAAGTCTGAAGGCGCAGCGAATAAAACAACCAAATAGTCGGTTATTCTTGTGATTAGTACAACTATACTGAAGATACTATAACGTACTTAGCTTAATTATGAGTTCGTAAAAACAATATCCAACTAATGTTCAAATTTAGTTGATTCATCGAATAATATAAGGATGATTTGCGGAACTAAAGTTTATAGAAATTACCTGGCGTAGCAAAACTTGGATGTGAATCGCAGTACTCGTGATTAGCAAGAATGCAACAGTTATACAGAGAAATATAAGCAGGATAAGCTCGTCAACGAATAGTGTTTTACATGCAGGCAGTATTTTGAGTTTCACCCACTAGGTTTTACAAGCAGATTACTTTGATACAGGTTGAATTAGTAAGCATCTGATCTAGCTTGGTTTGCTCGATAAACAAGCCATGCATCGTGATTCGAACTATCCGTATTGAAGGTCTAGGGTTAAAGCTTTTCGTCGTCTTACATAGGTTTACTGTAGTTAATATTTATCGTGTTATATACATATGTATATATCTGCAAAGGCCTTATGTCGATGTGCTCTTTCGCTGAATACCAAAATAGCCCTTGACGGATGTGTGTCACGGCTTGAAAACTGACGCATTTGTTGGTGTAATAACTGCTCCTTCGGACTAAAGTCATAAGCTACTTGTACACTTCGAAATTGGTTTAGATAAGCACTGTTTGACTTCTACTGGTGTCTGACCAAACAAAAGGGTGACAATTGTACCTAACAAAGTCCCCAATTTGAGTCCACAGCAACGGAAAGCTGTCTTCCTTTGCAAACGTAGAACACAACAAATCTACTTGTTCGGAGCTTTACCTTTCCAGCGTGAGACTTGAGATGAGAGTTATTGCCCACAAATCTTAAACATGTGAACTTCGGAGCATTGGAAACTACCGTCATCTCAGGCTAATATAGATCTCACTTGCCCACAAGTATAATTATGTTATATCAGTCTGCAGATGTGTGGTGGCATCTTCGTCAGTCACCTCGGTAAAGTGCAATGGAAATACGGTAGTACAAATATGAGTAGTCTTAAACTATTTATTCTAGTTGAAGAGCACTAGGAGTAGTGAGCACAGCAATGTTCTCATGTACGCTTAAGTTATTAACAAGACCGAAATCAATAATAACTTTGTAGTTAAATGTAAAAATTTGACAGACGTTAGGGAACTTAGATTATATCAAGATGAACATTACCTAAATTTGATCGCAGTCTTCGCATTCAGATGATCACATCGGCCCGCTTACTCCCAAAGCACTAGGCTCGAGTTTCACTCTCCGTAGAGTCTATCAGCAATGAATATCCTTGTCCGGGCCGAAGTTAACACTCTGAACTTCGTGTCTGTGAGACAAGCAAGTTAACAACAGTGCAATTAAACTCAGAATAAGCAAGACCAAATAATCAAACCCAAACGCTCAACCACAACCTTGTATGAATACTGCCTAGCTCACGCGATCATTTGGAAAGCAGAATAAGTAGAATTGCATTGTTCGCTCCAGCCAATAACGCCGTGAACAAGACTTCTCAATCGGGCTGTAAAATCCGAGTCTAAATGAATAATCTGGCTGAAACCAGTGAGCGATAAATTTGTAAAACCTTTCATGGCCAGAATGACGTTTTCTCTCAAACCACATATTATCTTTTTAATTATTACTGCGAACTAAACTTTGAGAACTGCGCAACTGTAACCTCCAACAACTGACATTTTCTGACTTTATGTCCAACACTAGTCTTATAGATATCTATGTGAATGCCGCAAAATGATAAGACTTCATTCTGTTGAGGTCAGTAGTGATTGGTACTTCCAACTGCTTTCTAACCTTCATCTATAACTCAATTAAGTAAGCCAAAGAAAAACAATTTAAAGCGTTTATACCAAATTACATGCAAGTTTGTATACACACACATATGGATGAGAGAGAATCGCTAATTTTATCCAAACTTCAACTGTATATAACCAATCTTATTGTAGTATATCAGAAAAAGAATATGTGTCATAATTTAGTTGCTTTGCCGTATAGCTTTTAAGTGTTCGTCACTAATCGGTTTTTTTTGTGAGTCAACAATCATATCATACTTTATATGAGCAACCAATGGGAGCAAGTTAATGTTTATTCCAATAAATGGCAATTGCGTTAAGTGAAGTAAACTTTGCTATTTATTCCGCAAGGTCGCTGATCGATGGGTTGATTTAATAGAACGCATTTATGTTCTATTCTTTCGAAATAAAGACTTTCATTGGTACCAAATTTGTTTGCTACTTTTTAGGTAATTCGCAATGAGGGAGCCAGAAGTCCCCTTTGACTTTTCGTTTTTACTCAGGAAGATAACTTTCGTGTTGTTCTTCGGCCTAACAGCGAACGACCTTAAATTGTTATGGTCCAGTTAAGAGTGACTTTGTTGGCTACCAAGACGTTCTTCACAAATAAATGTTTACGTCATTGGTAATCCACGTCTTAAGGAACCAGAGCCGAAGATTATGCGTGCGTACAGATAATATTTGATGTTAGATTAGCCAAAAATTTGCACTCTATATGGATCGTTATCACGCATTCACCTAAGGAGTGTATGGAACCCAGTTTTCTCAAATAGGGTTTCAGGTGAGAACTAGGGACAACGAAGGTCAGAATTCATAGAAACTAAGGAAACGTAAACGAACCTGAATAAAAATTGTATTATACTTATCGTTACAGAGGGGTCAACCAGTGGAAGTTGGCTTCTTCTGAATTGATCCCGACGAGGAAGTACTTCGTATCTTGTGCACTGTTATATAAACATGTGTATAATTAAATGTGCACGTAATTTTGTTAACTTGTTCTGCAAAACTTTTGACTTTCGAGAATTTTGCATTTACAATGAACCGCTTAATAAACAGGATCAAATGGCTCATAGATTATTTTTGACCGACTTTACTATTACAACTTACGATATGACTACAAACTGATAGTAACAAATAACATTTGGTATAAAACTACCTATTAAACCATACGCCGGTTTATATTAGAACAAATTTTTCACACTCAAATCATCCTCATGATTATTGGTCACTCTTATAAAAAATACATAACGATCAACCTTTTGTGTATAACTGATAAGCTTTTGGGACAGCATTCTACTCTGTCCGGAACTTTTTTCTGAAAAAACAACTGTCGAACACGTTATCTAAATTTAACCCACTTGAACTGAATCCCAAACTTCTTACCTCACCCGAAAGTACAACACATCTTCATTAGGCGCATTTGAGGAGAGAGAGAAACTGTGATTCAATTAGGTCCTGTTAATCAGCCTGTTCACTCAAGCTTACTACTTTCACCAAACTCTTGGCCCTATCGCAGAAGTTCTGTTTAAAAGAACAGCACTCGATTAGGCGCGCTTGTTGAAAGGCAGTACAAGAAACATCCAACTCATCAGGGGCAGTGGTGCGGTAACAGCTAGTCACTTAGAACACCTGCGTGTCTGGTTGTGTCGATACGACCGTGCTCACCCGACCGTAGGTATACAGGATTAACTGACTATCGTTCGGGATTCAGAATGTGGGATTAACTTTGTGGCAAACGGAAAAGAAATCCAGTCTGCTGGCGCTGGCATCCGCGTGATAAAAGCCTATAATTCATGCGTAGCTGTAACCAATTTGATAACCAGTTCAGTTTGAAGGGAGTACCTTAGTCGTTGTATGCGCGTGCCAGTCACTGAATGAATAACTAACTCGTAGTTGTCTGCTGCTGTCCGCGAACTCATAGACAGTAGCATACAAGGGCACTCCCGGTTGTCATTAAGGTCATGCGGAAATGCAAACAAGATCTCCAGTGATGTGGATCGATGCATGTTACGATAGGCTAAGGCCAACCGGATGAGTTCGGAGACATCTGTACTGGATTCTGCGGGCACATGCCGGAGATTGTTATGGGGACCATAGACCTGTAAATCGCGGGTGATTGAAATCGCTTTTCAGCTCGAACAAACTCATTGACATCCATCCTGTATGGTTTGTGTAACCGATTCGTCAGGAGCAGAGCTTCGATTATTTATGTAAGCGAAATCTAAGAAGTAAACAAATATTTAGAGTGGATTTGTTTACCGGGAAAGATTTTGATGAAATTAACGCAAAATGCAACCGGCTACACGTCTCAGAGAAAATCCAACTATCGGTCACTGTGGATTATACAAAAGGATCGGTGGCGGAGATTGGGAAGATTATATTCAGTTTTATGAAAAATGTTAGTGTAGTTTGTTCAAGTAGCCCAGACTTCTATTTTGAAGTAATCAGTAGCAACCCAGGTCTCTTGGCCTATGTGATAAAAGTCACCTTGTGTGCCGGTGGTAAAACTGTTGGATGTTTAAAACCTCTTATTTGTTTCAGGAAGATCAGTTGAAAAGCAGCTGAAGTCAGTATACTTTAATACGAACTTCTCGATATACTTGCTAGATACTAAAAGGTTTTTGAGGCAGGGGTATCCATATATATCAGTAATTCCTTTAATCGTGGACACGGTTAGCATCTTTGACTTCAGTGTACGCTTATCAAGATAATTGCTTCTGAAAATCGATCCGGTTTGAAAGGCGAATGAGTTGGATTTATGTCGAAATTTCTGTGTGTTGGATGACCACAGTCGGTCTCAGTTCGTTTGTATGTATTGTTTTATGGTCATATACGCTGAAAACGACAGCATACCGTTTCATTTTAGTCACTCCCAAATCACCATAACACCTTACCCTGCCTCATCCTCTTATGCACTTTTAGGTTGGAGGTGAACTGAACGAAAATCATCCTGTTGACTTGAGGGCGGATATCATGGAGTAGTATGTTACTTTATTATCAATATCTATGACAACGGACAATGTTAACTGGCGACCTTCATTTTACTAAACTGTACATATCACATAGTTAGTGACAACTCAAATCAATTCTGGCAGTTCTCCCCTCAAAAACATTGCGTGAAAGACACGTTTCTTCTTCGAAATGAGTCTCCGATTAAACTGCTCGATCTGTGTGACCCAGATTTGTTGTATATTGCAGATCCAAGGGCAAACATCCTCAAGTCAACCAGGGTTGGATTTCAGTGAAAACGTGAGTACTGTGCAATAGGGGTTGGTTCAGCTGGATTTCAAATGCCTAATGCCACCTATGCTAATGAATTGGCCCGCATTTCTGCAAACGCTTACAAAAGACTGTTGACAAGGAAATATTACACCGAACAAATGTTCGTTAAAAACTATTCGTAAGTTGTGTGTGTATCGTTGGCAAGAGAATACTCTGTTACTATCTGCAATCGACGCATTTTCTTCCCTCTTTATGGGTTACTTCAGTACCGATAAAAGTCTACATTTTGTGTTAGCATTCGAGGATTATTTGACAGTAGTAGAGCACTTTTGGCATCCAGCAGGCCCTTACAAACAACCAGCTCCAATGGGAATATCAAACTACCATTATAACCCTTGATTACAGTTAAACGAGATAGAAAGTTGAATATCAGGTCCTGTATCCGTGTGTAAAGTTTTCTAACCTCACACACTAACACAAACCGGACAAAATCAACAGTAGTTGTGAAAACTCTAACGAAACTACCGGGTCGTTTAAACTTCAGTTAAGTTAGGTGTACTTGATGCCTAATCTTTCGCGAGTTAATTCATTGAAAATCCTTAAAGGAGACCAATGTGACTTCAGATGTCTATTTGTTTTATTCTACCTTGGTATGTGGCAGAGGAAGTTATTTGGCTTAGATTTACTCATGGTTTTTCTACAAACGCTTGCAGCTAATTATTTCTGGGCACATCAGACTTACTTACTGCTTACTTACTGCTTACTGGGATCCAAAAATGATTGAACTCGTTCAGGTTGCCAGCTAACTAACCCCAGTCTGGATTGGCTTATCCTGTCAAGGTTAAGTTCATGCAGACTTTCCTTTCCCTTTACTAGGCCTAGTATGGTTTGGAATACAGTCACTCACATCTATTACGACGACCGACGTAGAATGGTGAAAACTGAATGTACCAATCTTGTGATGTTGCTTTGTAGCTTGCTTCTCCGACGTTCTACTACTGGGCCCACAACTGTGGATTAAATTATTGCAAGTGAGCCGTCCTATTTGATTCGTTAGGCGTATGAAAACAGGGTCAAAATAGTAAACAAGTGATTGCAAGATAGGGACTACAAATTTCATTTGGTTACAGTATTGTTTGTTTAACTAATATCTCTTGCATTAATAGCTCCTCTACTATCAAATCAAACTGAGGTGACATGCTCCAATTAACTACTGTGTTCGAGATATTTCGTTGCCAAAATCACACAAACTATACACTGCATGATAAGTCGGTTTAAAACTCGGTTTTCTTGACTATTCACTTTTTTAACGTCTAGATGGCTTGACAGAACCTAACCTAGTAGGCTACATGTCAGTAAAAGCTTGGCAATGTAAGGTCTGTAACTTTTACTCAAACGATATTGAGTTTAAAAAATTATTGAATGGAATGTCTATGCGTGTTTTCTAGTACTCATGTTTATATGGTGATAACGGAACAGTACAAGAACTGAACATTTAAGCATTTGTTATCTGTCAGTGAAAGTTTGATAAATAAACCTTTTATATGCATAGCAGTTGGGTTGTTTAACAAAGGTGAGTCAACACTGATCGTATCACCCTGGAGTTTCTGTGATTATTGATTTCGAAAAACTATGAAGTTGATAAGTTTGGTTTCGCAGTCAGCAAGCAAGTTTGTAGAGGTGACATTTTCATCACCACCATCAGAATTGAGCTAGATCAGAAGATAATGTGGCTCAGGCAATCGTTCACCTCAACGGTGACGTGGAATGTCCTGGAAGAAAACGTTATTAAAAAAGGTTAAAAATTAATACAACAGTACTAAGCGGAATAACCAGAAATGGTGTGAATGTGAGTACATCATTGGCTGCGGCACACAGTCATCTCCGATAGTGTTTCTAGTCAGCGGTTTGAGTGATCACAATGACCTTAACCAGGCAGACGACATCTATCCACTTTGCTCAATGGGACGGTATGAGTTTTCACAGTTTGTGACCACGTTGTTGCTTGGTCACCACGGGATTTTATCCAACCGTTGATGGTTTCATCATATAATGTTCGGTATGGTAAACGCTTAGCTGGCATGCGGAGTACGTGACCCAACCATCGCATGCTGAGTATTTGACCAATTGGTCGCGTATCCCGAACGTTCTAGAATACGGGTCGGCGAACGGCGATGTCGCCCATGCAGTCAGTCCACTTAATGTGGGCTAATTGGCGAAGACAACAATGGTCTAACACAGCAAATGTGCTGGTATTTTCGATGTAAACATGTCAAGTTTCTCAACCATAGAGAAGAAAACATAAAGTACACAAGCTTTATATAACCTTCCCTTCAGCGACAACCGGACGTTTTTTCGATGCCACCGATGACGCAGGCTGGCAAAGGCTGCCCACACCCTTGCTATCCTCGCTGATATCTCATCAGTAGTATTATAAACTAACGAGCTAGTGCTACTGAATTGTGTGGAAATATCCATAGTCTCAAGTGAATTGCTTGCAATAAAGAAGACAAGTATACGAATGCTCCAGTCCTGAAGCAGCAAAATGCATTTTGAAAATTGCGAAGTGTGTCCCATACAAACCAGCCTGATCGCCTAGTTGACATTTTAAGTGAACGAAACATATGAAATGGGTACTTCTTTCTTTTGGCTTATTTAGGCTGATGCCATGGGTTGAAAATCAAGTCCTGCCTACAGGGTAGGTAAACTGTAATGACATTTTACTGTTCGTAGTCAAATGCATCATCGATGTGCTCTTACAGTGTCGTATCGATGTCGCCCAGAAATATTAATTGGAAGGCTGTCTCTGCATGTTTGATTTCACGCTGCATACTGTTGTATGGATGGCTGAAACTCTGATCGGCAAGCAATACAATAATTGATTTGTTGGTACACAGCTCAGTAACACAAGCCACTACAATTTTTTGAATGAATGGATAGAAGCAATACTCCTAACCATTATACTGCTGAAAGCTCTCGTTCCACAGACTCGTTTAAACACAACTTACTGTTGTGTCAGATGTCTTATCACCATAGTAACTAATCGATTGCATACCTAGCTAAATATGTAAGCCCAAAATTTGACTATGTTTATTTGTTTGACTAGCATAGCAGCGAGATGCTCGTTTTCGTCACACCTCTATTAGACAGCAACTATTTGCCCTACAGATGTTCTGACCGATACTGACATGACAAGAATGGATTACCGGCATGAACAAACAAAAATCTGACGTGACAATCATCACTTAAAGAGTTAATTGACTGTTTGGACCTTTGTTCACTAACAAGATTGACGGGGTAGATGTTGGTGACAAGGGGGTGAGCGTGGTAGCAACGTTCGCGCAGGGAGTTCAAGCGTGAAGCGATGCTGTAATCACTGACCTGGAAGGTTAAGTAGAAACGCAATCAACTTATCGATCGACTGAGCACGACTGTGTTATCTCTTCAGCCATTTAACCGGTCGGATACAACCGACTGACCCATGTTTTCAAGTGCCACACACTTCAACAAATCAACAATCTGGTTTTGGTCACAGACTGAAAACAAGAGCTGATATTGATATTCCAATCGATAGTCTGCGGATAACAGGTAATTTTTTCTTGGTGAAGTTGTGATGGGACATATAAACTAACGTACCTGCTGAGGTATTTCGAACTTATTTACGAATTATTTTTTTGGAAAAACACAAGCAAAAATGTTAATGAGAAGATTTCGGATTTACTGTTTACTCTTGGTTGACATAGTTCTTGTGGACGACATTTTGTGATCACAGAGTTAAAACTTAATCCAAGAATGGGTGTGTGTAGGTGAGACTTTTGTTTATGGAGTGTGTGAATCACCAACAGCTGACTTTTCATAATCTTTGTTCTTGAAGTTTGAGTGAGAACAGTGAACATCAAACAACGAACCGAAATCCTACCAGTGCTCTTGAGGACGTAACCATAGTTATCGTAAACATTGGAATGGATTATGCACATCTTCACAGATGAAGTAAAGGGACGTTTTGAGCTACTGGTTGTTACCAGGTGCATGGGCCGGTAAAAAGAGCTGCAACAACACTTGACGAAGTCGGTGGGTGTATGTGGAAAAAAAGGGCAACAAGTCATACGAATGACCTTGTAAATGGTGAATTAATTTGGTACCTACCCTGTTTCACTTTGGTTCCCTTTAACGGACCACAATCCATTAGCACACCAACAAACTTCAGTATACAAAGAAAATGCAAACCTTAGAGCTTAGGTAAACCGATTTTTGTATGTTCAGTGCAATTATGCGTGCCATTTAACTGCAATGATCAGAATTGGATTCCTCACCAGAAAAGGAATTTGTGTAGAACAGCCAAAATATATTCAGCAGAGTTTGACCGCTTGGGTCTCCACAAACCGAGAGTATTACGTCTGGTAAGCCAGGTGAAGTCAAGAAGTTGTTTGTGCACCTCCAGAGTTTAAATTCCGGCTATTAGCGCTATCCCATATTCAGTGGTATGAACTACAATGAATAAAATGAGGATGGATCCACAAGATTATTGTTTTACAATTAGAGTAATCAATGGATACATCCTATTAAACAATCAGTTTCTCAGTGAGCTTTGGATAAATTGGCACAATTAGATAGGGGATCAATGAATAACTGTATGCTTGAATGAGAGCGTACAGTAGAATATGGTTGGTTTCTACTATAGGAATGGATAGTGATTGTGTGGGATTAGATTTTGTCAGGTAACAATAACCTTCATTACCTACATGTGTGAAGCAGTAACATCGGTTTGGAAAGGTCGTGGATCTGTTTAACAACATGAGATATTTCCTAAACCAATCGAAATCTACCGAATAATTTTATAAAAGTAAGACAATAAACAGATTTTGGTACTTGAAATGAAGTGACGAGGGGTAGAAGGTGCTCATAAACGAAACACATGAAAGATGAGTATCACGACATTTACGAAAACATCATTTAAATGGAAAGATTAGTGTATATTGCTATATAAAGTTACTTCAGAATATTTTAATGATAACTCTCTGAGAATGGAACGCTCTTAACAGGTAACTCGGCAAGTTGCTCTACGGTATGCCAATGACGTTTAGCTTTGAATGACGAAAACGGAATACGGACTTATACATGAACACGTAATGATTTTCTGATCACTCTTTCAATACAGACGAGTGATGTGCTAACAGAGTTGAATTAAGACTGCCATATAGAGACGCCACAAGGCAGCAGCATCTGCATACCTAAAAAGCATTTCACATGTGTAAGTCTATAAATGAGAGGTGATACAATAAGCCCTTGACGTGCACCAGATATAGTTGTGACATGATAGCACAACTCTGTTGAAACGCACTTATTGTACATTTTTGATAAACTAATCACCAATAGATCGATTAGGCCAAGTTAGAGGCTGTAGCCCTGTAACAACTGACACAGTATTGTTCGGTTTACGCAACCGAAAGCCTTGTTGCAATTTAAAAACAGCACGCGTATGGTGTCCCTTCTTTCGTCTGGTGGAAAACATCAACGACAACGTCCGTTGAAGTTCTCGAAGACTGATAAATGGACTACTGAGGACTGCTTATAGTCATCTGGCTAATAGCTTGAGAGGTTAAGTTTCTCAAAAACGTTGAAGGTTGTGGAAGTGTAGGTTATTTGGCATAGTTTGGAAGGACCCTGTTTGGGAATTGTAGATACTCGTGTAGTCCTCTTATACTCGGCAGGTTTTGTGAATGGAGACTGCATACATATACGCGGAATAGCCAACATTTTGGATAGTTCAACTTGGGAATGCGATCCCAACTGCTTCGTTAACTCAACACGGACTTCGTTAGCATTGATCTCATTGTTATTTGAGATATTCTCAATATATGGCGCCATGCTGGTTGTCAGCAGCTTTCAAGGAACCGGTGCACTGTCAATTTATCCTGTTAGTATCAACAACACAAATATTTTCTTTGAAGCTGAGACCACTCAGTTATTTTAGACCCCCCTCATATCAGCCACCAATCTCTGACACGCAGAAGTTAATAGATGCGGTGAGTTCTTTCGGTTAAATTAATCCGTAACTAGTTTAGACATGCTAATAACAATCGCACTGCATTTTTTTTGTAAGCATTCCCATTCTTTACCTCGACCGTGTAGTTTTAGGAAATAGTAGCCATCCGCGTGAAGTTAGAGCAGTTCCCAGAGAAAAAAATATATCCAACCGGAAGCTAATATAGTATGTTAGATGACTCCCGCCTAAGAATAGATATGAATCAGAGAATAACTTGAGTTCAGCAAAATAAGCCGTTCCTTTGAACTGCTGTATCTTCGCCGTTTGATATCGCCTACGTTATGGTTTACGAGTTCGATAACCTATTAACATATAATGATTCATCCTACACTAAACCAAACGAATAAACATTGATAAGCTTATGAGTTTGTCAAGGTAATGAAACACGTTGACAGGTTGTAAAATGTCGAAGTAATATAGTTTAGAACCGTGTCCAACCTTGAGACGTTTCAGCTAGCCATTGTTAACACAGTGGTAATAGACTACATTACCCAAGGTGATAGCCGTAAAATGAGACATTTAGTGTTCTAAAATTGTAGCTATTACCCCAAACGCTGATAGTGTATCAGGTCAACCTAACTAACATGTCTTCTGGCTTTATTTGCCAACTGATTTGTGTAACTAATCCTCATTGATCACAGAGTGTTTTTCACGTTACTTTGGAGTGTATACATGCAAATTACTTTCTTGAATATGACTTAACTCGACCAGCAAAGATAAACTTCTAAAACTGACGTACTATTAGTTATACTCGGAATGCACCGCTGGATGAATGAAACAACCTCAAGGAGTTGAAATTCAGTTACACAAGAATTGCCAGTTTTATGCAGTCACATCTAGACACAGATAGCCAACAGAAAAAATGATCTAAATATGATTTCAGACCTACCGTAATAATCCATTTTACAAAAGAGATACTGGGAAACAGTTAGAGGAGGATCTCTATCATGACTGCTGCCAACTCAATACAAATGAACGTCCACGTGTATGACTTTAAATAATGTGAACCGTATGAGGAAGTCAAATTGATTGAGTCAGTGTTTGTGTGTTGTTGGTATGCAACTCAGGTAGTGTTTCTTACAAAGGTAGATTTGTTCCAATGTCAGGGTACTGCACCTGTGCGTTTTTCTGAAGACGTTCAAAAGGAAATAAACAATGGAGCAAGAACTACGGGCGATCAATTTCAAACTTATAATCTCACAGAAAACATTATGCAAATGAATTTGGGTGCTGCTAAATGCGGTATAGACCCGACATAATTTACTTCTGCATCAACGGAACTCCTGGTATTTTAAACAGCGGCTAGGCTCAGTTGTACAGACGCTCGTAAGTTAGACATTAAAATTACGGTTGAAGTAACAGTCGTGTTACATATCACAAACTGTGACAACGTTTTGAAGAATATTTTACTGCCTATGCTCGATTAATTCGGAGTTATTTTAAATTCAAACCTTTCACTTTCTAGTCTATCAAGAAATTTTACACTAACACCTGGCCATTTACTTCAATCAGTTCGTCAGCGTGCTAATTCTAACAAATTCAAACATTCAGGTAGTTTGACGGATTACCGTAAAGCTACACCAGCCTGCTGTGAAACGGAAGGACTGTACGCAACTTATATTGAGTTTAGTCGATTACCCGTAACCTGTTTCCGTTGTTCAACATTGGCATGTATGTCCGAAAAAAAGGAATTAGAATGAACTAAATAGGTGAAAGATTTTCCAGTTTATTTGAGACAACTAATAAACAGCCAGGTTTTTGATGGAATGACTATTTATTGTGCGTTATTATCTGTGTTGGCCGCAGATTAAACGGTCTGAATAAACTACTGGAGTAGCAAAACATGAAGGAATGTATCAAAACTCGAGTTTGAAAATGTACAAACTTTTCAGCTACTAATTGGAAGATAGGTTCGAGAAGCGCTGTAAAAATTGTGTTCGTTTAATGTCTCGTCAGAGTGGTTTGTGTAAGACGCCATGAAACTTGCAAGACAGTAACTGCTGACCAAGCTGGGTTCCAAAATCTTTATCTTTTGCAGTGCTTTCAAATAAGGCCAGATCTTAACTGCAAGGAAATTTTCTTTATATAGTAACCTGCCCATTATATATTACAGTATTATGGAATAGACTTATGCGTTCAACATTAAGTAGTAGTAGCAAGTCTGATGGTGAATGATTCAGTAAGCGGAGAACTTTATGGGTAAGCAATTATTTGTTTCCCAGATGTCTGTAATGCACTGACAGTCCAGGATTTTGCTTTCTTAAAAGGACGACTAGATTGATATTGACAAGGAAGTGTTAAACACTTCTATGCTGACAAATGTTCAAGATTTTACATTGTTTCACGTTAAAATGTCCATGAATTGCTAAGCATGATAACTAAGATCATTCCGCACCCTTCATAGAGTTAGCTACTCTCCAGAGTTTGATACTGTTGGATTTGAACGCCATTGGGCTCGGTAGTTCAGGAACACGATATGAATGACAGAGTACTGGAAGTAAACAATTGTTGTATCCATTTATTCTCGTAAAATCCGTCCGAACTGTTGTAAAATTAAGAGGCTCTTAACTCAGCTGAGGGGGCGTTTTTCAAGGCCATAGTGGTAGAATTTACATGACGAGATAGAAGGATCAAATCTACCAAAACCCATGGACAAATCAAAACAGACCGTAGTCGTAGGCAATCATTCGTCAAAAATCTTTACAAAAGTCATCAGTGATTTGTGGCACACATAGCTCCTTTAGGAAGTTTTACATCATTCTGGTGAGGATTTCATAATCAATCATCTCCACCTAAAGAACGCAATCCAGCGAGCTCTCTGCCACCCAGCAAAGTTATCACTTGATATTCCATTGAGTCTTCTTCGGATCTTGATTGGCGGCATCCAAAACGGATTAACCTGTCACAGTGACCGAAGCCAAAGGACGCCTGCGCTTTAAACCATCACCCAAAGTGGCTTGCGCTGCACCACTTGCGGTTTCACTCACACACCACGTATCCGGTGTAAACCCGAAGGAATAAAACCAGTAGGTGTGTGAATGAGGCCTTTGTGTCCAGCAGGCCAATGGTGGTTAGCCAGTTGAATGGCTAGCACGAAAAGTAAACCCTTATCTCTTGGAAAATAAACCGAGAGAGAGGCTGCAATGACACGATCTAAACTGAAAAGTAAGATACGTAAAGTGTAACACAAGAAGCATTTCGGTATACAAGTGCATGTTAGTGCAATCTAGAGAGGATAAAGTTGAAAACTAAAACTCAATGTTGAACCACGAAAAGATCTGGCAAACGATTCATCATGCAATAAGCCAACAAAGCTCATGAAATGAATGGACAGAAGACCGCAGACACTCACATTTCTAAAAAGAGGAGCGGATTAGCTGGCCAGCGACCATGGTCTTGGTCGATGCAATAATTAACAAAAATAAAATAGATATACTGATATGACATAACTGAGCCTAACATACTCGTTGTCTCCTCGCCGCCGGTGCACTATGAGCAGGTTGGTGACCTTCTGATCCAAGTTAGCCAGCGCATTCGCGGCTGCACACATCGCAACGCCAAATAGTCATGTCACCACGACCTATGGCTCCGACAGTTCCCTTGCGTAACACCCGCTTTTGTTCCCGGCCGCGAAGTAACTGCTCGTTGAACTCGCGGACGCCCGTCCAAATCGTATTCCTCCAGGCAGTCCGGTTCAATGCTAAGTCTTCCTAACATCTAAAATCAATTTTTAAACGTGAAGACCTACCTGCACAGCATCCTGGAATCTCAGCTTCTGACCACCACGATTTCGCTTACCTAATCTCAGTTGTCCATACAGCACCTGTGTCGGGATACGGTCATCGCCCATCCGACGGACGTGACCCAGCCAACGAAGCTGATTCAACATCAGCAAGACTTCCATCCCGTTCATGTCCGCTCGCCGCAGTACCCCACTGTTCGGAACCATGTCCAACCACCAAATGTCCAAGATGCGTCTTAGACATTGTAAATGAAAGTGGCTTAGATAGCGTACGTTCCGTTGATACAATATCCACGTTTCACTGCC
>JTDE01000028.1:412031-464398 GCA_014338405.1 Paragonimus skrjabini miyazakii
AAGTCGAACGCCTTGGTGAAGTCGACGAAGAGGGCATACAGGGGCTGGTTGCGTTCCTGGCTGTCGCAGGCTGTCGAGCAGCGAACTCCAGGTCGATCGTACTCCGATTCGCCTGTAATCCACATTGCTCCTCAGTAACATTAGCCTCCAAAACTTCCGTATTCAGACAGTTCAGAAGGATTCGTGCAAGCACCTTGTCTACGCAACTCAGCAGACTGATGCCAAGATATCTGTCGGGGAATTGCTTGCTACCCTTAGATCCAAACGAAAGTACTATCACAGCATCATTGCAATCTTGTGGCATCTCCTCGTACTTTCAGATGGAGTGAACCAGCTGGAGCAGTGCACGTTCCAACGCCGGCCCGCCATTCTTCAGGATTTCACCTGGCAATCCATCTACACCTGCAGCCTTCCCGTTGCGAAGTTGACCAATCGCTCTTTGCAACTCTAATAAACAAGAAGCAAGAGCAAGTGAAGGCTTGATGAACTGTTGTGGCAGGCTGTTCACGGTCACCCAACCAATGGTAGCAAGTCGGTTTGGTAGGCTACCAAAGTGTTTGCGCCGGACGTTCATGATGTCCTCTGGCTGGGTGCACGAACAGCCGGTATCCACGTCTACCACTGTTTTAGTGGACAGGGTAGACGGACTGAAGATCGCTTTGAGCGAATCGTAGAACTCCCTATGTTGTCGACAATCTGCGAAGCCCTGCATTCGCTCGCTCTGCTTCATCCACCAGTTGTCCTTGGCTCCGCGAACATGCTCAGCCAGCTGGCGGTGGATACTTCGGAACGTCGCCTTCTTCCCTTCATTGCCCGAGTCCACTGTGGGGATAGAAAACGCGGTATTCTTCCCTCGTACCAGTTTGGAGATAACCGCATTGCTGTCGTCAAAACAATCCGGACGTTTCTGGTGTTTGACAGCGACCGTTTTGATGGCTGCCACCGTGGTCATTTCCTTGATGAAATGCCACATATCCCCATGGGTAGTGGATACAGGAGCGTCGTACATTGAAAAGCAGTCTCCGTCTCGCAGTTTTCCAGTCGTTTGATATCCAAATTCTGCCGTTGTCCAGAGATCCACAATAAACGGACTCGCGTACATGGATAAATAATTCAGTCCTGACCCGTCTATGATCGGTGCTATATTCAGCGCCGCGCCTCACTCGCGTGATACACACTTCGCGAATGTCGCGCTGTCGCACAATTACGTAATCAAGCAGATGGCAATGACCACTTTGCGGAGGGGTCCACGTCATGTTGTCGCTCGCATCCAGCTGGAATCGGGTGTTCGTGATAGCCAGCTCGTGAGTAGCACACAGGCGGAGCAGATGATCACCGTTCTCATTAACTGAACCAATGCCGTAGGGTCCGAGGACTCCCGGTCAAGCTACTGAGTCGCGCCCAACTCGAGCGTTCATGTCACCCAGAACAAATAGCTCATCACTCACCGGCACCGACCGGATTGTGGCGGACAGTTGATCATAGAACTGATCCTTTGTATCATCAGTGTGACACATAGTCGGACCATAAACACTAACAAATGTAGCACACTTACCTCGACCGAGTCGCAGGCGCATAGATACCATTCGAGGGCTGATGCCGTGCGGTTCGCTTATCATCAAAGCGTTGATGCGATCAGCGACTGCAAAACAGACACCATGCTTCCGAGCACCGTCTGTAGGATAACCTATCCAGTAGAAGGCGTATCCGGCACCTGCTTTCCGTAACTTACCTTGGTCCGCAAGCCTTGTCTCGCTGAAGGCTGCTACGTCGATTCCATAGCGACGCAGTTCCATCGCGATCAGTGCAGTGCGCCGTTCTGGCCGTCCGCTAGAGCTGCATCGATCCAGCAGCGTGCGCACATTCCATGCTCCAACACAAAGCGTCTTGCGTCCCTGGGCCTGTTTCAGGTTGCTCTTCGGGTTACTGAAATTTGAGTCAGCATTATCTATTCGGGGATTAATACTGCAGGGACGGTATGAGGGTGAGTGATTGGCAGTAGCATATTTTCGCCTATCCACCCTGCCATGTGCAGCAGATAGGGCGACCCGGTTTATCCTGCGCGACGGCCGATGCAGTATGGTATTTGGTTTATGTTGTATCATCGTGGGTTTTATGGGCCTAGGATACTGCCAGGATGCCCAGACCTAGACAGGAGAGCGATTAGGGCCCTCAACCAAAGCCTTTGGCTCGAAAGCCTGTACCGCAAGTCAACAGGTGACGCGCGCGCACACGTACGCATCAGCATCAACCAATTAGAACAGGCTCCACAGTCACAACTCAAGACATTCGGCACATTCACACAGAGATAATACTGCACAAACAAACCAATCACACATGCAGAGAATCAGATCAGGCAAAAAGAAAATAGCACACCGAACAAAAACACAACACACTGACACCATACACAACGAGGGCCTCACATTGGACAAATCTGCTTTTAGTCTAGCTGCTCCCCTTTGGCCAATCTGACATGGTTGAACCTGTAACGATCGAAGTCGCAGTCAGCACAGTCCGCCGAATCAAAGCAGCACACAAGCCTGACCACCACGCCAAGGTAGCAGAAAGGGTCAGGTCTTCTGCCCTGCGCTTGAACACAGGTGCTGTTTGAGCTCCTCCCGCAGTTCGAGGAGTATGATGTCAAGCCACCTATAGTCAGGTAAATCTTGTTCTTCTACGTACATTGTATCGAGGCGGAACTCCGCTTTTTCACTCGTAAACCGTACCAACCTCATTTGTGAAAGATTTGTCGAAACGATATGCTTGTTGACCTACTCGCCAATAGACGTTTTATGGAACACTTAAACTTACTAGTTTCTGTAGACGTCCTGTAGAATGTTCATACAAAGGCGAACTTTGTAAATTTCGTTAAGTAGTTTACAAGTGTATAACTGAGTGTTTGGAGTGTAACGTGGAAACAAATTGCACAGAGCTTTATATAGGTCTTGTCGGCTGCGCCGCATACGAACTACAATTCTAGGATCATGCCACCAAAACAGGTAAGGTTTCGACTGAGTTAATCGATTTCCAGAATGACTCGGGAAGATATAGATTTGTCCACTGGGTTAAGCCTTATAGAAACTCCATTACGAATATATTTATCTCCACACAACACAGTTATATTGGAGAAGAGGCGCTCTTTGCTCTTATTTTTTATCTTATACTAGGTTACACAAATGGACCTCAGCAAAAATATCACTTTGCATCGAACCTATTTTTCTGTTCAATGAAACCGCGGAAGCAGTTTGTGTGTTTGGCGGTTACAGCAATCATGCCAAACATACTTCGTCTACAAGACACAATGAATGGTAAAATTCCCCCCAAATTCTCATATCCCCATTTGACATTGGAAAAACGGATGTAATCCAGTTTCATAAAAGAACTAACCAGTTTAGGTCACAAACTATGCTTCGTTCAGTCAATGAGATAAGCGAGAGAAAGCAGAACCCCCACGTGACAATGGCAGACTTCAGTGGAGGCATGACAGTTATTGATTGCGATTAATGCGGGCCCCTCGAACCATTATTGTCGGCCTGACTACAAGCTGAAAAATTAAGAACGACAACCTGCATTTAAAGATACGTCTTAAGCTGCTAGCTAATTGATTGTGTATACAAGGCTTTGGTGTCAGGAGTCAGTGCTATACTCACACAATCCCCGAAACAGAGTAACGAGGTTGAGTTATCTGGAAATGAGCCTTCTGGATAAGCGGATATTGGCTGCTTGCACAAGTAACTTGAAAAAGTTATAACCAACCGATTTTCCTTTTATCACACAATTAGCCCAAAGAGACTAACAAAAGTATGATAATAATCCTACAGATAACTCAAATGTTTTTTCTGCAAAGGGCTGAATGACCCTTAACCTGATAAGTAAAATGATGAAAAGACGATCACTTCTTGTAAGGAGCATTAAATTTTGCATTATCGAACGCTCACCTGAAACGATTCGAGTGCCGCATATTTCTACGAGGCCGATAACTTAGCTGATCTAAGTAATTTATTCGTTCCACTGCTGCATAACCTAAACTCATGGTTAGCAGAGTGGACGTGAACCCACCGGATTTTTCATGCCCAGAATGTGCTGACTCAGCCATGTTACCTCTTTTGGGCAATCAAATCCATGGGAGTCAGGACTGCTTCACTGTTACATCCTGGTCAATTTTGATTGACTGATTTACGTGGGTGAATGACGTCTTATTCCTGTTTACCGGTTCTTACTTAAACGACAACAGAAGCTAACTTTATAAGGCAGATGAGAAGGCATTGACTATCACCAAAGATCTTTCGGTAGCTGCGAGTAGGGATAGATTCGTTCCAACCCGTAGGCAAGGAACAAAGAGACAATGTAAAAACGAACTTAACTGAGTTCAACTTTGTATACTTCACTGGTTCCCGGGGCCAGATTACCGAGTAAGCACATAAGAAAAATTTCGTTTAGTGAACGCCAGTAGGGGTCTCAATAACGACGGTTGTCATAACATTTGAAGCTCAAAACTATGCAGTTCATTGTTAGGGTTAAAAATCTCGTAAACACTACTGTTTGGCAGCTTTTATGTACCTGTTAATAATTATTCTTGGCTCTGAGATATGAGACAGGATATATTGGATATACATTACAGGACCGCCATATATTCGTTCAAACGCCTGATGGTAATGACCCAAACTAAGCAAAACAAATAGTCGAATTACGAGTAAGACTTGAGCGAAATATAGTTGACTATTTCCAGCCATCCTCATTGCCCCATATCAGTAACCACGTTTACTTCATAGATCACATTCTCATAATCACTCTTATCTACTCTGCGTCCGACTGAAGGTCAACAAGGAAATCATAGTGGAAGAGAGGCGGGAGTGACACAGGCTAATCAACGGACAGCTGCATTGAGTTCACAGAGACCAGTCATCATCCTACTTCGTACCTTCAGTCGATAAACTTCTTCATTAGTATAGAGTACTTGACGTGTTAGAGAACTAGATAAGGTTCACAGTGCATGGATTACTTATCTAAATCTGGAAGGTTTTCGGTGAAAATGTGCGGATGAAAATTAACAAAAACATGTTCACTCGAGGTTGAAGTTAGCTGCTATCTTCGGCATACAAACATGTTTGTTCTTACAGTGGAAACTGGAAGACTTGAGCCGCGTAATATGATTCTTTATCCATGGTAGAGAAAAGTGGCCTTGTTAAGGCAGCGAAAAGTAGTAGGTTCCCCTGTGTATTCGGTCGCACTCTGGAACTCACGGTGAATGATTTAAGCAACATCAAGTTTCCAATACATGGGTCTTCTATAGATTTCATCCGCAAGCTTGATAATAAAATTCCTGAGAGTGATCTTGAGGCGTTCTTCGATGACAGCTTTACCGTCACAGTATGGTGCAAATTCACGTTGGCAGCATTGCTTACTTTTTTGACCATGTCCTTTTTTCAAAATCTGGAAGGAAGCAAAACCTATGAAAAATGTCAGAACAAAGAAGACAAAGCAAACCCGCTCTTGTATGTCCTTCGAGTCAAATCAGAACTACCCTGCGACTTCTCTCAAACAACATAAACCGACAACATTGAAAATCTGTCCGTCTATGTTTTGAAAACTTACAAGAACAGTACGATCAGCTAACTTCTCATGTGAAACCATGTGCGTCAAGGTAAAGATCTTCACCTGCTTTAATGCGATTTGTGCATCATCAGGTTTACCCGCCAGTAAAGTTGCTGGATACGCATGATCCTCTTTTTTTAAATTGCTTTCCGCTACTCGATGTTCTGACATACGATCGATGATCTACTGGTCCCAAAACCATACAATTTAGTAGGTAAGCTCAATCACCTTGATATTCATCTCAGTTTTCTGAATCTTCCTTTGAACTGTTGCACTGTCTACGGAAATCCAGTGCAGGAAATCCTCACGTCAATCATTATCTTGTTTTTTTGGGCACTACGACAATTGGTCGCATTGCAAATCAAGTAGTATTATCAATGAAATCTAGATTTAACTCAAGTCAGGCTTATTTAACAAATTGCAGCACCTGAGGAATATGATTACTACCAACCACCCCTTCAAATACCGACACGATATATTCCAGTACCAGCTTCCGAACTTTGCACTTAAAAGTACAAATAATTCCTTGAGTTACTGGCTAGTCCATTAAACTACAGTTTGTAAGTAAAAGTGAGTCCAATATTAGACAACTCTTTACTGAGGAGTTTTTTGTGGTATATCGCTTTACATATAAACAGCATAATCCGGCTCCCCTTTCATGCTCTGAGCTGATTCATAAAGTCAACTTTGAAATACAGCTGCGATCATTCGGACATTTCGTGCGTGTTTGTGAAAACATGGAAGTTGTTTCATCCGTGTTCCACGAATGTAGTTATGATATTTACAACACCCAGCAATTGGTGCTTTGCTCCTTCCGATCTCATACTGACACATAGCAATAACATCAGTCTTTTTTGGACAGTTTGCCCCCCGAAGACTGAAGAATGCTTTGTACTCACTGAATTCCCTGTTAACTTGTACTAATACGAGGCGATTTCGCTATAGTGCAAAGGTCAGTATCGAGAAACTCAATCAATGGTTTAGTCAATCGAAGCTAGAAAGCATTTACCCCCTCCCTTCTGGTAGGTTTTCACCACAAACCAAGGTGAATAAGTAGAAAACTTGCAAAAAATATAAATATTTTGTATTTTCTTTGGCTATACCTGTTCCACCATGGTCTGAGCCAGCCATGTGGAGCCTCGAGCCCATCATCTCTTGGAAGGCTGACCAAATACGTCACCCAGAGCCATATTTCACATTTAACAAGGACTGTACTTTTTGCTCATATAAGTGTGTGGTTGACGACAGCGAACTTTTGGTTCATTTTTGGACGGTAAGTTTTGAGCGATATTTTACCAATTGTCTGTCACTTAATTATTCCGCCGAATGCTCCCGTTGGTGACACCAAAACGGTTAACACAGAGTTCTGTGCATCGCGTGGTTTCAAATCTCTCGACAATATTAGGTTGGTCACCGACTGGTAATCGGTTTATCATAATTAGTGATATTGGTTTGCATCACCACGATGCTTGAAGTTATGGCTGAATTACTAACTCAAGCACGGAGTTGCGTATCGCAAAATACACCAACGAAAAACCGCTTAATGTGCGCTTATGCGTTTTCATTGTCAAACCATTTGCAATAAAAATGTTAATGAACAGTTGGTTTTTGGTTGCTTATCAGTCGGCCAAACACATGACATTTCATGTCGTCACAGTTGTCAAGCCGGCAGAATTAAAAGCACTTTGTCATACAATTACGTTAAATGGTTTGGAAGTGTAGGGCAGATGACCCCTGGAGTTACCATCTAAGTAACGGAGGCTACGGCAACCGTATGGCCGAGACAAATATTTTTTAGCGCAAACTTTTGGATCGCGCCACCGAATTCCGATTGCTTCAGCGGGAGACGAAAGACACTGTTTAATCACTTAGACTGGCGACAATGTAAGTAGAACATGGGCTGGAAGGCCAATTCCAAAGGGACTGGATGCTCTGAAGGAATGAGGTGCGCCAGAAACGTACAAAAAATAGATTTCATAACACCTTTACTTTGTAGTGTGATGTTCACAAATTGTCCCAGAGAGGTACTGGGTTGTGTGACCGACACCAGTGCGTAAAACGTAAACACAAAGAGAATTAACACTATTAGGCAACGTGTCTACGAGTCGTATGGCAACGACCGGGTCGTATCTGATCGAAGTTCACAGTTGTTCCGCACTTTAGGCATTTTCAACTGCCTAACTTATTCTACAAGTTACAAATTCAGCCACCGTCTGCCCACGGTAGTATCTTCGAGTGCTATCGGTTTCGTGTTCCTTTTCATAAATTCGTGCTGAATAAGGTTTCCCTAAAAGTGCCGACTCTAAGAATGCCATTTCATGTTCATAACCAAATGTATCAAACTATGATAGCTGGGGGTTATTCTGTTTGAGAAAGAGATCTTTAAAAAACTCAGTATACTGGTCGTTTCAAGTTTATTTTCTGTGACTACCTATCTGGAGTGAGTCAGCTGCACGACTATTCAGTCCCAGTTATGAGAACAAGGCTGGGTCATCTTTTTATCTCAAGTGTTAACGTTAGATTAGAACTAGCTATGCTCATCATAGAATAAGGGCTACCTAAGTCTACAGTTTCGTTAGCGGCATCAGTGGTATCATCCGCATAGAAAAGGGTAAATTTAGTAATCCCATGAAACCTAGTTTTTACTGACCTTGCCAAGAAAATAACTGTCGAATGACGTGTTGATGATGGTTCTATTGCAAAGCTATCCTTCTGACAGTATCTTGTCATTAATCTAAAACTGTATATTCCATGTGCAAGCTGATCTGAGTTTTCTGAGTGTACCTTCTGATAATCCTAGATTCAAACTCAGGGATAGGATATGCTAAAAGAGATATCAGACGGCTTCTGCAAGTGTTACGTTCGCAAAAAGACGGTATACCTTGAGGGAAATTACTTGCTTTTCCCTATTCAACGCCCGGATGTAGTCCACGCACTCGAATGTATCCTTTAAGGGATGCGCTACTATGTCTTCCCATGTGGGTTTTAGTAACTCCCCTAACTGTGCCATTTAGTGATATTGGGAGTTGTTCATTTCAGACATCAGACGCGATGACCATCCCTTATGAGACTTCAGTGAACCAAGTATTCTCGGTATCTTAGTTCCACTTGGCCGAATTCGTTAGGTCGTCACGGAATTAAACAAACCCTCTGTTTTTCGATTTCTTGCAGTTTACGAATTTCTCCGACTGATTGCATTGGGTTTCTCTTTTTCGTTTAACGTGATGCTGAAGGTAGACGTTGCACTCAAAACATCAGAAATTTCTCGCAAATTTATCCGTCCATCAGAATATTCTATGCGCCCTTGCTGGATTCTCCTAAGAATATGTACCACTTAGGCAAAACGATGCGAAGTGCGGCTTAGAATGGAAGTATTGACAGTACATAATAACCAAAGTTGTTTTAGAGTGTCTTCCGCTGTTATCTGACGATGGAACCAGATATTCGACAAATATATATAAATTCTTGAACTGAACTGCCAGATCATAATGTTTCATTTCATATGTGAGATAGTATACCTCGTGGTCGAGTGATAGAGCCACCAGCAACGGCTTTGATGAGTACATCGTAATAAAGTTTCCAATACATTTTTCGGAACTGTTTGGAAAATTTGATGGTACATTTGTAGAATTCGAACTGCTTTTCGGTTTGTTTGAATGCAAAACCGTTTACTTCTTGAAAATTTGTCAGATTGAACACGGATGATTCTTCCATTGTGACACGTTGATATTCGATGCACGTCAGCTCGCCAACCCTTCCAAAGATTGTTTCCAGTGCATTGTGTATGCAATTTTGGCTTGTTTACACTAGTCAGGGCGACATTTTGCTGCAAAGCCTTCCAGAACTATTATGGGCACTGTCCCGTAGTAACACATTTAACAAAGAGCCGCTTTTTCAAGGGATTGACAATCGAGTTCATATAGGATTTTAGGTTCTTGGCCCGAACAGATTGTTCGCAAAACCACCTTTTATTTCTGATGAACCCATGGGACCTATTGAAAACACCTAAACCAGCTGACTGGACAGATCTAGTCCAAGCGCGTATTACAGTCGTAAGTTTCATTCTATTTATCGCAGTGCTTGCGTCAAAGTGACTGTAACGTGTGTCAAAATGAAAGGTGGGAAAAGTACATTGCTTTGCTATTCAAACCGCAACATAATGGAATTGTGGGATGTAACTGGTACAAGTGAAATTTGGGAACAATTTGAAAGGTGCAATGTTTGATGGACGTGACATTCAGAGAGGTTTTGTGTGTGTGGTCTCTTTTGTGTTTTTGTGGTATCACACCTCAACGGATACTTCAAAGATTTTGGGGTTTTTCTCACGATAGATTATGAAGAAACGACTTTTTGTTTGATGGTTACATTTACTGCAGTAGGAATATTTTGTTATCCCATAAATGTTTGCAAAATCATTCTCGTCATTTCCTAACTACTTATGAGAAAATTGAAAACATGGAAAATATCAAGTGTATGCAAGTTGTAAAACTTTCAGTGAATGTTTTGTCTAAATTTTGTCCCACGGTCTGATTGGTTACGGACACAATCGAATGAATACAGAAGTTGACAGGTTTACCACTTCCATTAATGTCTACTTGATTCATGATGAGCTTCAAGAAAGTATATTGTGAGTGTAAACTTACTCTCAATCTCAACAGGTACCTGTCACACGCCATAATTAATCGTACGCAAACTCATGTATGAAGTACCGGCTGTCTTTCATAGAACACAGCATCACTATTCATTTGTGTCATTCAGTAGAACATAATGCGGGATTCCAAAAACAGTATTCAGCATACCAGCAATAATGTATGAACTAGTGGGACTAATATGGTTATTCGCCGAACAGTCGTCGTAGACAGAAATGTTCAGTATGAATTAGGCGTTAGAATAATGTGTTTTGTCACTGACTAGGGCACAAAGATTAATTACTTTCTATTATTGAAGGGCGTTTTTGTAAAGTGGATAGGGAAGATTTGTGCAAAAACAGTCATAATGGTACTGTTTACATGCGCAACAAAGATACAGTGTATACTTTCACCACAAACCTTACGTGGCGCTGTTGAATAAGCAAGATCACTACTCTGAATGAATTGGGTGTTTCTAAAGTGCTTATGAAGCCAGTAATGCTGAACTTTTAAATTGAGTTTAATTGTAGCTCCAACTTAATACATTGTTTTCCCAAAGCATTAGATCTTTCCACTGTTGTCAGAACGCTTCTGTGTGGTAAAGTTACACCGTTATGACTGAGAGAACTATCAGTTTATTTTGTCGAAATCTAAGTGAAGTATGAATGCTCCAGAAGATTACCTCTGAGCAAATCTATCTGTGTATATTGACAGTAAATAATGGTTAATTTCCCTGATATTCTAACAAGAGGCGCTTAACTTTCAACGTCGGCATGCAGTGAGAGGTTTATGGAAGTTGAACCATGTTCAGGATGGCCCGCAGTGGCGACCTCAAGTGAAATCATCAAGCGTGTGGAAGCGATAATTCTTGTGACTGAGCCACCAAACAATATGGGCGTTGGTTTGGCTAAGGTGAACTATAGTTTTTGTGAATATTTAATTGCGCGGAAGATATATGCACAGTGGGTGTCCAGAATAATGACGGTGGAGATCAAACAAAAGTCCTTTTGCACTGTTCAGATAAATCGGGCAAACGAAGCCCAATTTAGGCGCCATTCTGTTGCTGGGTATAAGATGCAGGTTCACCAAGGTAAGCCCAATGGAAAAACATCTTTCTAAGCAGTAAAAATGCAATGACTGCTTGTAAGGCAGTAGTTTAAAACTTCACCTTAATGCCGATTAAAATCTGTACACTATTTTTCAAATAACGGAAAGTGTGGCTTTAATTAAGCGTATATCATAATAGGTATCTAGTGTGGACACCTTGTACGCTGAATTTTTGGCGGATGCATAAAAAATGCACCGGAGTATCCTCTGTTAATACAACGGCTTAGAACATAAATGTGCCAGCTCGTAGGATTCAAGCGTTAAATATTGCTGTTCGTAAATGATGTTCCTAGGCAATTTTTTCACTCGGTTAGTTGTTCAGACTTGTCCCTAAACGACAACCTTCCAAAATTATAGTTAATTGAAACACGAAAATTTTCTCTTGGCTGACTAAAAAATCAAGTACAGCTAGCTAGTCGAGCAAACAAAAGAAAACTTTTACGTGAAAGTTTGCTTGTGCCGTGTGAAAGCACATTAAAGTTAATCGAGGCTGTGTTGAAACAGCTGTTTTTCAGTTACAACACTGCCAAAGGTGGAGGAATGTTGATACATATTTAGTAGGAGAATAGATGAAAATGTATGTGTGGCCTGACCACACTCTCAGTAAAGTCGTTGTGAGGTGACTATTGTGAATAGATGGGCTGAACACACAGAAACCGAGATTATCAGCAGTTTAATAATGAATAGGTGATTGAAGTTTTGCAGTTTGTTTAACGGAACCTCAAAGTATTGGACATCCCGTTATTTAATGCCCAGTAATATTCAAAATTTCATGGGGAAAAACGGCGAACGATTCTATTAGAAAAGACTAGCAGAAGATTAAACTTTATAGCATGTTATACTCGTCATGCAGAATAGGTAGATTTCCGGAACACTGACCACAACCGAATCTAAATGGATATTTTAGAATTGTCCTTTAAAACTAACGCTGACTATCATGCCACTGTTATTTGGTTCAAAATTATTATGAAAATCAGAATTTAGGCTGTCAAATTTCCGTAGTTAAATCTGCTGTACTTATGTGTAATTGGATTGGACTACGACTTAGCAGGTATTTTTGGGTAGACACTTGGGAACTCGGTGTTCACGGTATGAATTAATGTTACAAACGACTGTAAAATATCTTTCTAGTAACAAAAGGGACAGAACGGAAACAGATTTCCGGTTTATCCTCCAAACAAGGTACGCATTTTGTTCCGGGGTTCTTTATGTAGAGAAAGCCAGTTTCATTAAAATCTAAACCTTTTGGCTCGATTGCTATTCTTAACCAAGTATAGATTATCATCTGAGCCACTTCTTCACTGTGTAACGTTCTCATTTTGAAAAAAAACAATTTCCGGTTTCAGTTGGTGGTTGTTGACTAACTTGTAGGTCTTGGCACTAGTTACCAACGATTCAGCTGCCAATTTAGTCCCGTTGCTAGGTTTACTTACTAAAATAATTGACTGCGATTCCACAAACCCACACTTACGATCAACTGGACGAATCGCTAGTTTGCATTTGAAAAGCAGCATGAGTCAGGTGGATTAAATTAGTTATTTTGCCAGTTCAGGCATCAGAACTGCAGTTAGATCAACTTAACCCTCCTGGATGACATGAAACATGACGTTTTAAGACTACATCGTTGGAACTGGCGCCGTGCACTGGTCATCCCATGCTACAAATTTAGAGTAATAGTTGTGTTGTGCTATTTATATTTTGAAGCGTCCAATTGTTATAACATTTACTTAAAAATCGATATCTTCGTAAGTCGTTATTAGTTCTAACTAGCTGCCATATTTATACAGCAATCACTGGCACCAAGCGTCTTTTGCTTGCGAGTTTATCAAGTGATTATGTACATTATCGTACAATAGAGATATGTTTAACAAAGCGTTAGAGGACTAAGTTCAAACCCGTTAAAAATATTCAAGTGATTCGAAAGCTCTTTGTACGTTATTCGATTACAGCTGTTTCTTATGCTTTATCTTCATGATTTTCGCGTCCCATTGACTCAGGAATTCTAGGCTTTCTGCTGACAAATAAGTCAATGTTTCAAACTGCACACAATCTGCACTTGGTGGCAATCCTAGCTATCGGATAAGTTACAGAGTTAACGGTTGAATTAGATAGGGCAATTCTGCTCATGTTCTTTTGGAAATAATTTGATGAATCGAACACTATTAACACAAGGTTGTGGTTCAGAGTTTGCTGTGATCATACGGTCATGTCTCTTATTAGATTAATGGCGTTGGTGTTAACACGTCAGTCTCGAAGTTGAGAACTTCGGGATGTTAACTCCGGTCCCGACAAGGATATGCATTGTGGATAGGCTATTCTGAGAACGGAACTTGAGGGCATTGGTTTCTTTTGAAGTGGGCCAGCGGAAATCCTTTCTCAAATGCTACGGCTACCATCAAGTATGTGTGGCATGTAGTTTGAAAAGATCCATAATTATCACAGGAATCTAAGAAGCAGATACTCACCAACATTGCCACTCCGATAAAATATAGAATAAAACTTTTCTGAGTAAGTGCCCAAACAATATTTGGCCAGCTGATTAATGTAACAGGCAGTAGTGAGAATTGACGAATATGAATAATATCCTCCATGTAAACATATCCTGCCATCATCAATGTGGGGCTGAATGAGTTTTGACAAGCGTGAAGTTGGATGATAGTAGCTCGAATGGGTTCTCCAGAACCCAGCTTTGTTCCTGTCAATCCTGTTTGCCATAGGTCGAACTTCAGTTGCCTACAGATTATATCATAACTATTTATTTGACAACATCTTATTACAATCAACAGGACTTTGCACAGAATGTCTGTTAGCTCACCAGAAGATGATTAACTATGCGCTTTAAATCGAGGGCACAGCGTACAACTAGAAAAACGGTAGGAAGTGATAATGTTTAAAATCGATATGACGGTCAGAGTGTCACATTTTTAATATAAAAGTGTTTCCAAATAATGAAGTAAAAATAGGTTACTCACAAGCGAAAGTGATTGAGCGTACACATATGATAATTAGGTCGTGCTTAATGTGAGATCAATGGCACAGTGGTAAACACGGTTGCCTCATGAACAGCGTGTCTGTGGTTCAAATCCCGGCAGTGGCGGGGATATTCACTACTGACGAGCTCTAATGAGAGCGAAATTCGAGTCTAGTGCTTCTTTTCGAAATTGGCTGACTGGAAAGTCTATGGGAATGTAACAGCTGTGATCAGTTGTGGGTGATGTTCAATCTATATAAAAATAGGTTAATTTGTTACTGTGCATCGTAATATTTTGTGGTAGCACGATGTACCACTTGTAAACACTGTTAACTACCTCTGGGGGTATAGTCGTTCCGATAGTCTAAACATGGGCATACCCGAAGACACGATCAGGCAGCCGATATTGCGTTGCATGCTGAGTGTACAATTTCAGATTTATGGGAATAGGCACTGTCAGAAGGACAGCGTTAGAATGAGGTTAACGTTAGGCCCGCTGTTGACAGATGCCTTCGAGGTAATGTTAGGAACGACTATGCTTCGTCGGATTATTGACAATAGCACTTTCTACAAGAGGTACCTGGACGATATCATCTGTGTAGTTGACAAAACTGTGGATCTGGATAGCCTACTTGTTGAGGCGGATGTAACACACCCTAATCTCAACTTTACACTTAAGGCCGAGATAGATGGAGGAATATTCTTCCTAGACGTGGCATTGCATCGCCGTGTAGACGGTTCAGTTCAGAGGGGTATTCACGGGAAGGGGACTTGGAATGGCCAATATACTCATTTTCTCAGTCATGTACCCCTGAAATAGAAGAGAAACCTCGTTCGTAGTTTAACATACAGAGCTATGAGAATATACACTGATGACATGAGTGAAGCATAAGTGGTGTTTTACAACGGACATTCGCATAAGACGCCTACCCCGTCAACTTCGTGGATAGACGTATGGAACTGACAGACCTGAAATTTAGGCCTCAGTTTGAGGAAACGACGTTGGTTAACATGAAGCTAGACCTTAAAGACGAGGCGTTGGTGGGGCTGGTGACTCGTAGAATGAGTGACGCAATTGGAAAGACCTACAGTGTGGCACAACTGTGAATCTTGTTCAGATCCAACCCGGTAGTCCACGTGTGTTGCGTAAATTTGACCTCATTCTTTGTTCATTCTTTCACATGCTGCTATGGAACAGGTTATGTCGGTCGCACAACCAGACACTACCCCATATAGCAGACTAAGGGCGAGGTGTAGTCCATTTTGAGTGCATTCCTGGAGTACCTTGTTGATTCATGGCACCAAGTCTCACCGGAAGTGGTTTTCCAGCACATTTACCGCTTGCTTAGTCGTCACCCCAGAGAAGTCAAAGTTCGTAATCTAGCCATTGCAAAAGCGATCGAAATTCGGTCGCCCAATCCACAGCTTTACGCTCAGAAGAAATTTGTTCAGGCCCTACGGTTACCATGACCCCCCCCCCGTTACCCACTTGATACCCACGGATGTCAATTCTGTCACCTAGCTGTCCTCCAATTTACAACGGCGCGACGTGATCATGTGAATAATTGCTCTTGATTTTGCTCTCTTGACAACCATGATGTTACGAAATGTTATACAATTGACCCGAAAATGTGAAACCGATGACAGACTGTTCGCCAATACACCTTCTACTTCAAATTTGAAAAGCATCTCTCTTGCTGACAGAATGATTAGAGTTGGTCAAATGATCAATACTCGTGATCCCAAATTTTCGAGGGAACATATCGATTGAAATTCGTCACCTGAACAACTTACCAGCACATAACTCACCGAAGAACACAACTAGTTAATTTATTCAATTTGTTCGTCATGGATGGATGATATTTTTTCCCTTAACGCCTGAAGGTATGTTCTTAATTGTTTAACTACAGGTTTTTTTAATTTTTGCGATATCTACGTATAAGTGAACAACTCATGATGATAGACACAGCCGAACTAGCAATTTCACGTTAGTATTGGTCACTAGATTACAGGTCATGTGGAAGTTTTTGCAGTAGGGTGGCAAAAACGGTTGTTTTACTCCTCGAGGTGGTCACCACTGGTGACTACTTTATACCGATTTTGATAAACCGTCGGGTTTTGGTTGACACAGTTTCGTTTTCTATATCAGCTACCGCCGAAGTAGTATACGCTGATATGATGTCCGATCCCGTGGCTTTATTATACATTTATTTGTGAGTATAAGTCAAAGTTAAAGGTGTGAGTAAACATAAGTCAACGAGATAATCTTAGAAACTCTAATTGTATTAACCTGTCTGCGTACTTAATCTCACTGCACAAACTGCCGTTTTATTTAACTTTCATATCACCATGTTCGTTTGGAATAAAAACTGGCGAGCAAATTTTTATATGTACGATGTTTGGTTGATGTTCAGATAGAAAAACGACAAGTATTCTGCTTAAGATCGTTTAGGCGAACCTCTACGTTTGGAGTGCTCCTTTTCAGGTCTGTTAGTATGCAGTCTACATTTAGCTCATCAAATAGTCTTAGCAAACGTCACGCTGTAAATCTAACAAATGTTACTTATTAACTTCCGAAAAGTAGTCAGGGTGTGGTGCACGTAATTTTGAACGCTAATAATATTTGATTGCAGTTTCTAAATTCAGATAAACTTTTCATTCCCCTCCATTTAGAAGGAAGCATTAAATTAGATTTTTTGCTCTTGTTAGCATCCATCATTGATGACTACCCCACAGCTAACTGACGCATGCACAGTTGTCAACCAGAACACGAACGGAAGTTCATATTCAAGAAAGGACAATTATGCGTGATTCCAGCAATTGTAACGAAGGTGAAACTCAAGTCCATTGCTTTTTTCAAAAAGAGCCGGTTGGAAAGTCCATCTGACGGGGGAAGCTGCAGTTTAGCCTGGCTGAAATCTCCGTTGATCTATTCTGTATTTAACAAATAGGTTAGACAATTCTGAAGTCGATTTGGTGGTTTTACTGAAGAAGTTGTGACATCAGTTAACTAATTTAAGAACATCCTCGACAAGAATGGTTAAAATCAACATAGGTTAAATCTTGTCGCCAATACCAGTTTGGAGTCGACCTTGACCTAAGTGATGTTTACCAAAGCTTACAATACAGTAAAGTAGATAAGTTACCAGCAATCCAAGTTGCAGATGTAAATAATCGTTCTGTCAAAAACTTTGTGGAATGTGTACCACCCAGCTCTTTTAAAATGTCAATAACCTTGAATAATTTCATATACGAAAACCCTTTTACGCATGTAACAGAACAGAACCAGTCGTTTACTAATTTTCAACTGAATTCACCCAATTGGGACCAAAACGTAGAGAACATGCAGTCTGCCATAAACGCTACTCTATAACGCAGTTTTGATACGGTTAACCCACTCGACCAATAGTTCGTCGCGTGGTTCATGAATGCGCCACAATCTGTCCGGCTGAAACTGAGTATGAATGAGTATCAGTTAGTTAATTTCCCAGATTGAATCAGTTCTGCAGAAAGGAGCAAAACGACTCAGCAACCGTGGCAAAGAACGGAAAAGAATTTGCCTACCAGCTAAACTACTGGAGATCTGTCCACCTTCCGTAACCACCAAATTGACAGTAGGATCTATCACCAAAAATACAAAACAACAGTGAGATATTCTTCGGTGCCATTTTCACCAGATATACTTCCTACCAATCTGGTAGTAAATAGCCTATATTCTGAGTTTTTCCACCGGAAGCGTTATGCATTGCCGATTTTACGCAGGTTGCATTCGTTGTTATCAGTAAGCATCTCAACGCGACCATTTTGTTGTAACGAATTAGTTCAGTCTACAACAGTGGAAAAAATCAATGGAGTCTCGAAAAGGCTGAGCAGGTCGGCTTTTTAAATACCACTATCATTGAGTATGCTGATGGTGCAATTCCACACCCGACTGTCTAAAAGCTGCTAGCGTGTTCAGTGTAATGGCATAGCCCTCCTAGATAGTTCTTTCTAAGATGGACCCCTTTCTTAAGAGAATCGGCTCCGTATGATCCCGTGAAACGAATAAAGGAATTCAAGATTCTGGAAAGACAATTCCATTTACGACGGCAAACAAACAAATTAGGCCCTAAACTAACTGAACTGTCTCCTACATAGAACAAGACCTTCAGCGCAATTAAATTATTCTTACATGTCTGAAGTTGGTTTTAAGCAAGACAAGTCATTGTCCGTTACACAATCCCATACAACTGATGATGAACTTATCGCATCAGTTTTGTTTTGACAGGGATTAATTTTATGCTTTACTTAGATTTCATACCACAGCTGAGTAGTGAACAGGGAGTAACACTTGTTAGTAATTCAATGAAAGCACATGTAACCTATAGATATGCGGTTCTTTTACTTCTTTATATCTACCCCCTGTAGTTCATTGTTGCGCAGTGACAAAAGAACAGGGAATAAACAGGGTTTTTTCTTGAACTAGCTTGTTACATCATCTGAGACAGAGAAAAAAGAGACGGAACCTGCAAGTGTTCGCAAAAAACGGAGTTAGCCTCCTACAGATATTGTATAAAGTATAGTCTTCGAAACAAGAGATGAGCCGTATAAACGGCTGTAGTAAGGCTTTATAAAAATAATAGAATCTGTCTCCAGTTGGTAGTTTAAGCTATCTTATCTTCCAAGATGATTCGCTCAGAGCAGACCAATTTTGCTTGATGCCGTCAGTTATCTATATTTTATATCCGTTGATGTAATTCAACAGCTTTTGCTACTACACACTAAAAGCAACCTAGAAATCCGTACCATAAACCTCCAAAACGCAAATGAATTGCTGGCAACGTTTTACTACACCACACTGTTTTCATAAAAATATGCAGGCTGCGCAGCAGCTTATCACTCTTTCTCCGGTAGCAAGTAAGCGTCTTTCGAGTCACTTCTTAATCTGATAGGACAGGACAGCAGAGGTGCTTTATACAAAGCCGATACTTTTTTGGGTGAGTGGCTTTATGCATGAACTTCATTTTGACTCCACTTGTTATAGCATCATTAAAATAAACTTCCCTGCTGGATAACTCGTCTTTTTGGGAAAACCCATCACAACCTAAAAGTCAACAATAGGTACTAGATTCTTTGAAGTGATTTGAGGATTGTCGGGTTTAGAGAGTGGCCATCCGACCGAATATGATCGTTGTTTTATTAAAAAGTTCAACATATGTTTATGGAAGCAGTCAGTTGCATAACTATGACTTCTCATTCGCGTTACAGGTGATGAGGTCCTATACATCTTTTGGTTAACATACCTCCAACCCAACTTCCACTTGCGAACACCTCCACAACACAAACACAAACCTTCACAAAAATAATTACAAATTCACACTGGTATTTTAATTACATGGTCAAACGTAGAACATGGAACCCTGTCAAGCTTTTATTCGTATTTGTGAATTCACTCGGCACAGGAGTTTATCTTAGTAATTTATTTCAATAACCGAATTCTTCCTGATCACATTTCAAGTGCGGAGTAAAATAAATTTGCCTCTTAGATGACGTGGCTACACATCTAATTAATGGACTACTTTAATTCAACGTAAGCTTATAAGAAGTTCTTCAGACGTGTTTAAAATTAAGCGATACACTGATACACCTCGCACACTGCCAGCTAATAAAATAGCATTTTTTCATTCATCTATAACTTGCTAACCAGATTTCGACCTTTGTGCGCATTTCAGTGTTGTTCAGTCATTTTCACGCGCTGGAGATAGCCCAGTTCTACTCCGAGATCGTTGTGGTTGATGGTGGTCCAAGTCTGTCAAAAAGTCTGATGAAATGACAAAAACATACTATGGTAGAATAGCTTAGTCCACAGTCCACTCGACTGCTGAGGTTGAACAAATATTAAGCAAGAGTCAAGACAAATCAGAGTGAATTAAATTATAGCTGTAACGTGACAGGTGATATTCGAACTGTTGTAGACGCGAAATTGTGTACGCAGAGAAGGGAAGTACGCACACATGGAGATCCGCGTCTTGGGTGATCTTTTGTTTGTTTTGACAGTGGTTTAATTTCATATGTAACACAATAAATGACGATGTTCAATATCACTTAGGAGTTTTTTTTGCATACACGTGACCTGAGACGATAGAATTTTTGTTAACTGATATGATTATAAGTCATTGGCTTTCACAAGAAACAAACAGGACTACACATGAAAGTACTTAAATTAATTCACCCGAGTTACTCTGTCATCTTGTGACTCATTGACGTAATACTTTGTGAATCCCTTTGCAGATCGCCTGAGCATAGCATTGTGATACCGTGAGGTCCCAACAGTTGTTAACGCTAGTTATATCCGTACGATCACGATATGTACAGCACGTCAGGGCTGGGCCAGTCACTTCAGTAAATCAACGTTATGTATACACTTCGGACCAAAACATCCCTCTCAGTCCATAGATCAAATAGGAAACAATGAAAAATAATGTGAATCGTGAATCACAGATTTCGTCCAGGAAGTTCAGACGAACTGACTTAATTAGTCCATGGTTCTTGTATACAATTTTTCGCTCACAAAAGACTACTGAACAGCAATGGCAGTGAACTATTTGTGTGTGCGTGTGTGTGAACCGTATCGTAAATGCAAAATCACAAGGTGACTCCTTGTACACCTTTCCCCAGAATTCGACAACGTGCAATGTCGCGCCATATACAATGCTTCGGGAATCCATGCGTGTCTGCTTTCCTGTGCCTGTCTTACGGAAGGGACACACATATGTGATGCCTGATTTGGGTCCTCACACACTTAGACGCTCGTCAAAATATGCCTTAGGATGTCGGAACTTTAGAAGGCCCATTCAGAACGTTGTTTTACTAATGGAATACTCGTAAAGCATTGTCTTCTGTGCTGATAGTTTGGTTCTTCACGCAACACAATTACCGGCAAGACAGGATATGGTTCGGTCCTTGAAACTTGTTGCCAACTAGCCTACAACCCAGTCCTCAATATTTTCAAACCCCTTTTTAGTTCAAACCTGCCACACATTGCATGTCAACGGTTAGTTAAGATTCGTAATGACTGTTCATCATAGCTTTGGAATAAGAGTAAAACCGCACCGAATAGCTTTGCAGAGTACGATCGTTTGTGTAAGGAGGCACCTTATAATGCATTGTGGGCTGACCGTACCAACCTGACTGTACGGTTATGGCAATCTCAGCAAACAAACCTCGATATTCTTTATCCCCGTTTTCTCCTTGGCCTTCGAACTAAATGAGAGACAATTTTCAGCACCATGTATAAACACCAATATAACTCACACGACACATTCTATGTTCACGTAAAAATTCCATCGATTGTGTAATCCGTTTAGTTTTCCACTGTTCATTGTCCTTAGACGTGATTTGACAGGATTATTTCAGGAACCTCCGATTTGGATAAACATCCAATTGTGGTGCAACTTCGTGTGTGTTGGATTGGGTCTGATTGGTTCTAACTATAGTGCCAAAAGTAGTCCATACTTTGATTTTGAATTGTCACAAGTCGCTGATAAGATTTTGATAAACCAGATGATGCGCAACAAGTAATTCATAGAATATCGGTCACAACGGACAGAAAAGAATCTTTATTTTGGTTTGGAGAAACCGCACAGATGAAAGACCTTGAATTTTGTTCTCCGTTACTGAGAGTATTACAGCAAGCACACTCCTGTCTTTCACCCACTGTGCTTCATCAATATCCACGTTAACGTCATAAATTTAAAAACAAATCGGACGGCAGAAATGGTAAGTGTTTAGGAACTGAAGCTTGACTTCGATAGGCTACCAACACAAAACTGTTAGTACGAGCTGATCCCATCAAATCAGAAAAACTGTTAGACACGATAGAGTTCCAGTTGACCAGTTCAGTGCGTAATCATGGGTAATCACCGGTAATCTTAACAAGCAGGAACTACAATTGGTGTTATATTTTATTTTTGTAAGATCATAAAATCGGCCTAACGCGTCATTTACTTTTCATCCAGTTCTAACAACTGAGCCATGGTTACTGATTGTTTGTAGTTCAAAAATGTTATCTCGTTCTTATAAATTCCCGCAGGTTGATAAATTCGACTGATGTGATTCGTTTAGGAAACTTTATTCTCAAACACTAACCGTCTCGGCGCGAAAGAACGAGCATACTGTCTAGTTACTTTATGGATAATAAGATACACAATCAGTGTGCCATTAGGTTATGATATTCACGCCCTCATTAAGCATTTAACGATGGCATTTTCCTGCAGTATGCAGTCTTCCTGCTTTATGGAAGCCTGATCGGAAGTCTACTCCCAGCCGTGGCAGGGATATGCATTGGTGATGTGCTTTAACAAAAATAACTAAAAAGGTTTATGAGAATCCCAAATCTACGACCAGTTGTGAGTGTTAGCAACCTTATTGTGCCAATGGCTGAGCATTAACATTTGCTTGAACGAGAGCAGAAAACATATGTATGTTTCAACAATTTGCCAAAACTAAAAGCTGAAGGCTAAATTATTGACTAGAAAATAGATGCACAGTTTAAAATTCACGCAACCATCATGACAGGACAACTTTCTGACGTCTTTCATAAAGTTCCACACACTGTTCCATAATTATACCTGTTTCAGCTTTTGTCGCGTATATCGCCTATTATCAAGAATATAAGACTGTTTTTTCCGTGTGTATGAACACAGAACATACTCAACTTGAAGCATACAGTAATCCAACAATTAAAAAATCCAACTGATAAGATACGGCAAAATTAGCTTTGTCTCAAGCAAAATTGCTGCTGCTTTGATTTATGAAGTTGTACTATCATCCACGAGCCTGGGACAGACTGAGTTTTTGTGCACTTTTAACGCCAACGCCAAAACTGATTGATAAATTCCACAGTCTGTGATAAACGGCACAACCAACTTGCAAATGATTAGTACCACCACGTTTAAGAACCCTATATACAAAAGTCGCATTAGTCCCATTTCTGACGTGGTTATTTTTATTCATGACTCGGACTCGGTACTATCTAACCACATGTCAAATGTCGTTTAGGCACCATTGACCTATTGATAAAAGATCCCTTAATTAGCCGGAGGAATAGAGTTGACGAAACTCGATAACAGTAACACTTTGGTATCTGGTAGGATACAGTCCGACTTTTATGATTATACAAAGTAAATGAGAAGAACTAGAGCGACAGTGCATCGGTTGATTACTGTAGCCAGTGTAGATTGTAGAAGGGGACAAAACGGTTGGAAAAGAAGCTGTTCAGCCCTTACTCACGGGAGAATAGTATAAAACTCTGGGAATAGCACACAGAGTGTACGCGGTACCAACAGACTGGTAGATTCAATTGCTCCAGATCGAGTCTTTTGATGACCATGTTATGCTCTAGTGGCCTGTTACAAATCCCTGCAAATAGTATAGGTGGGATCGAATTCATCTTGGATGGACGAACTAGCGATAGTGCTTTTCATTGATAAAGATGGTCATTCAGATATGCCTGACAAATGAATGTACTGCTGGAATGACTTCAAAAGAAACGCTGCAGCATACAGTTGATGTTTTTTGTTGATACTTCATTGATGATTGGGGGCTGCTTTCATTGTAGCGGTAAATATGAAGTGCCTCATGAGTAAGAGAAATATTATGTGTAAACATATGTACCGACAGTTTTAACTCAATTAATACCACTCCTGAGCATAACCCATGAAAGACAAAGTACATTTCAGCAGAACAACTGTTCAATACATTATGAATATGACGAATACATGTCCTACTTAAAACAGCATTGATTGCATTTGCCGACAGTCCACTTCGGGTTATCATCTAGTAAATTACACCGAGGGGAAAGGAACATTGATCAAATTAGTGCTCATTGATGACATGGCTTGAAAGTCCACAATTGTATCTAAACTGCCCAATAAGTAGATTTTATAGGCAACGCACATTAGTTTTCGAGCAAAAAGGGGGTTACGTTCCATTTAAGTTTGCAATACTTCATTTTAGATCGAGTTATCCACATTTTTTTGAGAAAAGACAGTTTCGTTCATCATTACTATCTCACTTACGGCCGTTGTGTAAATTTCACAACCACACACACGTAGACAAAATTGGTTTTTCATCTGTCCAAATGGAAGAAATAGTTGAGAAAAACTGGCAATTGTCTTCCACTTAAAAATCCTTCAAACTTCAAATGCTAAAATAAATTATACTTCACACTGTACCAACTAGAACTTTCTGTTTTTAGTTAGCCACAACCATCTAACTCGATCGAAAAATTAAAAGCCTACTAACATCTTTTAAGAAATTACCATCGAAATTATTTTTTACGTATTCAATAGATTGTCTTAGCGTAGTCAGTGCAATATTTCAAGTCATTTATCTGGTTTGATCCACGTTTTGACAACCAGATTACGATCTGTCATTGTGGAATGCTGACAATGTGTAGTTGTGATTTTTTTTTACAATTGTGGTCCATGGTATTAGGGTCCTCAGGTCATTATGAAAAATGTTTTCAAAATTTGATCCATTTGAGCTCAAATTAGTAGCAGGCGCGTCAGAGAGAAGAGCTCGTTCTGAAGAAGTGTATTTGGTATCTTGCTGCTAAACACCTTTGTAAACAATGCAGTCAATGACAGTGTTTTCCAATAAGTTATTCGAGATTCCTATTTTAAAAGCTGCTCCATCTAAAATTCATTTGGGTACTTTGCTAATTACCAAAAGTTGGGCACTATGTGTTTTGGTAGACTAACTCATCCAAAACCGATTATTACGTGAATAACTTGATTAGCACAGAGAAAACAGGTAGAATTAAATAATGGATGTACATAAATATATCAAACTCATGTAGTCATGCATAGAATACAGTTGTGTAGGTCGATGTCGAAAACCCATACAACTAATCCACAGCATGAATTTTGTCCAACCTACACTTCGACTCGTTTCACACCTACAATGACGTATTAAAATAATAATCTCAGCTTAACTGAGAACCAGCTGATGTATCACCCTGTTGAACTCAATTCCTACATACGGATAATGTTGCCAGTTAAAACGGCGAGCCTACTTTCATTGGCAACTATTTTTCGGGTGCACAGCATAACGACCGCGTACCATATTAATCGTTCAACGAACTTCGTAACCACACACGGTTCCTCCGGGTACATTACGTTATGCCTTAAAACCTGCTCAACGCCTTGGCTCAACACATTGAATACTATTCGTAAAGATGCCCGATTTCCCTCCGAACAATCAACAAGCGTAGAACTTGAAAGCCATTGTACTGTCAATTATGACACCGTTCAGCAAATACACTGCAATCTATATCGTACCGTGTCTATGAACTCAACATCAGGTTGGGTTACATCGACAAGAATAGAATTGATAGGTCTTTAAGAACTAAGCCAATGAGGTGCAATCCTTTTGAAGTCAACATTTTGCATGACAGTCAGAAATTGCCTTATCAAACTGCTAGCAAATGAGCCAGAAGGGCATATCGATCAGAAAATTTCACTTATTACCATGTTTCTTTTGCGTTGGAATTTGTCAATGCATGTATTAAGTGAGGTTACTCTAGTCAGAACCTGTTTATCACCGTCATAAAGTTCCATTGGCTTTTCCCCTTGTTCGCTTGGACTGGTAAGGTTAATCACTTTGTTCAAAACATACGAGAGAAACGTCGATAGCAATTCATCCTTTGTATGCTTTTCATGTTGAGTACCGTCTACTTCAGGATCATTACATAGGATCATATTTCATCTACGACACTAAATAACCACAGGCTTCTTAGGACGGAGTAGAAAATCTAATAACGCAATTTTACCGCTTTTCAAGTGAGACAGATTCTTTCGAACTGGTTACGGATACTTTTTCATACTTTTCAAAGTAGATTCTCCTGAGGTTTAAAGGTTTTAGCAGTTTTTTTGTGGAGGGAAACAACTGATTCACGCAGGCATTCCTATCTTCATGTTGGTCGGGGAATGGAAACTATCAAACGGTTCAAAAATGCATGAAATTAGTCTTCGGTTAGGAAAGAAAAACCAGTGCAAAGGAAAACACTAGCACGTGGCCTATCAATAAGAATTTCTAAAGCTCACTGAAACGGTACACTAAAACAACCTATGAGCTCACATGCAAACTGACTGTCCACGTAAGTAAAAACTATCTGGATGATAAGTCCGCAGGCGTGGTGATCTGGTTGATTGCGTTAATGGGGTCGCTAATGCAACTCGGGTGCTGACCGACCTCCACATGCATACCGGACAAACATGGCCTCAGCGCAGAAACATTCACAAATCCTGCCATAATTACTCAGGGTCATTTGTTCTTTCTAGCAAAGCTATAAGATCTTAGCTTGTCATTGACGCTCATGTGCCACCTAAAAATTGACAATTCGAGCAGCAGTTTGTAAACTTTGGTTGTGTTTAACAGCTTTAGATCAAGATTAATTTTTTGTACAAAGTAGAATTAACGATAAGCATCTTTAAACTACATCCTCATCATTGAGATCCTGTATAGTTTGCCAGGCTTTTTGTAATTGGAGAGGGACCGCATGAGTGATTTATAATGGTTCCCGGTGAACTGAGGACGTATATAATCAAAGGTAGAGACCAGACTGTTTCCTTGCAAAATGTTATTACTTACCGGAAACCAATCTGAAACTAACCTGTTTGGCCTACGCTTGATTAGGTACTTCCTATGCTATTTAACTAGGAATACCATGAAACCGTAATTGTTGAGATTTCTATTCTGTCGAGAGCATTAAAGCAGTCTGAATAGATTACAGCAGTCGGCAGACAATGTTTAGCCGCCTGGTTCCAATTGTCATAAGAATGCTTGTGGGTCTGTATCATACTAGGTTCCCTTACAAAACCCATGTTGCGTTTTGTAACGGATCTAGGTTAACATACTTCCTATTACCATAGAGGACGTGGAAAGTAAACAGTTGACCAACAGTAGTCCCCCAACACATGTTCATGGAGAATTAATTATAACCTGGAATAACTGACCATAAAATACCTACTTCAAAAGAAGTAACTCACGACAGTGAGAAGTATAAAATTGTCAGCAATTTATTTTGTTTTAAAACATTGCGTTCTGGATTGAATATCATCACCAGATTGCCTTTTACCTCATTTTTTGCTGCCAGTGGGATGAATGTGCATCTGCCGTAAAAGAACTTCCTTGCAATCATCCAACCTCTTCTGGTTCTAATTCAACTTCGTTAATTACTTCGCCGAGTTCGGATTATCATGGTCTCAGGTGGTCTCACTCGTAATCATCAACAAGACTACATGCGCGAACGGTTTTCAAGGCAATTTCTTGTAGAATATGAATCCGGTCAACTACTAGGCACATGTAACTTCATTATGATGACAGCACAACCGAGATTTCCGGTTGGGCAGATGTGCTCCATGTTAGGAGACGCATCTCCTAACGAAGCAGCAAAGGCGATCGATCCGGCTTCGAGTTAATTGGTATGTGATTTTAACTCACTCAGTCAAGTAAGCTCAATTGGATTGCAGCTGCGCGATCGAACGCCTGCACATCACGTGAAGCTGTTCTCACGAGTGCATTTTCAAATGTCCCCCCACCCCTCTGTTGGACCTATAAATGTAGAGCCTCTGTGGCCTAATGGTCTGTCCTCGGTTTTTTCAATAAACGCTGTTGCAGCGCCCGTATTCTCCTTCTCGGTTCTGGTGGCAAATGATTGAGCTCGTATTAAGGGATGATCCAATACTCCATCATTCACATCTACCTATTTTAACATAAAATATAATCTTAGAAAAAATATAGTAATGCAATTTTGACAACGGGTAAGTCAGATGCTGCTATTTAACTGATAACTGCCCAACAAGGTCCAGGGTGTGATAATGGCAGTGTGTATTAATCAGATCACAATGTGGAAACTGCTTGACATGTGATACGTCTAGTTAAAACGTAAGATCACGGTTACACGTGCATTTTTTCAGTGTTGCTGCTAATGAAGGAATAGATTTTCCTTGTACTTTTGTATTTGCACTTTTCCCTATTATGTCTTTTTGATTATATGAAATCAGGCGTGGCTTGGACGTGGATCACGTTATGACACTTATGCGATTAAGGCTTCATAGCGTTTAGGTTGAAATTATGCGAGATTCGGAACCACAACGAATTTATGTTTTACGGCGGTGGCAGTCTAGCAGGTGAGTTCGCAACTTTGGATAGCTGATACGAAACTGAAAGAACAATCTGCTGTATTAATCTTAAATGAATATATATTTAGTCAGTGCTCAAAATGATTCTAGTGAACACACAGCAGCACAGCTTTCGGGAAACATGTCACTTAAATTGTCGGTGATTATCTATGTAATGCCTGATTTTCTTACTAGATCAAAAAGCAATTTGTTTTCATTAAAAGATCAAAGTATATGATAGAGAGACGCTGAGGTTTAATGTGATAAAATGTGTTATGACGATATATTTACTGAACTAATTGATGTTGTTGAGGGATACACATCAACTGCGCAATCTATGAGCTCACAATAAGAACCAAAAAGAGCTGATAGAAGAGGTTACCGCTGATTTCAGAGAGTTAGGAAAATTAGTAATTCACTTATAAGGCAAGTGATGCTTAACTGGAACCATAGATACGTTTGCCTGAACAACGCAGATCTTACATTATTAGCCTGAAATAAAAGGGATAGAAAATGAACACAATACCTCCCAGTAAAACCAGCACCAGTTCCATGGTGAACAAACTGACAGAGATAGTAACCTTGCTGTTTGAAATTTGGCGAATATGACTGTCATGAATACTTGTGGCCTTGTCTTTCGAAAATGTAACATCTTGTTAAAGATAAGTGGATTCATTAAATGACATCATTCTTTAGACATTTTACCAACGAAGATATTATGGGTCCGCTCAGATCAGATTACTTATGTCCGTTCCAGTTTCCCTTTGAATTACCACTCAGAGATAAGTTCTGTCATTCTTTTTAATAAAAGTCTATCCTTGTTCCTTTTTGATGTACATTGAACCAAAAACTTTTCCTCTTCAAATCAAGCCAAATCTGTTACTACAACTTAGTCCTGCAGTCAAGATTAGTTTTCTCTCGCTCACAACTGTCAGTTACCCATTTTTAAATTTCGACCCGTTGGCAGCCAAATCTGACACCGCTACATGTTGTAAACATTATCATCCAAGTGCAGATGACCTTCATTAACACGTCAGCAGTAACTGCACAATCTTGCAATTGAGGGGCAGTCTTGCTTATTGGTCTATCGTACCTTAGATCAGTGAACGGTTAAATATCTGACAGTCAAATAAGCAGAGGTTGATAGACAACTTATGAGAAAGACGATCGAACTTTAGATGAAGCCTGATGAATCAACATGCTTTCCTGAAAGTGGGCATTAAAGATGGAAATCACACCTGGAAGACAGTTAGCCGGTAACGACGAAGAAAATGAATTTATTTGACAAAGAGCTCTGAGCGACACAAGTTATTTGAAATCTTGGCTTCAATATGAACCCTTCGAAGGCCGAATAAACAATGGCGGATCAAAATGAAAATTTCCTACGCTTGTACGCTTCCGGGTTGCTGCTAATAGAAATCACGATTCGCGCCACTAATGAGACTTTGCCAACATCATGGTGAATGATAACATAAAGTAACGTTAATCAGTGAATAACGGTTTATTTAACATTTCGATTCGGACGAAAAGCGACAAAAGTTATTATCAAAGAAACCTTAGACGCTATCATCCACGATTTTCAAACCAACAAGAAATAAAATATTGATGGTCTTCACACGAGTTGCATTTGACGTTTAGGGCAAAAATGAGGCATAAAATGATAGTATCTCACTTCACAAAATCAAACAACTTTGAGGTCAAGCATTTCCATGGATCACACATGTTCGTGCACCAAAATCAGTTTAAGACTCGCGTATAAAATACAGAGCTGATGATGTTTATTTTTTTCTCATTTTTCTAAAAGCTACACTTTTCTGTTGGGTTATTTTTACCTCCGACGGAGAAGATCCAGTTACTTTGGACAGGTAAACTGACATTTCTGCCTGTCAATCTCCTGGGCTGGAGTACTTTACAAGTCATGAATGTTGCTAAGTCCAACGCGAAGAACTTCTGAATCTTGGAATAGTTTAACAGTTAAAATTGTCGATGGTTTGCGTGGGACCATTCTGCGCTATACGTTGATGCGAACAACCGTCCGTTTTAGCAATGTAGGCGAGAGTGAAACCACAAATGAACTGATGTGTTGCATGAAAGACAAATTGTTCTTCAGAATGTGTAACACCGCTTTAGATTGCTTAACGGAAAGCGCAATTAAGTAGCTAACTAAGTACATTGTAATGATTTGATCAGACAGCAACCAGTGAAGTGAATTTACAAAGTCTTTCGAGAGGAGTTTAGTGCTTCTTTTCGAAGTGGGCCGACTGGAAAGTCTATGGGAATGCGACAGCTGCGATCAATTGTGGGTGATGCTCAATCAATATGAAAATCCAAATCCCCTACTACTCATCAGCGATCAAATACCGCTCAACAAGTCAATGATTTCTGTGATTTCCGCTTAGAGAGAAGTCCTAGTCCATGGGTCATCGATTAGAGTTAACAGACAGTAACTGTGTCTCCTATCCGGACGATCAGGCAACCTGATCGTTACTCACAAGCGAAAGTAGTTGAGCGTTCACATATGATAATTCGGTCGTGCGTATGTGAGGTCAACGGCGCAGTGGTAAACACGGTTGCCTCATGAAAAGCGTGGCCGGAGTTCTAATCCCGGCGGTGGTAAGGATATGCACTACTGATGAGCTCTAACGAGAGCGAAACTCGAGTCTAGTGCTTCTTTTCGAAAGAGGCAGACTGTAATGTCTATTGAAATGCGGCAGCTGCGATCAATTCTGGGTGATGTTTAATCTACAAAGTCGAATTTTTTGGTGATTTTTCAAACTGAGATGATATTCTAAGATGTTGCTAACTGAGCCATTGCGCGTTATCTGCTTGCTTGGGGAAGACATCCACAGACAATTAACTACGTATTAGAACGGCGGCCTTATCATATTCTACGGACCAGCATGATCACCATCACTCCGCTAGCCAGATTCAACTTGTTTTGAATTCCTGAAAACCTAATGGTAATGGGAACAGAGTCAACGATGTACTTTTCAATATCGGACCGGTATACATAGCTGCGGACGATCGTTTCGAGAATGGCTAGGAGGAAGTTATCAGATTGCAACTTGAGAAGGAGTAAACGTAGCGTAAGCATCAATGACTGTCGGGGATCCCATCGTAGAGTGGCCAGCGCGGACATGAGAAATTTCTTGTTGAAGTAATATATATTTTGGGTAATCATTGTTGTCGCACGTTGTGACTAGTATACAGCGGATAGCGTGTAAAAATCGTCTGTGCATATCGTTGTCGAAAGTGGTGGTTTATTCATCAACCGGACACAGGTTACCGATAATGCATTAATGCCAAGCGGTTTAGTTCAGGTCCCCAGCTATGGGGTAGAGGATTTCGAGGTCGTGGCCCAATATATTTGTGACGGAACATACAGGAAAACAGATGGCGAAGCCGAAGATAGACAGCAACAATCTATGGTCAATGAAAAAGAAGCGGAAGTGAAGGCCTGTTTGTGAAGTAGAGTGAGCGCGGGGACCAGTTTCTTCTTTTCCTATTGGTTCTTTTCCACAGTATATGCGGCAGTGATCAAAATCTCTTAGAAGTATCCAAAATGTTCTAAAAAAATCGCATCTCTACAGAAGTTTGAAACATCCCTCCTCTCTTACATCCCAGTTAAAAGTATAACACTTCTTCATGTACCTGACAGAACGACTGGTGTCGATGTGGATTAGGAGAATTTCTGGTCCAACATATAAGGCTTGACATGCACGGGAGAACAACTCTAAAGAAAGACTTATATATGAGATGGTTGCGATAGAGCTGTACGTATTATGAGATTGACAGAAACGCGTTGCAGCTGTGAAGCGTGGGAAGTGAACACTGAAGTTAGAACAAAAGACAAAGCTGGGTTCAGTATTAGCGGTGCCGTTATATAAACTGGCTGTTTAAAGGCTGACAGGAATGGCGTTCATTCTCAGACGACCGATTACAAGTTAATCAGCAGGATTTCCGATAGGTAACTATGTCGAATTTGAAGACTGCCATAAGGTTACGCAGTGGCCAGTAGCGCTGGAGGTGTATTCATCTGGACAGCTTAACTGGACACTATAGGCCTAGTTTTAGTGATTTGCGGGGCCGAATCTAGGGAGCAGTAAAAGGACGTTTCGTGCATTCTTGTGATTGGTAAATTAACTTTCGAGTAGATCTCGTTGTCTCAATCAGGAGGCTGGTTAGGTTTTTGTTTTAACGAACCTGGATCACAGTGAGTGCGAAAAGCGTTCTGACGGAGTCATGATTGTTGGGCTAAAACATGCCAGAAAGAGTTCGTTAAACAATCGGAACAAGCATGTGCCTATGTGTACGAATAAATTTAGGATAGATACTGTTTTGATTTTAGTTTACTTCTGTCAACCATCTGAGGTGTGAAAGTGATACGGTACAGGAAACCGAAGGTGTGAAAACGGGTGACTAATTGTGACTAGAGTGAGGAGGGGTGCATTCAAGCCTTTATAGATTCACGACTCTCCGGCTACACGCAAAGCGGTAAGTTGTGTGAAAACTATAATAGTTAGACAGATTAAGATCAAAATCGTGGAAAGCAATACTGAAGGCGGATGATAAAAATCTCAACTATCTAACCAGATAAGTAAGCTTTAAAGCTGTTCGCTGGTATCTAATGCGTTTCTGTAAAGCCTTTCGATTAACACGCCATAGAAAACAACTACTGACTAATTCAAGATTTATATGACTACAGATATTGCTCGTAAGTGTTAGGATGGCTATTTTGTATGTGAAGATTGGTTTGGTGAATTGCACGTAGTATAGAGGTTATTAACTCTTCCATGATTAATATGATTTCATTCCACATCAGAAAAAATACATCGAAAGAATGAACCGTACATTGTCTGTATTTCTAAAAGCGCTTGAAAAACCTCGTTTACTTTATAAAGATTGTACTTTAGATGGATTTATAAACCAGAGGCTTCTTAGAACAAACTTATTTTACTAAAAATGTTGGGTTGTATAGTATAAGCGAACACTTCAGCGGTTCAAACACTAAATAATATTTTTGGTATCAATCACCATTCGGTATCCACTTGTGATTTCCAAATTAACTGAAACGGTTGTCCAGCTCTTTTGGAAATATAACGTCTAACTGTTATTTTATGTTAGTCATAAGTCACTAACATGTTGTAAACAGATGAGCAACAATGCATGCTTCTATCTGAACAAAATTGCCGAGTTTTGAGTACCATGACCAGTAAAGCTCTTAAAATAATGTTTCTCAAGTTAATTGACTCGCTTAATTGATCGTGAACCATTCATTTTCATTTTAAAATTATTTTATTTTCCTTTATTACGCAATTGAAGCACACATTGGAACTTATGATGACAAACGGAACTTAAAGTAGCTTGTTTATTGTTTGGTTCCCATTGTGAACTAGTCATCGAGTAGACAAAGGTATCTTCTGTTTAAAAATAGAGCATGAACATTGTGAGGTAAACTTAACAGGTGCATTGACCATGTATTTTCACTTTTTAAAATGTGTTTGCTGTAAAGTAATTAAAAATTAGTCACACCTAATTATATTTTTTTGCCAATAAATGCATTCTGCGGAAAGTTTTACAGAGGTTGTACGAAACAGCGTCAGCTAAGATTGTGAATTTTGAAACAAGTTTGTCAATTGCAACGTTGACTAAACTCTGATGAAGTCTGTCTATCGGTACTTAAATTGTTAAAACTTTGCAAAGAGTACCTTCATTTCTTTAGCTGTTATGCTTTCTTTCACTTATAGACTGAAATCAATCAGAAAAATTTTGTGTTTGCCCTGCAAACGAGCAAATATCCACAACAGACAATGAAAGGATGGAGAAGGGATTTGCACACAGTTGATCTCAGTAGTCACCAGCGAAGTGGTGGGCGGCTATTTCAAGCTACGTTAGGTCACAGCAGCGTCACGCATGCAAGGGACTTGAGCTCACGACTCACGAATAAGTGGCAGATTGTAGCCCAAACACGTATCCAGTAAGCCAGGAGGTGGTGGTCACCTGAGTTACAGGAAGATACGGTAATTACTTCACCTAAATGTCACGCTTCCTTTCACACCCGAGGCTCATAGGACTACAATTAGGCGCTTATTCATGGGTCACCAGTAGAAATTCGGGGATTTAGATTTTTTCAGGTTGTGCACCACCCATACTTGATCGCAGCCTTCGCATTCAGCTAAGCTTTGCGGCTAACCCACTTCGAAATTTGAGACAATCTCAATCCCCAAGCTTCTGTTCATGATTCAAATCATGATAATTTGATTCAATGAATACAGTAACTTCAATGTAACTGAGAGGTCCTAGTCACCAGGTTATCGATTAGATTGACTCTGGTTATTCTGCCTCCGGAATGATCGAACAAACCGAACACTATTCCTATAAGGTTGTGGTTGTGTTTGGATATGATCATTTGGTCAAACCTGCTGTGAATTTACTGGCGTTGTGCCCAACACGCTGATCTTACAAGCATGAGGGTCAGAGTACGAATTTAGGTACAAACAAGGATATTCCTGAGGCGTTGGTTCGATTCTCTGGCATGCGTAGTGCTGATGAGACTCAACTCCATCGAAACGGCTGACAACCGCTTAGCCTGGACCGACTGTTTGCAGGATTCTTTTCGATAGAGCACAGTGAAAACTAAGAGTTTATCGATTGCTGCTCAGTGCCTCCTTGTTATTCAATGCCAATCTGTCATTAGAACTGTTCAGCGATTAATCCTCAACGAAGAATCGAAATACATATAAGAAATTGGTGTTAAAAACACAAGTAGCGGTTCAGAAAGCTAATATTTCTTTTCTGAGGATCATGCATGAGAGTTAAAAAGGAGTTTGCAATAATCCCATTATGAATATCAGAATTCAGTGTTGGGAACAGATGCATAATTTTTTTAATTACCAGGTAAGATGTGGAGCTCAAGATAGACAAGCAAAGATCGGGGCGGAAAACTGCTTGCCTACGATCTCAGTTTACAAAATGATTTTGACTCGAACGGTTTTGACGCTGCAACAGCAGAAACAACACGTCCGGTTGATTGTGTTCCAGTCACGCAGCAAAATTTAACTAGCGTACAGCCACAGTGGGGTGGACAACATTTTGGGCTAGCACGACTCATACTCAGTCTAACATCTACAAAGACTCTCAGTGTTCAACAAAAGTCAATGGTTCGGCTTTAACGACCGCATTATTCTTTCAGTATGATGGATTTGTAAAAATATTTTGGTTGGCAAGGTAGCGTGTTCAGACAGATCAAAACTTAAAATGAGATGCTATTTTCTCCTAAACTTGACAGCATCAACGCTACTGTCATGCAATGACAGTTGCCTGTAGAAAGCGCCGTTGTTGGTTGTTTGCACTCACCAAAAGCGGATGACATACAAGCTGAGAAGCACGTGGAGAACTCATTAACTGATTGAAGATGATAGACTGGAAAAGAAATTTCACAGTAAAATATTTTAAAGTTGACTGTAAGAATACGGTAGGAAATTCGACTTTCACACATTTTACGAGAATACTTGAGGGAGAGCAATATTTCACGAAGTTGATGAATAATGTGTAGAAAAATGAGAATGAGTCCAGATCAACAACACATATTAAACATAGCGCCGCGTTACCGTTGGATGAATAAAAAACTGCATAATTCAATAACCTGAGCCGTTTTGGTCGTCACATCTTTTCTAACAAGTCTACCATGAGACATTTTTGAACAAGTTATATAGGGCTAGAATTAGAAAATAAAACATCTCGGCTAACTAAACGGTTAACAATTTCAAAATCGATCCAGGTACGTTGTGTTCTAAAAATGTCAGAAGGCTGAATTCGTTGTTCGAGTGCACACCGAACTGTTACAGTAAAGCAAACACACTAAAGACGAGACTCAAATAAAGGTCAAGAACATGTGGAACAAAATGTACACTAAGGGATAATGAAGTTATACAATTTTCAGTCGGATTTTCAGATGCTCGTGTTCCGAAGGTCATCACAAGAAATTCTTTGAAGAAGTCGCGACTTTTAAACAATGACAATGTTGATTGTTAGGATGACAGTTATATAGTCCGATGTGTGCCTTGATTTCAAGCATTCATGCAAAACGGTTGTATTTTGTGCTCAGTTTGAGAACTGAGGACAGGTTTCATTAAAAAAAACTGTGCATACACGTTTCGTAAGCAAAATTTCACCAATACTATTTACAACTCATTTGGATTGAATTCGGACTGAACAAATACATATCATTTTTTAGCCAAGTTTTATTTTTGCTGTCATGAAAAATATTGACTTTCTACAAGAGTTATACTGATTGTTTAGTCTAGTCTTTTACTGTACTACCAGTCTAACTCTCGAGAAGGGCATTTTACTGTAAAACAGAGTTTGTGTTACAAGCAAACGATCAACATAAGGCAAATCACACTGTATTGTTTACAAGTGACTTTTCGCGCAGAAAACAGATAACTATCAATTTCACCTTGGCACATTTCATACATAGAATGAAGCGGAAAATGGTGGGGATATCGACCGGTTTTAGCAAATTGATTACTGTGTTTATTCAAGAGACATCTGGGTGGCGTTAACAATTCTCATAGTAGAATACGGTTGGCCAGTTGACCGCCATATATCGGGTGTGCTTAACATGTAGTCAGTAATATAGTGGCCACCGCAACCGCCACACCAATTTGTGCGCCGGAGTCTAACTTCCAGTAGAGTCAGGTATATTTACTATTGATAAATTTCCACATGAACGATGCTTGGATAACCTGCCTCTCCCTAACTTTGACCAATAGAAGATTACTTATGCATACAGAAGCTACATTCACCTTCCAGCGACTATCATTATTTACCATCTGAACAGACGTATAGGTAAAATACAAAATTAATTCGATATTGTTTCTAACTTTACCGGAGTGACTTGGGGAATTGTTTGCAACTTCTGCTCATTAAATGCAAAAGAATTCCCATTTCTGAGTACATCAGTTAAGGTCATACAAAGTAGGTGGTAAGTTTGATTTACTGAGCGGAGTGAGATTTGCAATTAATTTTTGTAATCCTGAGGTACGGTCAGACCCCCACCATCGCACAACCGTCAACTGAATCAACAATATCAGAGTAAATCTGACTTGTTTTGCGTTTCATCATGGAAAGCACACAACTAATGAAGCTAACTTGTAACACATGTTACCTGACTGCTTTAGATACATGCGCTTCTTTACGAGGCACCTGCGATTGACAGGCTGCTATTTCAACTGTGCATGATTTCAAGTGTTGAATATCACTTTGCGCGCAGGTGCAATAGACAGACACGTTGGATGAATCGAGACGAAAGGCGCATAACAAGCAGCAGAGTGGTACTTTAAAAAAATTGAAATATAGAAAATCCTTTTTCAGGCTGAAATGATAAAAGAGCAAGTTCATCATACTATAAGTTTTATAAGCATTAGTCTGTTCTTATTATTAACCTAATAGCATATGTTAGGCCATCTACAAATGTAATCATAAACATTACAGGCGAGAGTAAAAGAAAGTTTGCCATGCAAACCTATCAGGTTATGACTTCGAAATACATCAATGTAAAATTTTGAAAACAATGTGGAGTAAGCTAACCGAATTCGGATGGTGATCACCAATCTTGTACGGTCGAACCGTGCATCCGAACCTGTTTGGCCGATCGCATAAAGTTGGGCAATCTTCCCTAGACTTTGAGAAAACTAAAGCTAAAATATAAAGTTGCACATATTTTAAGGTTGTTCGCACACTGCTTTTATCTAGGAGGAAAGATTGAAGGATACAGTGGAAGGTTCAGGGTTGTTCCAAGTTTGTAGCAGCTAATTACCTAACGGTGTGTGTAAATATACGCATCTTGACAAACGATTATAATACATTTGCAAAAAAGTGCCATTAAAGAATTTGTTCTGTCCATTGGTTATAGTATTTTGATAAATCTTCCTCTACAATACTATTAACACTTTTAAAAATCTGATATATAGATACAAATTTCGGTCAGTATCAAACAAACCTGATGGCGCTACCACAAGCGCTTTTCCAAACCAGCACTTAACCCGATGGCGAACGTGTTCATAATTAACAAGCAAGACCCAGCGAACAAGCTTGTTTTCAATGATCCATCATCAGGCTAAATACCCCCACATTCATATAGGTTCTTCCGAGTTGGTAGAAAGTATATTAGTGTAGTAAGGGATAACAGACTTTAATACAAACTAGGCCCGAGTCATTAGATCCAGTTACCTAATGTCAATCACGTGGGTTGCGTGGGTGTGTGAATGATTCAGCACATCTACGTGTTTTGTATGAATGGCCACGGAAGGTACAATGCCTCGATCTGGTGTTTATGAACGCACTATGGGGTGTGTTAACGAAATGTGATGGTCTGTGCGGTTGCTAGTACACAATTTTTGACTTACATCAGTTGCAGCCCACAGACTCCAACACCTTAAACGAATCGGCCAGACTGATCGGATGGTTTGCTTCGATCAAGTGATCGGCAACCGCAGATGAGCAAGCCTTTTTGATCCCTGAAAGGTCCACGTCTTGTGATGCTCCCGGATGAGTACAGGTGATTGTGGCGCTGTGCAGCTAACAAGGCTTGTTCCATAGGAACAAACGAAGCGGTAAACTCAAAGACATGCAGCAAGTAAAGGCAGTATACATCCTAGCAGAGGAAGCAAAACTGATATGGTAACAAACCAAACAAGCAAAAGAGAAGCGAAGTGGATTTCGTCAATTGCTATTGTAATTTGACTCGGATAGTCAATGCAAGTGAGTCAGTTAAGTAGAAATTGCTTTCCCTCTTATATAGCTTAATTTGAGCACACTTCGATAGCTTTATCTATCAGAAGTCTGACTTAGTTCCTTCTTCGTCTTATTGCCGTAAAAACAAGGTTCGTATGCTTATTGGTCTAAGTTGTTCTACGATATACTTTACGCCTTACGTACGATTTTCCCAACAATACATGAACACATCTAAAATAGTTATGTCTACATATGATTCATGCTGTATGCGAAGTGTATATTTTTGTGGACAAAGTTGAAGTGCACTGGTGTGAATTTTACGTGCTACAACAAAGGCTGACTTGTTCAGCATACACTGTCAAATGTTACAAGTTAATAATACTTAGATAAATGGACTACAAATCCACTTGCACTTGGGATTGGGTTAATAATTCAAATCACTAGTATGATGAATCTCCTCGACCAAAGAATATCCATGGCCGTGTAGTCTAGCGTTTCAACGTATAACACAAAGATAGCTATTTCCAGTGACTGTCCGGCAATCTCCAGCTGCGAAGTCCAGATGAGGAGGACGCTGATCATTCAGTTTTGGTTGACAACATCATTGCTAAAATTATGTTTGCAGTAATTAGATACTTTGTCTTCAATTTCTCAAGATAGTGTCTACAATGTTTAAAGTGCTATGTAATTAATCTGTGCACTATTCAACTGACAATAATTCCAACTGGAAAGTCTATGGGAATGCGACAGCCGCGATCAATTGTGGTTGATGTTCAGTATACAAGAAAATCAAAATCCCCTACTACTCTTCAGTAATAATTCTGACTGCCTGCCACAGTAAGCTTCTCTGGCAGGCTATCGACAACATTTAAAGAGTCGACAGGTAATAGACGGGTAATAGATTAGAAGAGTTTGCTATGGCTGAGACTCTTGATGCTTATCTACATATATAGATGACAAATACCGTGAAGTTCAAATCAGTCGCACAGCTATAAATTGTATCTCAAAGATATAATAAAGGTTGGTTGCTTTTAAGTCCACGTTAGTGATCTATGATTCATCTTTTGCACTTGTATAGACTGTTAGCTAATCCATTAGGTGGATAAGTATAATTCAGTTTTTCTCCCGGTTTAACCATCCATTATTGTGCATTCTTGCTCTACCTGGATTAGAGAGCTGATCTACGTTCTCACGACGATAACTGTGTTGATAATTGCGTCAGTGGTCAGACATCAACCAAAACGAAATCTTCTTAACTAAAGGCTGACCAACATTTGCTTATGAGTAGTAGTCATGACAGTCGATTGTTTCGGAAAAAGAGAAAATGCCTGTCTAGGCAACTCAAATCGGTGACCTTACGATCGGAACACAAGTCATCTGGCAGAAATATCCACCACCGACAGGCTCTATGGATAAGAATTTCACCTAATACTCGTTTTGGAGAATTTTTTACAGGAAGGACTGCTCGAACGCAGAGGCTGTGAGCAAATATGAGTGAAGTAACGTTCTTTTTGCAAGTGGCTGTCTAAAGTGATAGTGTACGGATTGGAATTGAGAATATAATTCACGACCGGCGAAAAAAATCATTGTAATGTTACGTTTGTTAATCTCAACGCTACATGTATACAGATTAACGCGGCGCCCCTAAGGAGCTAAGGTGCTCTAAAAGTCTGTTTGTCATCAAACTCTCTGAAGACATTAAAAACAACCATTTCCTGTTGCAAATTTGAATAGGGCAGGGAAGAAACCGACAGGACACGATTAATGCTCCGACAGATTTGGCTTCCTCTCAACTGGTGTTTACGTGGACCAGTCAATAACAACACTTTGATAGTTTTGTTTCAGCGACTTAAAAAGAAGATTGGTACGCCCACTATTTGACCAGGCTAGATGGCTTCGCACTAGCGAAATCGTAAATGATGAATTTCGCTAAATAGAACAGACTGTATTAGACAACGGTCGTCAGAGAGGGTTTATGAGAAAATTCAGTACGAGCAACATGCAACCCACAATTCTTAGAAAGACAGTAAGCTTGCAACTGCCGTTCAAAGGAAACAGTGTGTATCGAATAGTCTAGCAGTGCTCAAGGCCAGCTGTTGCTCGCACCTTCCTTGCTGCGGAGCTACTGGTCATGTACAGAAAGCTCCGAATTCCCCTGCCCCAGTTAAGCAACTGCCGCCTCAGTTCGCTAAATCAAACGGAACCTAATAATACAAATCGGAATGCGGAACATCTTATGTTGGTAGAAATGAGCTCCAGGGCTGCCGAACACTTACCGAAATGGGTTCAACAAACGATCGTGCAATCAAGCGGATTAACGACAAACACCCACAAACCTCAATTGATGACGCAACATGTGTCTGACTCACCAAAGTCATTTCGTGTTCTGATTTCGACTAGAAACAAACGTTTGCTACGATGGGCCGAGGCCACTGCAATCAAACAACATCACTCTCATTTTGTGCGTAACAAAAGAACTGTTTGTGACGTTGATGTTGCCTAGGTAACAACCGAAATGGTTTGAAAGTTTGATTTTTGTGATTGTTTTTTGTGGTTTGGAATTTTGTACATTTTAACTCGTCTACAGTAAACACCAGTGTGGATGCAGCAAGATTTACCCGAGCATAAATCGTGTCATGTCAGCCTTCTTCTAAAAAAAGACTAGTGGATTCTTCTCTTTGAGACCCTGATTCAGGTTGAATAAAGTGCGTTTCATTTACGCTGAATATTGTGTAGAAGAAAGTTACAGCTTTTAAGACAAAATAACTACTATTCTCATAGAAACGTTGACATGGAAGTTAGTTTACACCATTCTATTACCTATGTCAGAATGCTCAGAGGGTATCATTAATTCAAGACGCAAAGCTTAAAAGTATGTGCGGAACTGATCGTACGACTTGATTTGATTTGTGAGCACCCGGTTGGTGCGAATGAATACAATCCACCTTAGAGTATCAGTTTTTACTTAATTGTAAAACCTCACAGGCTTCACCCGATAGCAGTGTAACACTTCATTTTTCCGTCAATTCCAAATTCCACTTTGAACTGTTTTGCGTCAAAATGGTGCTGAACTGGTCTGGACGACGACCAAAGTTTGACTTCATTCGTGCTAAATTTGGTACGGATATTCTACGGTTGGTCTTGGTGAGATTCTAACAGGTCATGTTCATGTCAGGACTAAAGCGTTCGTTCCTCAGTGCACCTATTGTGTGAACGCTCCTTAATATAAGGTAACTGAGACAATCAGGTTTATCTGATCTCAACCACTTGTACGCTGCCTATACAAAAAGTCACACGATACTTTTGTACATTGTCACGTTTTTTTTGTCTTAAACATGCAGGAAAGCCAATTTAAGCTCAAGGAAGAATCTTTGGTAAGAAGTTTAAGATGGTGTCCTCCATTTTTCAAAAATATTATTTGAATGCTAATAAATTTATTCATTCGTTAGTTACTTTGTGTAGTTAACCTGATTGTGATACTGTGTGCTTATCACACTTGTTACCTGTTCTAGTCAGTGTACATCACACGAATAAATCTTGTGGAAAAAAATGGACTAGAGAGCCAGAAGTAGTTAAACTTTACCTGTTAACCAGTATACCACAAATAACATTCGTCTTTCTGACACTTTCAGTTTGTCGAGCGAACCTACCGCCCACCATAATAGTTAGGAACGAGCAAATACTTGACGACACCGACTAATTTGATAACGCATTCTACTTGGTTCTTGAAATGCCAAAAACAATGTAAAATGCCCTGGGAGTAACAGAAATAGTTCACTTTCCTCCCCCTTCGATTCCGGCTTGACTAGGAAACTTGATTATTCATATGAGATAAAGGGTACCTGAACCACCTCGGCTGAGATTAAACGCGGCAATCAGTCAGTTGGCCAGTAGCTGATCAAGCGGACTTATAGACAAACTGTCACACCGTACATCCTAACAAACAGTCTCCGAGGAAACGAGATCACGCTTAAATTTGCCTACGGTATGTTATGGAATTGGGGTAATTGATTTCCATCTAATTATATGGAGTAAATAAATTAGACCGCTTTCCCTGAAGTTGTTGCAGTACGACTCAGTCAAGGCTAAATAGATGTTTGTTCAATCACACTGAGAGTCTTAGACATCCCCATTAACATACATAAGAGCGTAACTTGAGAAAGTTGATATTATTCTATGCTCTTCCTCTTGTGCAAGACATGCGGCTTTCTTTACCATCGATATACGGTTCCCGTTTTGTTCATTTTGCAGGTAATGACTCTTCAAATTCATGTCAATAACATCGCATGGAGAATAGATTGGAAAACGCTGTGCAAATTATTGATTTGTTTCCAAGTAAAAATTAAACTGTATTATAATGTTCTCCTGTTATTAAGCATTTTTATGTTGATTATGAGTTTATAATGGACAACGTTCATATTCGGTCCATTTAAACAAAATGTAGTCACAGTGTAAGTTGACCACTGTTTACATTTAGTCGAGCAGTTCACGTTAATCAGAAGCTACAGAGAGTCATGTTGTAAGAAAAGCAGTGGTCTGGTTTTGTTGTTGTTTTCGTTTGAGTTTGTCCGTGAGACCTCGAATGATGCTAAAAGAACATATACTCTCTTCTGAAATAATTGGACAACAAGACTTCCACTCAGAATTGAGTAGAGATGAACGTTTTTGGTAAGGTTATTTAGTCATACCAAGTACAATGTCATTTGGGCAGTGGTCAACAGGGCTAGCTTATGACAAGGTGGATAGAAGTACAATTCCCAGCTGTTGTAAGGATATGTTCAAATGTTTGACCCTAGGGCCTAGGCATTCTTTCGCAAAAGCCCATCTGAATATGAAATTCATGATGAAAAGGTAGGCGGCGTTGAAGTAAACTCAACCATTCCCCAAGTAATCATTAGTATTCATAAATATTGATCAAGCCCTCAATGACACTGGATATATTTTTACAAAACTGTCTTCAAGGTGTCTTCATTGTGAAATGTTTGCTACACATTATTCAATTTATGAGATTTCTGCATCGGTGTAATAGTATTTACGAAAGATGATAAACAATTATCACGGTGAAAAGTGTTGTTGGTCTAGGACAAAATTAAGTTAGCGAGGTCTTCAGCAGTTGTGGATGCAGCCTTTCGAAATTTCTCAGACACCCAGGTTACTTGTTTGACTAGTTCAGTGAAACCAGTTGCGTCTCTGGGCGGCGTGTATGAGAACGGCTGTCCACATGAATGGATCGCTCAGTGAATAAGCAGTGTCGATCAATGTGTCGTAGTACTACCAAGGAATGACAGGGTCACGGCTAGCGGCCAGGTCTCCTATAAAATGTTTTACAAGCTGTTTGAAGATACTAAAACCTGGAGCATATTATCTCATCTCTAAAAGATTTCAAATGCCTCACCGAAGGCCTCTGAGTTCTTGAGCAGCGTTCTGTCTGTCTGGCATGTTGTTTGTCTGGTATGGGAAAGTCCACGGTCTCTGTCAACCATAGACAGCTCCATGGGTGGGTGTACAAATTATATTGGTGATCACCGACCCCAGGGGAACTAAGGTGCACCGGTTACCTTGAAAGGCTATCCACATTCGATTGACGCACGAATCAGTTTGGTTACCGATCTCAGCAACAGGAGGCTGACGCCACAACGTCCACAGACGACTTGGATTTAATAAATCAGCAGATCTGTCTTCTCTGATAAAACTTAAAACTATTGGACCACTTCCGTCACAACATTATTCATGAGGCACCAGGCGTCCTGAATGGCTGGACTCCATCGAAAGTACACATCTATCGAACCGGTCAGTGGTTCCCACAAAACTGCGAACTCCATGCTTCGCCTCACTGGCTAGCAGTCTAGATGCCTTGTGAGCCAAAGAATACGGGTAGAGTCTTACATGCCAACTGTCTTCTTCGAACGGAGCAACCGAAAACTACACTGTCCTCACCACAACCACTAAATAATAGACTTATTGCTAATTGTACAGTTCGTCTCATTTTCTACCACGACACTTCTAACGAGATACCAGCAGCCGGTTTCTCATCCCTGTCAGAGTTTATGATACCACAGCAATCTGTGTATGTCCCCTGTTTGTTAAGTGGTTCGTTACTTGGTGGCCCACCAAGCTCGTTTGCGGATACACACTAGGGACGCTTCATATTCTGTTCACCGAATTGGTCATTTCCAGAACGAAAGTTTGCCAGTCACCAACATAATTTGCTCGACCGACACAAACCTCTAATTAACCCACCAATACCATTTACGCTTACCACCTTTGATGTTCAGACACACATGCAGGTGGATCAGTAGGTTGGTTCTGTGTGTAGATTTGAAGTCCTTACCATCGATATCTGTTTCAGGATTCTAGCACTGCACTTCGCCTTCGATCTCCGTTGGCTATTTCACAATAAGTCACAAGGTTTGTTTGTTCGTATGCCTTGCATCTTCTGCCACTGGTCAAATCTATGTTGGAATTGCCCTAAACGCATACGCAAAGAATGCGCTGTTTGACTAGGTGACAACTAAAATCGGCTTTGTGCTTTCAAACTTGAAGATACGGTTGAAACGTTGAGGACGTTTATCACAAAGCTCTGTTTATTTGCTGCGTCGTATGCTCAAGAATTTTATCACCAGCTCGTTAGCCTCCCGCAAATCGCGCGGTACGCTGACGTTGTGGTACTTTCCGGAGAATGGAACGCTCACGGTTTATAACTACAACGCTAAGTTACCTCAACAATGACTTGATTCCATTCACGAATGTTAGTTGCGAAAGTCTTGCATCGTTGGAGAGATTAAAGTTTGGTTCATACACGCTGTTCCGCTGTTACACCTTTACTTACTGTTGACTGTGAACTTCAACAGTTTGGAATAGGTTGATCAAGTTTTCGCATAAGACGTCAAAAAGTAACACCCTGTGCACAAAAAACTTTATCACAAAAACGTAGTGTACCGACGGGTGTGGAAAACGATTGAGAAAGATCTCTCCAGCTATTGTAAAGTAATGCACCTCGTTTGTGCCTGGATTAGCAGTACAAAACGATTAGCACTTTGCTGTTGACGTTGGTTCCGGTGAGTAACACTCAAAAACCAATTTCTTTTCGCAAACAGATGACGAAAAATTATTGTTAATTTTCTGCAGATACCTAATGAAATATCACTGATGAATCTTGTGATTGTTGACAATGGATCCTAATCATTAAGGTTTTCGACGTCCATTCAAATAGTCAAAAGTTACTCATTCCAAATCTGGATCATACTAACACATTAAACAGTGCAGTGCAGATTGTGCAATGTTTCAACCAACCCAAGCCAGAGTTGTTCTTTGACCATGTCCTTTTATACTTACGAGAAAATGCCTGGCATTTGAGTTCACTATCAGTTAAGTGTTTATGAGGCGTGGGTTTGTGTAAATTATGTCACCAAACCTACTCGCCCATTATGAGTAGGGTTGTACCTTGAAGCCTCTAAATTATTGAGCCTGTTCCCTAAACTACAAAACCTAACACATGGTCTCTGAATATCATGTTGGTTCCGGAAGTAACCGTAAATGAGTGAAGTGAAGTCTAAAAGATATCACGTGGGAGTTATTCTGCCTAGTGTACAGTTTAAAAACGAAATTTAGTTAAAAAAGGATGTCACCAAAGAACTTTAAAAATCAGTGTAAACCCACACTGTTTCATGATGCTTCTAGCAAGAAATGCATGATGATTTCTCTTTGATAACGAATGAAGATTTATGTTTCGAGTTGCTGACGGTTTGTTCAGCTTTCAAAGTACAACACCGATTGACAAAAACGTGTTGGTGGCGGCAACAGAAACGACCGATTTTCGGGCTCTGCACGGGACTATTCGGTGTTAATAGCTCCAAAACGGGAAAATTGCCTCAATTAGTACTTTACGTAAGTGTAGGATCATACGTTGCGTACTGATCGACGAGGCCTCGGAAAATGGAAACAACTGTGGGCCCCGATTGAACAATAGCACGTCAAATAGGGTATGATGGTCGACAGCAGGACCTGTTTCTCCGACGTCTTTTGTCAAGGATGAGTTCAGGTTTTCGTTCTCACGTCCCGTTGTCATGGTTTGTTGCGACATCGGGCAGAACAACCAATTTGGCTCAGGCTCAGGTTTGCTTTTTCTTAAGCAGCCGTTGTTTCTGCCGATAAAAGCGTCACCGCAGCTGTCAACCTAATGACAGAATATAGCATTTCAGTTAGGTGCAAATTTACACAATCCAGATACTCTCTGAAACTCAAGGGCAGATTATGAGCCAAAGCAGGCCACAGTTTGTAATCTACGCCAGTCATTATGTGGTAACCTCAGAAAGGTAACCACAACAATGCCTACTTTATTCGGAAATACACACGTCAACTTGGTTCGACCTTCTCTTGACATGTACACTGATAACATTTTTGCGATATCCGATTGTGACTAAGACCTTCATTACGGATTGCTTCCCCTTTTTTAAGCTGTTATCAGTAAAAATTTGTCGGATCCATCGAAACAGTAGTCGTACATGGTCTCCTTTGACTTGTTTTTGCAGGATCCAAGATCTCAAGCATTAGACAAGACCACGTTGCTCCACTGCTGGCTCAGACAGTTTGTATGTCTTCGAAACAATACCATCCGCCCGTCTTGTTTAAAGTTCAAAAGGTGGTATTTTCTGGAGTTGATATCCATAAGCTCCATAAAATCCAGTGTTTTGTGTTCACAACAGAAAATTGTAAACTAAATATTGAGCAGAGAGCTGTAGATATTCAGTCCCGAGTTAGTTATGTCATTCATCTCAGAATCAGTACAGTCCGTAGATCACCGCTGACAATAAAATCACCAATTGCCTCAAGCTCCAAGATAGCATTATACTTTTTATAAAGTATGGTAGTGCTGAAATTATAATACCATCTAGCAGCTGGAGGCAGACTGAGTTTTTGCACAATTTCAGTTAATGCTCTCGACATTGGTATTTATCTACAGACTTTAGTGAGTCTGAGATAAACGACACCACTAATTAAGCGTAAAACACTTGTAACAAGTTTCCATTCATTACTGTTGAACTGGATCAAAGGAACTCAGCGTTTCCGAATTATTCTTAAGTACGTTTAAAATTAGCGTTTATTTTTGAATAATCGAACGTTTGTTTCGTTTTATTTATTTTGCAAGCCAACAACACTTTGTGGTTGGCTTGGTTCGTATGTGTCTATCATAGGGACATGGTCGTAAAGGAACTTACGCCAGAAGAACTAGAGTTGGGAGCTGAAAAGTTCATCCGGATAATCACTGGTCTCATGCGCTTTATGTTGATTGGAGAACGAGTATAGTAAATCGTTTGCATTCTGTCAGAAACACCATATTCTCACCCAATTTCTGTTCTGCATGTCAACAACGAGAAGATAACATTGGTGCCCAAGCCTATCCGGAGTGGTTATCTAGGAGCTCTTAAAATGTAAACGGGACATAAAAACTATCAGTGGCGTTTGAAACAAACCCGGTGTTGACCAAATCTAGTAGCTTTGAGGTTCGTTGGCAGTAATTGCATTACAAGTTATTGCACATTTGTCACGCTGATATCATTAAATAGGTTGTCTTTAGCATCAAACAGAGCTTCACTCATATCCGTCTAAACAAGATGAATTCTCTAGCAGAATCTTGTCAAAAAATGAGGTGAAGTGTATAACTTGTTATAGCAATTGCACAGCAGTGCTTGACATTAAACTGGTAGTATTGCGATGTATTGTGGCTTGTAAGCATCATACGGTGGTTAAACAGATGTTTATGTTTAGTCAGATTAAAGTGGAATCACTGAGCTATAGTCAGATATTCCGATTATATGGGCTTTGAAGTGCGGCTCGCCTATTCAGCTTAACATGCACAATCCACGTTGTGAAAAAGTATATGAGTTCCGTTCTTGCCGTAGTTTATCTGTAGCATGTATCCTTGTCTATGTCTAAATTTTTACCCAATCCTCGCACTTGTGGCGCATATGTTGGTCACTGGTTCAATGACTTCACGTGCTGGTCCTACTGGAGTCAATACGTCAAAACGACTGCACCTTTTCATGGTAACATTTAGTGAACGATACTTGTTTTTAAGAGTGAACGCCCGGAAAATTTATCGTGCGCGTAGTGCTTTGTAAAAAGACTCGACTGTGTGCATTGTTTTCATGAGGGAATATCACGTGTGATCAAATGTTTTTCATGTGGGTATCGGTTAAAATGATATCTAACTGGTCATTCATTATAGTTCACATAAGATTAACTATCACAACCCAGAAGCTTTCTGTAGCTCAGATGAAAAGCATTGGTCGTATGTGAACAACACAGTCCAAGCTTGTTACACAGGGCTAGCGTGCGCTTAGCCATAGCCGAAGTGGTTGTCCTAGCCCCTTAGATCTACCTACTTGACGAGACCTTTCACAAAAAAGCTCTTGACCTCTCGAGTAGGCATCGCCCATTAGCTCTACTTAACAGACTGCGTAACCGGAGTTAACGGTCACTATGTCCACAACGTGGTAACTGTATTCAACAGGGAGTTGATAAAGGAGCTTTCACAGATTTAACGCAAGAGCGCTTGAAAGAGCAATCTTGACTTAAGCCATACTGGTGAGATTGTTGCTGTACTAGCAATTTACCTACTTTTCTACTGCTTCAAGTTAATATGGTGATTAAAACAGTTCGTCCCATCTAGAATCTTGAAAAAAAAAAACAATTAGAGCGCGAAGAGTGGTAGATGTAGGCATTTCATATCGACTCATCAGTACCAGACTTGTAATTACTTGAATCGGTTTTTTTATACCGAACAACTAGGTCAGTGACACAGATAATCAATCATTTGAGTAGGAGAGGTCACTAAGTTCACGACAGGGTCAAGTTTACGACCAACTGGTTCTGTACACACAAGGCCGACTTTAGTCCATTGATTTCGACCGTGGCGGCAAATCGAATGAACTGCTGACTTGAATTACTTATTAGGATTCTGAATGCACAAGTTCAGTAGATAAGGTGACCAGCGGTAAAGATGTGTCTGTTGGTTGCGGACACTGGTTGCTTGCGTATTCCGACGACATTGCTGTTCTTCGGTAATGTGGAGGTCTACATCCATTTAGATGGATGTTTCTTCGCTTCGGAGATCAAGCAACTTTCGGTTTTCTTTTCAGCTGTGTGAAAATTGTTAGACACAATATGAGGTGACACCAACAGCCAACCTGCTCCAGCTAACTCGTTCGATGCGCTGCTGTGCATTCCGAAAAATAGAACGCTACATTCTCTCAGGCATACCTAGCCAATCATTGCCAGCATGCCTTGTTTACTTAGGCAGATTGTCTGTCCAGGAACTGTAGATTCTCGATTCATGATATGAAGTGCAGTCAAACATGACGCTTCAGATGAATGAAGACCGAATTACGCAACGAATTAATGAAAATTCTCTAGATTTAGGTAACCGCTTTTTTGACGGGAAGACAAATATAGTTACCCACTGTCATAGTTAGGTAGAAAAAGTGAAGTCTAGTTTACTCGTTTCAAAATTCCAAAATTTGACCAAGTATACACAAGATTGATCATTTGGGCTGCTGTCGAGAAGCTAATGAGGTCATACAAACGAAAGCCCTGATGTCAAATTCCGTCAAATTCATATTGCGCACCAATTCACGTGAATACCACATTCAGTCCCATTTAAGCGGTGTGACGCTTAGCATATATTTGCCATAGCTTAAAGGTAGACGGGAAACAAATGATGAGATCAAATCCCCATAATGTTCCGAATGCATGCTAGTGAAGAACTGTAACAACACAGAAATTCGGATCTAACGTTTCTTATAAAAGGGGCCGGCCAAAACATCTACGGAAATGTGAGAGCTCTGATTAATTATGAATAAAGTTTGTTTCTTATAAACCAAAACTCCACCAATACTGGTTAGCAGTATCACGCTCCACACTACGTTTTAGAAGGAAATTATGTCCGTCCTAAAGAGTGTCGTTTTGTTTTTAGTAGGTGAAAGTGGTCTTTACTGAACAGTAAGTAATGAATGTGTACAAACGCAAATGAGTATTGTTTGTACTTCTCTATGTATGCATTGTGGTTCGGGGATGCCCCCATTTAACAGTTTCGCAATGCACCGATTTCATTGTCTTACACGCTGTCCGGAGATGCTATCACTGGTTATACGAACGACATAAAACCGAAATAGCCTACTATATGGACATCCATCATGACAACGAGCAGTCTTGAGGCATCTCTTCATTGCGGATTTTCCGTGCCACTGTGTCCACAAATGTTCAACCTTAAGAGTAGCCGGTATTCAGATATGAAGAAGAACAAACGTGACGTGAAGGTTCTTAAACAATTAGCATGAATGACTCCACCGTTTGCTTATCAAAACTGATCGAACTGCTCATTATTTGATGTTATCATCTAGCATTTATGGTAGTCCCACAGTAAAGCAGTGAAGGTGGCGCAGTGGGTGTGAAAAATGATCGTAGATGTGGTCAAGGTTAACATCTTCGTTTAGGCATGTACAACAGCGATAACAATGAGAGCAGACAAAAATATTCGGGAAGCGAGTCATTCAAGCTTTCTCATGCCCACCACAATTGTTCTGACTCATGTATGTAAATGATTTTTCTTACCCTGATTGATTCTGATGTGTGTCTGTTAGCGTGTTTACTACTCCACCACAAACACAGAACTCTATCTTTGGTGTATGAAAATAATTCCGTCGCGTCATCCGCCAGAAAAACGTCCGAATGGTTAATGGATTTGAAAATTGCTTATATTACGAACTAAAGAGAACAGTATTGGTATGCTTCATTTGATTGTTCGGGGCCTCATAATCATTTACAATGGTAAGTAAGGCGACGTCCTATCTATTTAACTCGACTGGTTCAGTGATACACTCATCCCACTCAGAAGCATTCATTGCCACCCTAAGTGGTCTTCATATTTTTTATGGTACTACTTTCTAAATAAATATAAAACGGTATTCGATTACTATATTCGGGACTCCAATCAATCACATGCACAGATGGATCATCCGAGAAATATGTATTTTAGAACCGTTGGCATTTCGATCAGTTTTGGCCCCAAGTAGACTCACAGTAGTTATAACCGTAGTAAAGGGTAGTTGTAACACGTTTGGACAAGGTAATTAGTTCAGGCCTAGTTTAAGCTTCAAAATATGT
>JTDE01000028.1:464498-520066 GCA_014338405.1 Paragonimus skrjabini miyazakii
CACATATTGCAAGAGACCACGCATACTAGTTTCTGACAGAAATTTATTGAAATATACCAAAAATTTATATAAGTAGACAAGTGGGTGCGTACACAACACGTTTGACTATCCTAATCTACGAAATGAAACTGTCATTAATGTTTCATGGTCCAGGCTACCTAACCAACGCTATTGAAAACGAGTGGTTTCAAATAACTTATGATACAAACGCACTGGGTGCTTTCTGTTTGGGAAATAGGCACAAAACACGACCGTGGACTTACCAAGCTAGAATCGTTATTTATCTCCCAAAAAATAGAATAAAATTGACAGTTTGTTGTGTGGCCATTTTATGTTGGTTGTTGTTTGATTACTTAGGTTCGGTACTAATAGAACATTTTCAGACGTTACCGCTTGGCAAATGACAGGTTTAACTGATTCGTTGAACATGTAGTATCATATGGTCATACGTGTTATTACGAAATACGCTGGACAGCCCAATATGATCAGAAACTCTTGGATGTATTCCAATTACTCAGTGTTGATTACACGTCAGACTATCATTTATAGACCTAAAAGCCTATGATTGTGAAATAAGTGAGACAATCGGACTTACAAGCTGATTGCTGGATGAATAGGAGGTACATAACTGGCAGTTCTGGGGCACGCATTCTCTTGAATGAAAGTTTCTGTCGCGATGGAATCGCCAAAAGTAATCACAGAAGGCATTTGAACTGTCGATCTATCAGCACCGACTGGAGAGAAAGTGGACCGATTGTCGGAATGATAAACTAATCATTTACTTCCTTTACAACTGTACGGTCAAAAAATCTTCGATGGAAGAAATGGATTATAACAATCAGCTGTCTTAGCCTGTGCTCATTTGATTTTGAGTGATAAGGAAAGTGGAATGACATACAAGTGTGCATTACACGCATTTACTTAAGTCGTCAATCCACAAAAGTAGCAGTGGTAGTATGTAGTGTCATTCTGAAGCGCTTAACATGCGGATACATTCCTCTGGTGCCTTTCGACATACATATTAATGTTCGATGTTTGTAAGAATGTATTTTTGGTAACGTGATAAACGTCATCAGAAAAATCTAGAACGTTAAGGAAAAATTAGCCAAATTGATGGGCTGGATCGCGAAGTTATCGATTGGAGTTAACAGACAGTAACTGTGTCTCTTATCGAGACGACCGGGCAACCTGATCATTGCTCACAAGCGAAGGTGGTTGAACGTTCACATATGATAATTCGGTCGTGCCTAATATGAGGTCATTGGCGCAGTGGTAAACGCAGTCGCCTCTTAAAAAGCGTGGCCGGAATTCTAGTCCCGGCAGTGGCGATGATATGCACTACTGACGAGCTCTAATGAGATCGAAACTCGAGTCTAGTGCTTCTTTCCGAAAGTGGCAGACTGGAGTGTCTATTGGAATGCGACAGCTGCGATCAGTTGTGGGTGATGTTCAAATTGGAATTACCCAAATCCTCAACCACCCAGCAGTAATAGGAATATGGGTATTGAAATCTATGTTATTGAATATGCCTCAAGTCAGTGTCGACCACTATCGCCAGTTTGTCAAACGTGCCCTAAGGGGCCGCTTACAAATCCTAAGGGATGAAGCTTGTGAATGTTCAGTGAACATAGCTAATTTTTTCTTTGCCAACATTGTACTTATCATTAAGCAACAGTCCGGATGTTGTCAGTAAGTGTCTAGCCTTTGGATTATATGACGATATCTTCAAGTTTCTGTCACATTGGATGGGATAAATCAACTAACTGAATGCATCGCATCGGAGTTGCGTCTCAAAGTAATCAATTATTTGTACTCTACATCCACCAGGAACATTTTATACTCCCGTGACACTATCCACATAAGTCTTGTATTTTGCATTTCAAAAGCTGTCTTAGGTCAACCGTAGTTCCATTTAAACCTCTGTGTCATACAATCAACCATATACCATTAAAGGTGTGCTCGTTCTTGAATCTTGCTCGTAAGTCTTTACCGTAAGCCCAAAATTGATTGCCTACACCGAACAATGGATCTGTTTAGCTTCGTTTATGAACGTTTAGTCAATCAAATAATGCGTCTGCCTATAGGGAATTGTTCGCACTGTTACCTAAGGGAATTTATGAATCATTACCTTCCCCGGATCACCAAAGTCAACTGTGTGACGATAATGTCAGTCTGAATCAATTCTGTTATATGTAAAAATATCCACTGAGTACATCTGCTCAGCCAATGAGATGGTTGACAAAAAAACGGATGTATCACTCCGTGGCTGAGTAATTTTTGCGATCACAAAAAATACTTAAAGTAGTAAGCATGATCAATAATGAAAGTAAAATATCGTTAACAGAACAGTGGTAGAGCATGAATTGATAACACACACACACAGTGTTACTAAGATCTTGAACCAGTTAATCTTGTCCACTAAGTGATCATTCGCACATTTGAGTAACTGGTACTTACTTTAAAAAGCAGAGCTAAACATGGTGTATGCGTGGCACATAAATTAACAAGAGGCGACTGAAACGTTGTCAGCGTGATTAACTGGTGAAGTTCGTTATGCTTTTTGTGGCATCACGTTCTTTAGTTCTGCGAACTAACGTTAGGTGTTTTGCTGCAAAGACCTGCTGTTTTACTAAACTTTGATTGTTTTACGTTAGTGTTGGAAGTGAATTTGGTAAATTCTGTACACTTTCCACAACCGTTTTTCAACAAAGCAAGCATTGAAACAAAAGGAGATTTGCCTCTGTAAAATAACGACACTACAAGAGTAAATTGCTGAATTCAAGTGAATTCCACAGTCGATTGATGATCACTTATGTAATGGTTGGCCCAAAAATGTGGAGACTCCCGTGAAAGGTGATTTCGCTGGTAGCACGAAGATCAAAAATAATGAAAACCCTTGACATACACCATGACAGCGTTGGGACGATCCTGTGTAAAATGCTGAGTATATCACATGTTGCGTCCGTAGAACACCCACAATATGCATCCCGATGCAGAAAGCAAAAGACTACGGTTAACAAATCGCTTGAAGTGTGCAGCATTGATCCGGACACGGTTTGTTCAAAGGTTTTAACGGCTGATGGTATGGAACTTCAGTACTAGAACCAGGAAACTGCACAGGACTAACATGCCTTGAAGCCACTCACTCACTCCACCCCTGACAAAATCATGAACATATCGATAAACTTTCATAAACTTTTCCTAGAGTTCCTCTGGCAGTTTTCAGATGTTTTTATAGTGTGTTTAGTTGCAGTCACTGGCACCCATTATGTTGCACTGATGAGCTGTCAGCCTGAGTGAATCAACGGCAAACGTTGTAAAATCTTGTAGAAAAATGTTCTGTAACACTACGACAAGAAGCTGATCCATACTGCTCGAGTTGTACCGACGATCATCATTTAATATAACCTTCTATGACTGACCCACACTCAAAAATCTATGAACTTGTCCCTAGTGGCTTCTAGTAGTTTCTCGGTTTTCAGAGAACGATAGTTGAAAGATCTGCTAAGTTGATCGAAAAAGACTAGCTGTAGCCTTGGGAAGCAAACTTATTTTGAAAGGTATTCGTGAGTTAGAAAAGGGGCAGACGAGAGGATTGATTTTAACAGGGACTTCGTTGGAAGGAGGTATTTAATGCTTTTTTGGATTATAGCAATACGGCTAGCCAACAACGTTTTGACAATAAACAGCTATTTTGTATCAACAAACTTCTATAACCCGTTCGAAGTTCTACTGGAACTAATATGTTACAGCAATGAATGATGTATACCACTCAGAACCCATCGAGGAGTGCTATTTTTTGGTTTAATCAGTTAAAGCTCTATAGAAGGAAATTTTACTGAACAAATACTATTGTCCTTTGGCTTCAGATGCTATGCGCCACCAAGTTGAAACCGCACATATTACGTTTAGTTTTCACGACGCACACTTATCATTCGCATTTTTATCGTTTTTTTGACATTTCTTTAGTCCCCGAAAATCACTTTATCCCACTGGAAAACAACAGGATAGAAAACATGTTGAAGCACGCAATCAATTTTTAACGAGAAGATCGTTCGTCCGCCAGCGTACCCCAAAACTCCGGGTTGAGTGATTTATGCGTCAGGACATCTCTATAGTTTCTCCACAATCTTCCAAGCTGTCCACTCTATGGAGTAGTAGAACAACAGAATAACACGGTTATTTACGACTTGGGTATTAGTTTAGCTCACTACGATGGTGCGGGTCCACAGCTTATTTCCAGTATATTTGCCTACCTACGGTCCAGAAGGAGTACCTACTCGCATCTTAACTTAACGACTTCAGCGCGTGTATTCGCTTACCTTGCTGAGGGTGACAACGATAATGAATGTTGCCATTCATCATGTCCGCAGGAAACCTGCACACATGAGAACTAGTTGAGAAACTGTGACAGTTAACCTGTTTCGTTTAATGCCTGTGTCAGATGTGTCTTTATACTGATTTGTTTTCTGCTAGAACACTTCGCACAATGCAAAATCCCACAGATAAATTAACATACTGATAGATACTGTCCTGTTGGTAAACTCTGTAGCTGAATGTTCTACAGATGTAGAAACTAACAATTGGTATAGAAATTGCCTAACATAACTCGAACTTCACCAAAAATCGATACCGGCTATTACAATCTCATAGACTGTTCATTCAGCCCTTGCCTTTACGAGAAATTACTTGCTAGCTTCGATCTTCCTAGATCTAATCAACAATGCATATTCTCACTAAGATAAGAATCTACACTCTGGCTACACTTTCCTGAGGCGAACCTGCCGACTATTGTGAAATCACTGGGGGCTAATTGAACTGTTATTTTGCCTCTTCTTGCGACACTCAGCCAACAATAAAAGTGTTCTAAGGAGCACGTGGCTGCATGTTTGAATAGGATAGTGCAGTTCTGCTCAATATGGTGTCAAGCAAACAGTGGTCAGTGCTTATGACCTGTGTAAGCGTGATCCTAGTTCAACTCCAACCTAATACAAAGATATGCACATCTGATTAACTGAATCAGAGGCAAAGCTTTCTTTTGAAAAGGGTAGATAGAAAATTCCATGTGACTACAACTGTTGCGCTTAATGTTAAGCTGGGCCCGGTTAGAAGCAACACAAAAATGGTGAGTTTACTTCTTCTGGAATTGGACGGGTTGATCCTCTTTGATGTTTCTACATAATGCTTGAGAGAAGAACCAGTGGCTAACATGTCTAGATCATTAATTTATCAGCTTTACACACCGATGCGCAGTATAGGGTTTTGGTTTTCATACACTGTGGAAATCACCCACAGTTGATCGCAGCTGGCGCATTCCCATAGACTATTCCAGTCTGCCCATTTCGAAACGAATCACTTGACTTGATATTCCTCCTCATTAGAGCTCGTCAGTAGTGCATATCATTGCCACTGCTGGGACTAGAACTCCGGCCACGCTTTTCATGAAACAACCGTGTTGACCACCGGATTGTCATAACATTACTCACAAGCGAAAGTGGCTGAGTGGTTGGGCGTTCACATATGATAATTCGGTTTTGCTTAGTGTGAGGTCAGTGGCGCAGTGGTAAACACGGTTGCCTCATGAACAGCATGTCCGTGGTTCAAGTCCCGGCTGCAGTGGCGATGATATGCACTACTGACGAGCTCTAATGAGATCGAAACCCGAGTCTAGTGCTTCTTTTCGAAATGGGCTGACTGGAATAGTCTATTGGAATGTGACAGCTGCAATCATTTTTGGATGACATTCAGTGTGTATAAGGACTGTGTTTACCTAAATGAGTGGTTGGCATCAAAACTTCGCTCCTTTTTAATTATTACAGAAGCTGATTCAGGAAACGTTTGTCAAAATAATGCAAGGGGTACACTATGTACTACGTAAGAGAAGATATGAAAGCTGCGATTCATTCTTCCACAGCTATCGGAGATTATTAAAATTCGCATGATGAGGACTCTGTGATTCGAGCAAATCCAGTTAGGCAAAATCTGTTTCAGTGCATATCTCCGTTCACGTTTAATAGGTTAATCAGTTATGATGATATATACGTTGTGGATGGATCAGAAGTCTCTGAAGCAACGGACCTCGTCATTTTCGCAAAAGAACCAATCACGCATCCACAACAATCTGACCCACTAAGTCATTAGCATAAATTGCACAGCCAAACGACAAAATAACGTGCTCATACTTCGTTACAACTTCCTGTGAAGTATATTGAAAGTATGTACAATGTCCAGTTCCTTACGTCACTCTACCAGTGTGACTGATTGTCAACAGCTCCGATGAACAACGGGTGCACGCGTGTTTCAACTAGGATGGCAACACGCACATCTAGACACGTCGGACTACACCAACGTGACTTGACCTGGCTGTTGGCAATAGCTTTCCCATCAGAGAGCGAATTATGCAAATACTACCTCATTGGCGATGAGGCATGCATCCTTAAGCCAGGCTCTGCTGATGCTAGTCAAACTTGCTTGACAAAAACTGTACAGGCGATACACAGTCTATGAACACTTGCAATTATGAACTGAAAAATTAATGTGCGAACCAGATTTGTAAAATAATATACCAGCGTTTTTCAGCACAAGTGAGTCTATTGTGTTACTAATCAAAACTACTGGTGTTCAGTGATACTTCCACGTTAATAGAATTGGCTGTTCTACAAAAATTGTTAGATTATCAAATTACTCTGACAGGGAAACAGTTTAACAGAAATGTTAAACCAATGATCTAGAAATGAGCAAAATAACAGAAAATGGTTCTACCGTTTTTTACAAACCTGGGCAACGGTTTTGTAGATTCGTGGAATAACTGGTACACACGAAAGAAAATTTTCAACGCAAAAGATGCGTGGTAGCAGAAGGAATCATGTGCACAAAATCCTCGCAAACACAGATGTGAAAATGAAAAATGATCATACAACGAATTGTCTGGAATACTCGTAAGTTTGGACTGGCAGTTGCTGGTAGACCTCGAGAAAAGTTTTCAGAGCATTTCTAAATCTGAACTAATAGTTGGTGAGTTATGCCCCAAAATTATGGAAACTGAAAGTGCACGAAAAAGGTAAAAACTGACTGTTGACGAGTTGTTGACTATGTTCATTGTGTCTAATAAACTACCGAACAACTAACCGTGATATAAACAGAAAGAATGTGCTGAGAATAACTTAAGGTGAATAGGAGTAGCAAATTTTGTTGTTTTGTAACTTCACCGCTGAATGACTGAACCAGTTTCATGACTACAAAATAATTGATGAATTTTGTAAACAGCCAAATGCAAAAAATCAAGACTCCAGCCGGAATCAAACCAAGAATAGAAACAACAGTCCAAAACGTGGCAATCGCTTTGCCAACTAAGCTACGGAGTCGCTCGGTAAGCCCGGAAATTTTACATTTAAACTCAGTCACTCAGTCGTCCCACTCTGTCATACGGAATCCAGCAAGCTACTCAAGAGATCAACCACCTTGGCGGAAATTCTGGAGAATTTCACACTGGAATAGATCAGCGCTACCATTAACCAGCGACACCGTACTACTGTCGCTTGCTGTGTTTTAGTATACAGCCTCTGTCGCTGGTCCAAACGCCGCCGAATTCCGGATTTTTACCATTGGATCTCTCGTAGGTTCTCAGATCTGCAAAATAATTATTAGCATTATAGCTAATAAGTGTATGGTGACACCTTAGCCTCCGGAAGGAAGACTAATTGAGTATGTCAATTATGCAGGTTTTAAACTCATTATGATACACAAACCAGCGCGCTCATTGTTCTACCAGTCAGCACACGGATGGTCCTTTCATTGTGCTGGGGAATATAAATTGCCAGTGTCAACAAGTGATCAGATACAAAGCGGCGATAATAGTTTATAAGTTGCAACTAGGTCCATTTTGTCTGAAGAACTTTTTTTGTCATAAGTGTTGCTAATAGACAATACATGCATGACCAAGGTAAATAGAGACTGATGACCAGCCAACCACTTAGAACTAACAAGAACGAATGGATAGGCAAAGTTGTCCCCTGTTAGTTTAATCATTAGCTACTACAATAATGTAAAACAGAGGTCTTCACACACTAATGTAAACAACCGTTTAGATTTAGTAGATCGGTCATACATTTCTGATGTTACAGGCTCATTGATGAATACGGCTATCTCATGAAAACGTGGACCGTAGTTCGAATCATTCGCATTAGCAAAAAACCTCAAAAGTAGTACAAGTCGAGTGTAATGTATCGTCTCGAAAGGAGCCGGCTGCATAGTCTGTCTGGTAAAGCTGCAGTCAACTCTGAGCAGTATTCAGTTTATACTTGTCGAAAACTTTGAACAGGAAACTGTTGATCAGAAGATAAGCAAATGGTAGTCGGACTGGAAAAATTAAGTACACACCTTCGTTGTGTTTGGACACACAAGCGAGATCGATAATCAATGCTAGTCGGATTGAATCATTGTTTGAAGATACCGAAAGTCATCGCCAGTTAAGTTGTATTGTCTGGTTAATGTAATCTCAAAGTTTTGTCAGATTGGTTGTAAGCAAAAATTGGGATAGCGCAATAGATTGCGACCGTCTCGAGTATCGACAGGTTGTGACAGCTACTCTCTCGGAACAAGAGGCTCAATGAATGATGTGAGAAGTTCTCATAATGTTTGTGTCGGTCACAACCAATTTGGTAGGTCAGAAATGAGGAAGTGGTTTCGATGTTGTTTTGCAGAGGTTATCCTCGTAAAATTTGAAAATTTCTGTTTTCAGTAATGACTCCGTTGTTTGTTCCCCATAGAGTGGCTCCAATCTCAAAGATTAGTCCACACAAGGTTGCAAATCAGATAGAACTTGTTTGCAGATAATTATGACTCAACCCAGAACTGAAAGATATAATTCATTTTCTCCACTTGCCATCACATTAGGAGGAAATATTCTGTGATGTTAGGCGCATGCCAGCTCAAAGGCAGGAACCCCTTTAACAAGATGCACATCAACAAAAACAGTTCACCTAGGTGTTCGTCAGAATTTCGCAATTACTTGCTGTCAGCCAATGAGTGAGTTGTTCTACCATTTTACTCAGCTTCAGTGATACATGGTATCTAACACACTAAAGATATTATGCCATCGACCACTATCGGTCTATGACAGCTTCCATGGTGGGAAAAATTGAGCGACTGAGTCATGGGCGAAGAGAAATGATTGGTGCTTTGGTGGGCATGCAGGATAAGAGTGTGCCTAGCCGGTGAAACAGGATCTCGTCTCGTGTCACAGTTGATGATGCGTTCTTAACAAGGAAAGTATGTCTGCAGCATTGGCGAGGTTGTTTTAAATTTAACAGAAAATCAACAGATTCTGTACAGGAACACATGTACTGAAAGGTTGATCTTCAAACTCGCTTCATGTTTACGTTGGTGTCGGTGTTAAACTTAGGATTCAGACTATTTGACAGCGTTCCCATCCACTTCAGCACTGAGTTTACCCGATGTGTGACATTTTACAGCCCCGGATGCTGTTTAAAGCCCGGATCTACATAACGTGTAATTGACGACGGACTTTTGCTACGTATTTTTGTATATCTTCATTCTAAAAGGTCTGTTTAGTTGATATGGTGCCGTTTTGGCTCCGGACTCCAGTAAAATGATTTATCCTTTTGAACTCATAACAGTTAAGATCTCCTCGCAAACTAATAAATTTGAACAGCTGTTTGCGGTCATTCTTATCGGGCTTTTTACAACTACATAGGGTACATGCCTTTTATATATGAAAAATTAGAGGAAGTCAAATAGGTCATTAGAATCATAGACATGGGGCGGAACACAGTCTACTGGAGGGGGTTGGGAGTGTTGGTGAATGTGTGGCATTATCACTCGTGCCTACCGTGAGACATGCATTTGGCGGTGTAAAGCGGTTCACGCCTGCTTGGGTTTCAAGTGGGTGTGGAATAGTTGGCTTAGGGGACTGGCCAAATTTTCATACATAAAACGCATGTACCCTATGTAATTGTAAAAAGCCCGATGAGAATTACCGAAAACAGCTATTCGCATAACTGACTTCTTATGGATTCTATGGGAATCTGGAAACGAAATAATAAATTTGAGTGCACTCCAATGCCTTAGTTCGCCACAGAATGTGCTCGAACGGAGATATACCCAGTTGTACCAAATGATCACTTTGTAGCGTTCAGTCGACAGTTTCCGTGTGACATACCACATGTGGTATCCTGTCCGTGTCAAGTAAAAATCCTAGGCCGGCACGTGCAATCGTGAATCAGTCGTTCGCCTGATAATGTACAAATGCGATTTGGGAAGCTACGTGACCATAGACAAATGCGTATGAGTCACTCAGCGGTGATCACGGAAACATGCTTGAGCGCGTCATGATTCGGTCAGGTTGAGTTGCAAAGTCGTAATTACGTGTGTTATCTTTCCGTTGGTAGAATTCCATGTGGAAATGGGTGAAACTATAATGTTATCTTTAAAAGAAGGTGAGCACTCGGTTATGTAGGAGAGTTTAGCTAGACGAAGGTTAGTGTATGGCTGAGCTTTAACGAATACCGTGCTGCATCCAGTCAGCTACCCGACTAGCACCTGGTTTCCGAACGTCCCAGGTTAAAAGCTACGTTTTTCACTGATGTGTCTTCTGCACTGGAGGTATGATGTCTGGCTGAAGTTGGTTTCTCCTATTAAACTTCCATAGTGTGTAAGCATTCCTGCCCAGTATTGCTGTCATTAGTGTGGGTTCATTTTTGTCTAAACGGTTGATGTGTTATAGAAAAGTTAACATTCCCCAATGACTTGCTTCACAACCAATTAACGCGTAATGTAGCTGCAAAAGAAATTAAGCGCACTTTTACGAACTTGCGGCTGGAAGCAACGTTTTATGTATAAAAACCGGTTCAAACCTCTTGCTTGAAGTCGACTAAAATTTCCCCTTTTTCCAACAGTTTTAACCGGGGGTAATAAACAAAACACTAAATGGTTTTCAGGGGCTATCCTAATAATATCTACTGGTGTGAAGTTTCAGTTAATCGCTTTTGAGAAGGTTTGCTCTACTACCAGTTTTATTACTGCGGTGTAATTATGCAGCCTGCTATATAACATCTGTATACAATGACAATAATGCAGGAGTCCCAATGAACTGGTCTTATTCTGAGTGTAGGGAAGCTGACCATGTGATGCCGTAGAACGCCAGCAATTACCTTCTATTTGTTCATGAAACACTGTCCTCCCCTCAATCGGGTTAGATGTTGTGGTTCGGTGAATCAGTGTGACAAGTCCATTGTGAGTGAATAGTTGGGGGGGGGGGAAAGTGAACATTCTCAGTGGTATCCACAATGGAGCAATCTATACGAATATACTGAATATCCGCCTACTCTTCGGATTGATTGAGGCGAGTAAATGTGTTGCATCGGGTGACAACAATCACTGTGTACACCCGAAGCATGAGTTTTGTCAAAGGCGTGAAACTGCAGTGGTTCAACTAGTCACTTAAGTCAGGTGGAAAAGTCCATTGGGAAATCGAATCAAAAGTGAATTATGGTCAATTACTCAACATGATGGATAGTGGAAGTTTTAGTTACCTTACAGTTACTGGGAACACCGTAATTTTACTATTTAGAGAGGGTTTGTAACGTTTTCATTGTTTTATACTTCATCTTACTAATCTCGCATAACTGCTGCACCAGGTTGCACTGCACACTCTTGTTGTACTTGTTGAAAAATAAACAACACCTTTAAATAAAATCTGCTACGCGCATATGACAGTTTCTTCTTCAACGCCAGTGATTGGCAGTCAGTTAAAACATGCCATTGTTGAATTAAATTTCAACTGTAGCGCTTCGCATCATTAACTGCTCTTGGGACATTCCCAATACTTCCCAATACGGTTGAACGTTTCATGAACATCGTTCACTTTCTGTGAGTCAAGCCCTTGACTTCACTGGTTATTTCGTATAGGGTTTTATTTTAGTTCACGGATTTTTCTCATTACGGGCGTGCATTGTTTATGTACACATGATTGTGTATTGAACGGTGGTCGAAAACATAAATTAGTTGAGAACAAGACAAAAGATTACAAGCAGTGAGTCTCGTTTTGGGAAGTGTCAAGGGTTACTTGGGCATGAATTGAAATAAAGCTGAGATAAAAATGTGGAAACGGAAGTAAGAATTTTACGTTTATATTTCTTACTGTTGAAAAGAGTGGAATCAAAAGAAGCAAATGTCAAAATTAAAAGTGATTTCCCTGAAAATTTTCGGCAACTCGTATATCACCTGTCAAAAGAATATTACTAAGTCTACAGCTACGTTTTGGTGGCTTCAGTTTATTGGCAGTGTATTTTTCTAATGATATGGAGAAAACCAAGGAGAAACAATAGAATTATTGTATTTAGGCGAAAAACAAATGTAAGGCTTTGGGATGTAAAACACAAAAACCAATGAAATTATTGATTCGAAAATCAATGGCTCTTGGAAGTGATTAACTTAGAAAGCGAAGTGATGATTTATAGAATGATACTTTGAAATAGCTCCTTAATAAGCAGACACTGGAATGCACTCGACCAAACGATTATGGTAACGTTTATCTCTGAAGGTCAAAAACAAGGTACCGCGAGGTTTATAAACAATGTATGAGAAAGAAAGGGCGTGATTTATTTGCGGACTAAATAAGGCATTCTTTAGAAAAAAAGGATAGTTATCACCGGGAAGCAACCCTCCGACTAAACGTTCACCCACAGTATATTTAAAGAAGAAGAACGCGAATAGTGCAATCTGCCAGTATATCAATGATAAAGGTCGACTGGAACATGTGCATTCGTTCGATCTGCAAGCAACTGAATATGTTGATGTATCCAACTGCACAGAGTAACGAATTGAGAAAGTATGCCCAAGTGCTGTTTAATTCACGAAATGCAATATCACTAAAGTACAGAAAGAAGGCAGTGGAAATAATCGTAATGGTAGGTAGAGAGGATAGATGTGTTTTGAAAAGCATGAAGTTAGCTCGTTCTGCGACGGGAAAAACTGGCAGGGTAGGGTGTATAGGATGGATGCATTTCGAAGCACGGCTCAGACCTGCCTAGTTAGAGCAACACAGAGACCTTACGTTGCATACCACCGGTGAGAGCTGAGCGCGCATAAAAGCAGTCAATCAACTGACGTATCCTAAGCAGAGGTGAGAATTGTTATGGGGATTAATGCCTGTTAAATTTACTCAGACGAAGGATGGACTTTTGAGTTTGAAGAGGGTCTGTTGGCGTGATACTTAACAAATCAATCAATTGTTTTTCTTGCTGGTGGTGTAAACACAAAATTGACTCGCACAAACCGATGAAATTCAATTTAGCAGTGGTTTTTATCAATCACTTAAACGTTGTAGATAAGCTTTTAGTGAACTGCTTATTTTGATCGGAGCAGTCAGATTTGTATTGAATTCACTGATGATGAAATTGAAGCAAATTATCCCAACACCTTCCGACTGCATTTTTTTGTTAGTTCCCACAAAATTTATACAGTCCGATAACAGAACATCTGGACAGTAAGCAAGCAAACAAAGAGTGACCGTGAACAAGTGGATCCTTGTTATCAGAGACTGCAAGGAACCATCTTATATACGGATCTTATTAGAGCAGTGTTTTTGGTATCAATGTTGACTGATTTCTATGTTTCTATGTCGTAATTGATTGAAAAGTTTGTAATCTTGACAGAAAAAACCTGTCGCTTGTTAGCAACCATGTCTGCTGCACAACAAGCATTTCCTCTTAAAACTTTTACACATCAATGATAACTTATCTTCTGCAAATAGGGTGACCTAGTTCTTAACTGGAAATAACTTGTAATTGAACGATATTTTTGTTGGGTCAGGTAATGTCAGTTGATGCTTAGTTGTTTCATCCGATAAGTATTCTCCGTCCTATAAACTTTCAAAATGGATACCTCGACCCCATTCCAACCGTTTTATTTACTGCTGCGTCTAACTTAAGTAAACAGCCATTGATAAGAATGTCTGAAGGATAATTGGTCACCGGATTTTCTTGGCCCATACTTTTAATCAGAGCTACTAAGAAATGATATATTTAAGCTCAGATTTGGGAGCTAAACAAAACTGTTTAGTTTAAGATTAAAAACAGGATATATTTTAGTTTTAATTTTGTGACACACTTGATTTGCTGGCGTAAAACCTGGTGAATAATTGTAGAACAAAGTTCTTCTCAACATGTTTAAAGTTGACAACTCAGTCTTCATTGATGTGGGGTCAATGGAACAACAGTTAAAATAGCATTCTCATATGAACGTGAAACTAAGGTTAGGTCATGAGTGTAACAAAGATAGACATTGCTGATGAATTATTACTAGAGAAGAACTGGAGTCCAGTGATTCCGTATTAACAATGTTAGTTGAAAGGCTCATCTATGTTCGAAGGTTGTGATATCTTTTGGCATACTTAAAAACAAAAATACAAATGCGACAATATACAAACTCGTTAAGTTTGGTGCAATGTCACATAAGTAGATTTCGTCCGACTGCACAACAGCAAGCTGAAAGATAACTACGAACTGGAACGTGAGGTTAAACTAGCTCCTGTCTTGAGTAAACCAGAGTTGTCAAAATGTTTGAAATATGTTTAATTGAAAGATCAAGAATGCATATGTATCTGTTAGCGACAATATTGACAGTCACCATTGATTTACCTCAAAATGTATACTTGGACCTTCAAAACATCTTTGTGCATTTGTACCAACTCCATTCCATGTTTAAAATCATGTAGCTCAAATTATTTCGTGATAATTAATCTTTGTTCCCCTTGAGTACTGTCACTAAGTGAGTATAGTGTAGACTGTTTGACATATACGGGAACGGCTGTGCATTACAGTTAATTGTAACAATTTCCTTTCAAGAACAAGAAGCTGGCTGACATGGCAGTTGATTAGATACAGGTTTACACAAACTGTTATCGTCAGCTATCTTGTTCATGACTTGACAAAGTGCACATATCAATGTTGGTCGATCCACAGAAGTCAGACTAAACTTTGTCTAGAGTTGACTAATGATACCCTCATACTTTCCCCCGTCTCGTATAGTTTGGGCACGGTGTCAGAACTGCGGGAGTAACTCGTCTAAGCACAAGTTGACATTAAACCCAGAGACGAGAAAAGAAAAGTTGAAGGGTTTGGGAATAAAAAATGGCTTATAGTGTTGTTTATTTCTTATTGTAAAAATGTGAGAAGTTACATCCTATTCAACATTTTACGAGAATACGCAAACTTCCTATGACCACGATTGTCCCGTAAGGATAAATCCACAGAGATATTACTGAAAGGTGGTCTGTTTGTTGTGTTTTGAAAATATTTGTACCACGGTGTAATTTGAAAATTCTGAGTGGGAAACTAGCAAACTCCAAGTGTAGTACTATAAGACAGTCATCCGGACGAAGTGTAGTTTGAATCATTTATCAAACATCAGGCAAACTTAGTTTTCTAGAACCGCTGCAAAATAAAGTCGGTTCGGCAACTAGCGATTTTTTTGTTTTCACCGTAGTCCTCGTTTAGGTAGCCACCATTGATGCTATCAGGTCGTTCAATTTTAACTTACACAGACTTGACTGTTTGATGTTACTGTAAGTCCATACACGGAACACGACAGCTTTGCAACTCAAGGTTTTCTAATTTACCGTTTACTACTCAAAGACTGCCAATTTTGAGTTAGTGACCGCCAGAACATTTCAGCCTCTGGAAAGTTTCTATGAGATGAGACACATCGGAAATCTGACCAAACCGAGTGGCGCAAACCTTAATTTTAAGAGCACATCAGATTTGTAGAACTCTACTACTTTTTACATATACTTGTGATTTCATTTCTATTGATGCTAATACAAAATCATTAATGTCATACAGATTCACCTTGGTTGCGCACTGCATGTAAACCGCAATATTTTAGAAAAACCTGTGCAACTATTCAATCCTTTTACGTTTCAATGATCCAGCTCATAGTAAGGCGAGATATGCATACTCAGTTATCGATTCTACGAAGTACACACGCTTCCTTACGTCTTTATGTCATTTGACTCTAAGAAATACACTCTGCTGAACTGATCAAAATATTTCTGATTGTTTCATGCGTACATCTTCAACGAATTATCTAACATTAGCAACATGACGGATATTTTTAAATTCAGGTTTACTTCCCATATTAAGTCCACTAATGCAACCCACTTAAACAATGGTTTGGACGAACAAATCAATCGAGGGAACACTTCATAGGTTGACGTATCGTGCTTGCTATCTGGGGTTGCCTCAGTCCATGTTGGCTTCTAAAATAGCATAAAAGTATACAGCTACTTGCATGTACTAAACAATATATCAATCCATCCATTGTTTACCCTACGCGTTTAGTATCCGACAAGGTTGCACGTTCAAACAGTTTTCAGAACAACGTTTATCATATTAAAATCAGAAATTGTCACCTGCACAAAGTACTTTACCGGTGCAACTAGCTGTATTTCATCATGTTCATACTGAAGTATCCAGGGATTATGAAGCCAAATAAATAAACAACTGACTACAGAAACGTAGATCAATATACATCATTTACAAAAAAAGACAGTGACTGTCCGGTTAACTTCATTCAACGACCCCCTAACTGAGACCGTTCGTCGAGTAGAAAGCACGGAAAAGGTTAAGTCTGGTGAACGAAATTTTATTACCGGTGGATGATAGGAGATTATGGTTTGCATAAGTTGAACTACACTCACAGTTGATAGCAGCTGTCAGATTTCCATGGATATTTCAGTCGGCCGTTTGCAGAAAGAAGCATTATACTCAAGTTTCGTTCTTGTTAGAACACGTCAGTGGTGCTTGTTCGTGTCACGACACTAACTAGGCTTCAGGTCACGTTTACAACCATGTTGACAGCCATGTTTTTCGTTTTTACCTTAGGCATGACTGAACTATCTCACTCAAAGACTCAACCATAGTTGCTTGTACTATCGTTTCAGGTCACATAATGTGGCGTTAGTAATTCAAGCAGTCTAATTGAAAACAAGAAGGGAATGCAAAAACTGCGACCAAATGTAAGTACTGTTCAACTTATACCAGTTTAAATCCGCCGCCATCTGTCAGTCACCAAAATGTCTGTCAACAGGTTTAGGGATTTCCGTAATCTCAAGTTGTTCAGAAGTTCTAACTCTGAGGTCTTTAAGTCGGACAAATCCATCTTTACACACAGGACAGTTTACCACTTGTTAACGAGTGTCGTCTCTGCTTACCAATGAAGTCTTTGAGTTTTCCGTTGTGTAATGCATGCAGAACGTTTTCTCTGTGTTCATTTTGTGTCGATATCTCAACAGTGATTAGCATTTGACGATAGTGGTTCCTTGTAGGCTACCGGAGTAAAACTTTATGGTATCTATGACTGTGTTCTTTTATCCGACTACGTAGTTGGAACTCCACTCCGGTCAGGAACTAAAGATGACATAATGTCGCCGCCATATTTAGTCCGGAGTGGTGAAATTGATTTCGGGATTGGTGTAGAGACTTAGACAGTTATGAACAGCACGTTGAAGTGGGCTGCAAATAACGAGTGTGAGTTTGGTTTTCAAAAGAATGGTTGCCCTCATGGTTGAACACTGTGCTATTGTGCTCTCATATCGGTTCAGAAGAATCCTTCACCAAAGAGGTCCTTTCCAGGACGTACATTTAATGAAAGTGGTCATCCATCTACATCTGTTGAGTAACTCAAAAAACGCAGAATAGTTGCTATAATTAATCCAGCGGTTCCGGAGCTGACTATCTGTACCCAATTTATATTGCACCGTTTGTAAACTTATAAACTGGTTGAAAACCTTTCTAAGTACAAGTATTAGATGCGTATTATACACAATACACTTGCTGTTCACAGCCCTCTGCATCAAAACACTTCACTTGAGTTTTTTCGCCTTGACTTGACTTATGAAGTCGTGGCCTTGAACGTCCATGAAATTTTCCCCAGAGGCTCGGCAACTTTACAAATGAGTTACAAGAATAAGACGGTGTTGAGTCACCGCGAGCGTTATCCTATAATTACACACAAGTAAATGTATCAGGCTTGGTAATCTGGGTGCTACCAGTCGTGAACTGGTAACTGTTAGTGATTGTATAACTTTTAGAGGTTACTGCTGAACGTTTTTCTAACTAGTAAGGGCGGACAGTATTAAACGTATGTTACTTCTAACGTTAAACTGGGTACGCTATACGAGTGTAGTCATAAGGATCGCAGAAGAGGTTAAAAAACGTTACTTAACACCAAACGTGTGCAATGGATTTTTTGGAATAAATCAACAGTTGATAAAATAACACCATAATAGCGACACACTTTAGTGATATAACAGGCTTCATGAAAATACTGAAGAGCATGGAGTGAAAGGAAGATCTAGACCTGAAAACAAGCATAAGTTAAACCAGAGCCAAGCAAATTTAATGTATTTTCAAATCTGCATAAGGAAACTGATGATCCGTTAGAGAAGACAGCGAAGTGTGCAGTGATTCATAGAAAAAATTCTTCTCATTCTGACTGTCTGCACTCAGAATAAGGTTAACTTCATCCGTAGATGACCTAATCACATGTGGCTCCAGCAGGGTGCTTCATTTGAGTTAATCGGATTCCAAGTATGTTGTTTACATGTTTGGTGGAGCAGCAGAAGTTTTATGTTCAAGGAATTGTTTCTAAATCTGTGATGTGTACACGATTAACCTCAATGGGACAGGTTTGGCCAGAATAAAACATTTTACGTCAAAGTTGACTCAACTGTGGCAAATTGTAAGTAAATACAAAATTGTCTCGGTTTAAGCGGTCCAAACTGGTACACAGAGTAACAGCTCATTTTAATGCCACATCAAAGGTAAAGACCACTCGTACGAGACAGGAAGAGTTAGTTGTTTACTCATGATAAGAAAACAGAAACAAAATCATTGAGCCTAAAAATCTTCTAAAAAATCGTAGTAAAAGTTTAAGTTAGGTTGAATTATGTTTTACTCAAAATTCACTTCAACTGTTACTTGGTCACTTCCGCAAGATTTATTCAGAATCATATGTTCCAGACTGCAGAATAAAGCAGATGACCAGATATTTTTCACATCGAGCGCAAATAAACACCACATTCTTACTTATCAAACAGATAACGCGAGATGGAATAATGATTTAATTCTCAGCCGCCATCACTAAAAATCTCATCCTTCTGTTTAGTTCTATGTTGAGTGTACTGCTTTATACACCTACGTCCAGTTTGTATCATTTACCGCGTGATAGTGATGGCAGTGAAGTGATGTTTCGTCGGTAGTTGAACGCTCTGTCGCATTTGTTTTACTTAAAATCAGAATAACATGCTGCGGGCTAATTCATTAAACAGTGTTATGATGATGAGAAAGTCCCCAAAGACCATCCTCACAAATTTAGTGCGATGAAAAATGGATTCTTGCGTTACAAACTTAGTTAATCTAATTTTATATCTGAAATACGTGCAAAGTCTAACTTGGCCAACCAAAGTTAATCAAGTTACACATTTTGTTTATAAGCATGATCTTTCGTACACATGGCAGTTATAAGTTGACAACAACATATGGCGTTGTGCTGTGCTTGTAACATTTTTTTGTAACTCCTGTATTTTTCTCAACTTTCAATGTTTTTTTCTTTATGACATTTTCCTCAATTTGTTAACAGATAATTTAGCGTAGAACATAGACTATATACCAGTAATTTAGATCCTAAAGACAGCTATTTAAAATATCGCTGAGGAAAACCTTGAAGCTTGACCAAACTAGATCAAGTATAACTTGCAAAGGTCGCAAAAATGAGCTTTGACTGATTGTTTGAACGGGCTGTAAAATGCAATATTGCGGAAATAAATGTTTTTCGATTTTTCCCATCTAAACTGCATTTACAGTCGTTCGCATGATTAAGACGGCCGTCAAGAAGGAAATTGTCATTATTCCCTCACGAAGTTATGTGCTCCAAACCCTCAAAGGCTCTATTTAAGGTGTGTGTATCCACATGAAGTATTGCATCAGATGCAATTTCGCAGAGCTTGACTGTCCCTAAATGATTAAATAAAGGTGACCAAAATCATGCGTGTGTCCTGTGTCAATATAAACACCCTTCGAACCATGGCGTAAATTTCTAAACTCCAGACCGAAAATAGAAAACATGCGGCATATATGCATCCACTTGTCCCATTTAGATTAGGTACGCTTTAATCAAAATTAAAATATGGTGTATAAATATGTTCCAAGCAGTCATATATTTCTTTGAGAGGTGCAAATATTTTCTTGTTAAATTATGGACGAATTATAAACTTGCGTTTTAATTTAATCTCAAGTAATTTACTTCATTCAGATAAGGTGTCCCAACAGGTGAGAATACAGTTACTGAAACGACACACAAGATTCACTTTCATGAAAAAATAACGAGCCACGTTGGTCATAACCGGGAACGATTACACAGGTCAAAATTCTGCTGTTAATCGTGGGTCTGGTAGGACAGATGAAAAGACAGGTAATGAACCCCCTCGAATGAGGTAATGTTAGATTTTCCTAATATTCGGTTCGGCGATTTGCAAAACATGACCAGGACCACAGGTAATAGAAAGAATGCATTGTTTCTTTGAACTGTGTGAACAATAAACATTTAATATGAACACTAACACGACGGTTTCTATGACTCACTGTTCGAGAAATAGTCACACTCTCAAAAGCTATTCATTATTCTCTGGCTTTGTACTCTACTGAGTGCACAATCTGTGCGCAGGAAAATTTTCACTCGGCTTTTGTCTTGCGAGTATCTGGGCGACGAAGATGAATTTGTCCTCTGAAATAAATATGCGTGCACGGTTTGATTTAAAATGCTTTCGGGCATCAACATTGAATGATTCACCGTCTCCGCAGTGACAGTGGGCTCTTAATTCGGAAAAAAAACATTTCTTCTTGCAGTAGGAAAATTTGATACGTGAATGAAATCGAATATCACACTACATTTCATATATGAACCTGAAAACAAGTATGGCATGATTATACAGATTATTTGCTTGCACAGTTGTTCTTTTACTAAAATTTAACTGCGCTCAACGAAAAGCAAGCTGTCTAGCTTATTTTTCCAAAGTTCCCAACACTGTATACTTCCGTCGTCTGGATTATTTTCAAACCAAGCTCCGCTGTGTAAACTAGTAAACTTTGGGCTAAATATCCTTTCCAATAATAACCTTTTATTTTCCGCATTGCACTAAGTATAAGAAACAATACATTTCAAGTTATATTTACAAAGTAACTTACAACGAACGCATGCTTGTGCACTGCCCTTTAAACCACCTTTCTAATACTCGAGTGGCTGTGGAACAGATACGTCCGTTCCCTTATTAAACGACATATCCAATTCGGGAAGAATTATATCAGTCCGTACATTACCGTCCACACAACAAAATGAACGTATGTATTATTTATGATGGATTCCGATTTGTACTTGTTACTGAAGCAATCACGAAGCGAAGTCAATTTTGCAAACAGCTGTTTACGGTCATTATCATTAAGCTTTCAGAACTGCACAAGTTTGAGAATTACATAAGAAATTCAGAACTCGTTGTGAAGGTCAGCAAATGTCATAGTCAATGGGCAAATTACAGCTTGCTGGAAGAGGGTGGGTTCTGGTAGGTGCGAGAGACGGGTATACCTGCTTGCCGTGTGAGACGCATTTGTCGGTGTGTAGTGGTTCACGTTTCATGTTGTCTTGAGTGGCCTATAGGTAATTCTTTAATAGAGTTAGATGGTTTGTACACGCATACCAAGTGGCATACCATAATCTGATCACTCTTCATAAAGGGGTACAGAAGAGTTGCTAAGTCTGTACCATACACCCTTTCACTATTTTGGCAAGTACGAGCCGTTAGTACAAGCTCTAATCCGCCCCACTGAGACGAAAGTGCCGATCCTCAGCTGACGTAGGAAGTGTCAGGACAGAGTCTACGTATTCTTCGCTAGGTCATTTGGTGGACCAAATCTAGTCTAACCAAAAGCATGCCATGCCTCACACTCGCTAATTTTTATCAGTGTGTAAGTGAACCGACTTGTTGTTTCGCGGCGGTTCTCGCATTCTTGGTCAGAATGGCAAAATCACCGCATGAAGCTAAAAGTAACAAGTCGACGGTGGATGGTTCAAATGTTGAATAATGAAGATGAAGGCTATGAGTAAAGCTGAATTGGTTTGCCTGAATTAATAGAGTCTTAGAAGAGACCTAAATAGAGTTTAAGCAGCCACATTCAAAAGAGTGGACTCACGCCTCAAGAAACTATGTGAAATAAAGGTTCACAGGAAAGTTAACGTGAAACGACTGGTTCCCTTCATTAGTTTGAACAACACTTCATAATATACCTCTGTAATATTGATGGTTTGTAGACGTTTTCGATAAATTAACGCTGACCAAAGGTATCATGTTGTCGGATGTCTTGTATTAACAGTGTGTTAGAGCACAAAATTGAGCATGTTGGGCGGAATATCCTGTCATTTTGAAACGAGACGCACTACACCTTCAACTTCATGGTTTTGGTGTGGTCTGAAATGCGGAATACCACACTGTTTTGTTCATAAAAGTTTAGAATACATTCAACGTTTTCACATCAACCGGTCTGTTGGCTGGATTCTTGTCGCAGTTTTCAGAAACTCTGGATCTCAAGCAGCTAGACCGCACACACCTTTAGGTGGAAAATACATATTTACACTTCGCACCTTCTGCACACTCCTGATTTTAAACAGTTTTTCCCGACAAATGGACTGGAAGTAGCGGACCTACTTCAGGTTCCAAGGTTCTCAGTATGAAGTTTCCCAAACCTTTCTGACAAAAAGAACTAACGTCATCTGCTGCCTGCCATCCATTGGTTTTTTAAAAATTCAAGATTACAAACAACTGTTTTCAGTCATTCCTACAAGAGATTCCTTGGGTTTACTCAGCAGCAAAAACATATCCAAAACCACTCGATTGGATAGTCTTCCGCAGTTTCCATGACTATCGCCATTGCGTATTACCATAAGCCAGCTTCATAGACAAACCCAATGAATCCCTTGCAACTGCTAACACCTAATGAGAACTACGGAAAGCAGCTGTTTACAACCAATGGCCTTTCATTAATACTCTGGGTATAGTGACACATCTGAAGCAATCCAAGTACTCACTGTTTTGTTCATCCTAACTGAAATTTGGGGAAACGTTTTGAATAGCATAAGCAATAATTAGTTGAGGTTGATGATGGATCGTGCGGGCCGAGTTGACTGTTTTGGGTGTTTAGTTGTTTGTGAAGCGTGGCACTTAAATTTCAGCCGTTTCACCATCTACGAGATCAATCAGTGATGACGCTGTAACGTGTGTTTATCAGCACGAAACGCACTGGCTTCATTTACTTGTCAAATCTCATTTTGCTTTCGTTCAGTTAATAGCCACGCTAAGACGACGGATCCAAACTTTACTGAATAGCGGCAGTTATAACAGCGTTATAGTATGCGAAAATGAAGTATCCAGTACCAAAAATATTGTTTTGCATATTATCTAAGCAGAGGCTTGTAATTGAAAGCTACTTAGGGCAATCGTCAACTTGACTTATAGTAGCCGTCAACTTAATGACCGTGAAAACACAATTGCATTTGGTACGTGGTTTTTCTGTTCGCTTTGATGACGGCGTATCAATTACAGTGGTTGGATATCTGCGCGAACAAATATTGAGAGATCCCATGGATTTCGGCTCAATACAGTATTAAATTGTTCACTATAACTCAGGTGTAGGGTGAACACCCCATCAAACTTTTGCGCAGCCCTCGCAGTCAAATATACTTTTACCTAGGTTTATTTGAAAACATCAGCTTCAAGATTCGCCTTCGCTAAAGCTGATCAGTAGTGCAATTCTTTTTGCGACATATTAAAGTGGACATATTAAAGTGGAATAAAAGAACTGATTAAAGACAACCATTAGTAAATACCATTGTTTAAAAAGAAAGTTGAATTCCCCTCCTCTTGTTTGTGAAACAAACGGCCTCATTGTCACTAAGAAGATTTCACAATAAGCACGATGAGATTTATATATATTTAAATTTTGGCCAGAGTAGGCATTAAGTATTCCTTAGACCTCCCGATCAATTCGAGAGGATATGCAGTAACCGTTTTATCAACTCCGGTTGATGATCACATTATCAGGACTTCTCACCCAACCTGTTGAAGTTGAATTAATAAATCTGTGGTCAGCACGCCCGTCTCACTATCACTGGTACCGAGGTTGGGACTTTGGCAAAGGCTTCTGTTTGAAATAGGTTTGTCTATGAATTTACAGGGTGACATAAGCTCCGACTAAATTTAAGTGCTGTTCATCTTGAGACAGTTAAATCCACGTCCTTTGATCGTTCGTAAATATCATTAAAAATGTTAACTCCTTGTTAGACTACTGTTCAGCTAATTGACTTCACTGAGACTCAGATTTATTCACGTGGTCAAATACAATCTAACTGCTATTGTATTCTGTTTTTGTTTCATTTTGTTTATTTACTTAGTTTTATCGATTTTAGATAGCCTGTTTACTGCGGAGCTAACGCACACGATGATCATGGATATAATAACTGGACGTAGGTGAGCTTAGCTACAATGCACGCGTACTAAATGGGGCATATAACGGACATCACCGTCTATATCATCCTTTATAGCGTAAAGATGACATGTAAATTTTGAATAACTCAGCTCGTTCGTAAGCTTGAAGAGAATAAACTAATAATGAATAATATTATTTATATTCTGTCGTAGTCACAAAAGTGAATCTAACTTTCCGCTACTCATTGTCAACATTGTTTATCGAAATACTGTTTGTATGAGTCAAAACATACTTACAAACGTCAGTGCTGCTCTCAAGCTGTGTATATTTTAAGCAGCCTGATGAACAGATAATGGAGACCCAGAAGCGATACGTCACAACTACTTTAATGCTAAGCGGCATCGACAATCGTTAACTCATAATGACAACGATACAGACTTAGAACAATCGAAGGCTTTCAATCAAAGGAAAAACAAGAGAGGGATCGATTAGTAGACATGAATTTCACTATACTGTACGCAAACCAGCTATCTGAATGCTGATATAACAGTATGTGTCCACTTACTCAGATTAATGAAAACGCCCGCTGCAATTTTACAATGCAGAAGCGGACGTTGTTTAAACTGTCTGATTCTATGTAAAATATTCATAAGGGTAGATGTGTCATTCCTTCCCACGGGGACCAGGTTGATCTAATCAGAACGTTTGCTTACAAATTGACTGAAATGTCACTTGTAACAAAACAGAGATATAAGATAGGACAGAAAACTAGTGCAATCTACTTTACTGTCTGGTGTAGGCTAGGCGTTAATTACTAGTTACCACACTACTCTCTACTTCAATTATTCCTTATATGGTCCGTTATTCAACAATAGACAGTTATGAAGCAGTTAGTCCAACTTACATAGAAAGCTTGATCTTGACAAACCAATCCAGCAAACTCTCCAATGAACACCTATAAAACTTCTTATCACGTTCATTTACGTATTTTAAATGTGGTGGTGCAGTTGTAAACTTTGTGAAACAAGTGTCCTAGTCCCAGTTCGTATCGCTTCGATAAACGATCAAGCAAAAAGAGGCTATCACATTTAGAGTGGATACATCGCTTTTCTTCTACTGAATGCACATAAACCAACCTACTTCAAACTTGCATTCAACCAGTTCGGAAGCCTTGATGAGGTCTGGAGGTGGACTTTGGGAAACATGAGTGATTCGTACTCAGAATGTGAACAAGCGTCAATAAACGAAATTGACTCAATCCTGTTTGATCTGAACAGGCGGAAAGTAAGACATGTCTGTTGACACTGGAGATTGGCAATCGATCCAACCACTTGAAATTGCTGCTACACTATTTATTTGTATCCGTTACTCGTATGCAATGACATACACAAAGGACAAAACAGTCATGCAAAAATATGCGAGAGTACATTAAATCATGGTTAGAATTATGCCCACAGTACTTTGCTGGACATACTAATCTTACGGCACTACAAAACACCAGGGATTTTCTTACAGAGAAAATACAATCCGCAGTCGACTGTCACATAGTCCGCTTTCTAATTTGGAACAGTTTTTGGGTTGCCGGAAGACATTTATTTTCACAAAGATGTTCTCCTTGGATATTCAGTGTATGTGTTGTACAACAGAACACCTTGTTTCGCTAATAGCCCACTAAGCTTTCCTGAAAAAAGAGACAACTGGAGGGACTAAACCTTTGCATGACTAGCTCTTCATCGTTCTACTGTCACTCTACTGTCCACTGCATGGGGAAAGTCTGCGGTACAGCCTCATAGGACAACATCATTGTGTATGAGACGTGATAAAAAGTCATAAGGTAAAAATTCAATCAACACCAACCAACTTACATCTGAGGCCGAACCTGGAGGATAGTTAAATTTTGTTTTCCTTAGGTTCAGTAATTAGAGTTAGTAATTAGATGTTGCTTATTACCACACGTTTTAATTAATACAAATTTTAGATTACACTATTTTTTAAGGGCCAAATTGCTTACTCCATTTTTCATTGGGCAATGTTTTGCTTTATTTAGTAGAGACACAACCGCGAATAATCTGGACTTCGGCAGGATTTGATCCAGCTACAGAAACAGCATGGACAGACGTGGAATTTGTTCTACTAACTGAGACATGAAGCTACGTCGGAAGCTCAGATACGTCACATCTAAACTCATTCACCCACGCAATTCACTGTGTTGCATAGAATTCCTTAGATAATCTAAGAGATTGACTGTCAAAAAAAACCTCTCAATCACTGAACGCTGAAATCCACCTATGCCTGCAGTGAGCAATGAAATTATGTCTGATTAGAAGTTTGGCAGGTTTTGTAATTTTAGTTGATAATATTATACGAAAGGTCATCAGCTGATGAAGAATATTCTAATAACCCAATTCATAAAGTTGACCTGCTAATAATGCTGTAAAGCGGTTCTTAACGTTTCAGCTATGACTTTAGTGTGTTTGAAACTGCTACTACTGCTTTGGTTCACATAATCTTATTTCGAGAACTTCGCCATCAAACATTCCGTACACACTGGACAGACTAAATCACTGTTGACAATTAGCTGTGGGTTAATAGCCTAAACGCGTATTGATCGCAATGTAATTTTCGTCTTCAATCCACCATAAAATAAAATCAATACTTAGAGATGACTTGTACTTGCAAGAATATGACACAGTTTGTTTACTGCTATTTAGCTCCGCCAATGTGCTTCAGAGTATATACATATCATTTAGGTAAATATAAGTACAATCTTATTAAAAATATGCGCAAATACAGGCTAATTCAATCCGGTTTGACGATAGTTACGAAAACCTAAAAATCAACGTTTCTCAGCTCTGTGAATGTCAGCTGTCATCCCGAAGCATATACTGATGGTCGAAAGAATATCAAACCGTGAGCGCAAAGATTATCTGTAGTAGACCATGTATTCAAATAACGACTGTTTTGTTTTGTGAATGATAGTAATATAAATTTTGCGGGATAACGTGAAAGATTTTCTGCAGGTAAAACCGATAAGCTTTAAGCGCAGACAAGTGTAACTAGACACAAAACTTTAATAGACCAAGCAACATCAAGAACGTCATGCAGTTAGTCAAAGACTATTCCGACTTCTCTTTACAAACCTAAGGCAGGAATAAATAAACGGATGAATGAGTTATTTTTCGTCGTGGAACATAACAACCAGAAGGTGATTTACGGTAAAAAAAATAATTTTATTCAAGTTTACACGTGTATATTGCACGCTCAACAAACAACTCACTAAACACTTTGTAACATGTTACCAGACCTCAGACTACGCAGTCCTTAATAAAGTTTGGAAAATAGTTAAATGTGAGAGGTTCATGTAATTCCCTCAATTATGTGTTTAGCTGGCAGTTTCATTCTTCTTGCAAAAAATTCATTGAACACAATAATGGCATTCTGTCTCACACTGTCAATATGCTATGGTTGAACCAAAAAAATCTTTATTATTGCATACATTTTTAGCCGCACACAAATGTGGACATATTAACAAGTCAAAATGTTCACCTTTTTATGCAATCAGATTGTAAGGTACGCTGAATATACGGCACCACGGCAGACTCCGAAGAACGGCTGAACGAAAGTCTATAGTCTGAGTGATCGGATAGATTAACAGAGCATCACATTAACAAGATCAGTTTCAAGATAGAAGGAGATCGCCTGATTACGGATTTATCAGCCGTACGCTCTGTTTACAAATAACTGGTTCATCTTATTGTTTCCCATTTTCTCAATTGCAAGTAACTAACTTGATTTGATATTTTAATTTATCATATCAATTGGATTAGCTCTTCATTCAAAATGACGCTTACTGGCTCTACATCTGGTTTATCCACCATAGCGAATTGCACAACTTTTCATGAAATTCTAAGCTCTCTCTCAGAGTTTATCCAAAAATAGGTGATTTTCTAGATAACTTGGAGCTCCTACTCAAACGTTGCCTAAAGCATTAGGAGTAAAACATCGCTGAAGATTGATATGAGTCAAAAGACAATTAAGCCTGGGGTAGGGTTTTTGCTATGTAGACGCCAGTAGAGTGGGTTGACCCAGCGGATGCTCACTGCTACTACAGATGTCTGATGGAACAAACAAACAATGAAGCTTGTGAACCTTGTTACTAGTTGACACTTTTCTGGTAAATATTTCGACAGATTTGATAATTTAGAAGCGACTTAATTGCGAAGCTTTCGAAGTTCGGAAGGATTAGAACCAGCTCCAGGAACAGCATGTACAGACGTGACAAGTGTTGATCAGTTGAACTACAAAGCCATGTCGAGATATCAGAAGCTTCACATTTAACGCTAGTTACTCAACCAGTTCACGGTTTTTATGGAACCCACCAAACGATCTAAGAGAATGACTACTCTACCAGAACTTCTGAGTCAGCGAACGCTGGAATCTACTAACGCCATCAATGAGCAATGAAACTGTATTACTGCTGGTAGAGAAGTTTTGTGTCAGCATGTTGCTTCCGTCGTTGATTAGAGTCCACCTGAAGTCCAAAGTATCCACAACTTGATCTATTTGAAATTCGTAGCTCAAAAATGGCTAGTCCCACTCAACATTTTACAACTACTGTGATATATTTAACTTGTCACATAAATTAGTCGTACGTGTACTTGTTTTCCAACAATCCACGGGAAATCTCACACCATCTTAGCTTTCTTTCAGCATCTGCAAAAATAAGCACTAAGTTAACATTCAGCTCTACTCTTTACACTAGAATCACCAGTTTATCAAAAACCTCACTGAGATGACAGCTGAAAGGAGTAATTTCATCAAAGGTGGCCAATGTTGTCGTGCTTGGTTTATCAACTGCTATCCTGATGATATATTTTTAAATACCGATCACTTTTTATTCTGAGTTAATGATACACTATTCCATTTAAACAAATCATCAAATTTTTGCTGGTAGTAGTGATAAAAACCGACATAGATAAATGGTTTTTCAATCTCAACTACTTGCAGTAGACTGCAAAATTTTACATGAGACCACCTCTATCTTTTATACATGGACAGTACCATAAGAATCTTTAAATAGTTACGTATTTGTCTGCAGCAAGGCGATTAGCTTAGAGGTTAGGTCTTTTGTCCAGGATGAAAAACTTAAAATGTTACTTCACTTGGCATGATACACGAATTGCAGTGTATTACCAAATACCAGGTAATTATATAGCAATGTTTCCACGTTACACGTAAAATGGCCAGGGGGAACTAAGCTGGGTCATATTAGACGCTTAATGAACAGCATACTTTGCTTGAAAACCTTCTAATGTCGGCCAGTGAAATATCATCAGTTGTCAGTTTTTAAATTTTTAATTAAAACTGACATACCCTTTGTAGAATTATTGTGATAAATGAATTCAAGTCAAACAACTGAGTTTTCAGATAGATAGATGCACAGTTATTAGCACTGTAGACACAGATACACTAACCAATGCCAGGAACTATTACGGGAAGTGTGTAGACAATTTCTATAAGACTCAGATAGGACAGAATAACAGAGAAAGGCTTAAACCTCAAAACGAGAAATCTACTTAACCAAACTATATGATTTTAGTTATCTATTCCAACCATGATTATATACTACTATTGCCATCCCATCTTATAAAACAGTGGTACCATCCAGGAGCTTGGGTAAAACTGAGCCGTCACACACTTCCAGTAAGTGCAATTTACATTCGATTCTAGCAACGCACTTCACAGGCTCTGAGATAAACTGTATACCTAACTTGCAAGCGAGTTAGTAACTACAAGTGTGAGATAAATTTATCGGAAAAGTTTCGAAACACTGGTTGTTATGGTAATTGGCGTGACTCCCGCAAAGTTGCGTACCATTCGGATAACATCCTCGAGATGATAATCGACCTTTCGTAATACCTCTGCGTCCTTTTAGGAACGACTTTGAACAAAACTAGTAGAGTAGAAGAGTATAATCCTGTGGAAACTTCCGAGTCAGAACTAGACTGGTTAGCCGTGATCTTAGTCTCATCCCCTGCAACAGTAATCTGAGTTTGCAAGGCATCATGAGGCAGTCTTGATGACACTCTAACTGTTCCGGTTTCCTCTGCTGGATATCAAATCCACAAGGGGATTGAAATATTGGAGAGCCGTTTATTCCTTGGGTTTCAATTTGCCTTGGACTTCAAAGGACTTACTGATTAAACGCTACAGTGGCACAAGTCTGCAATATACCATCAAAAGTTTTGCGAAGTTTACATATATGAACCTGTAGGTTCACGTGTATCAGAGTATTTTGAGGTGAAGTAATAGAATCGACAGAAATAAACAACGCGACATACAGAGGAATACGGGTTGTCAATGGAATCAATCACTAATCATCTTGTCAACCAATCTATTGAATGAAGTCGTTCACTGTTTGTTGTTACCGCCTTCATGAAGCTCAGCAGACATGGATATTGTGAAACAAGCATGAGCCCAAACTTATATGTTCAGATGATGTCAATTCGTCTGGTAGTGAAACGTTTGCAGATTAATTGTTGTCTTCGGCAAAAACCAAACACTTGACTAGTCAACCCTACCTACCACACTCACCACACATCTTAGTTAATCATCGCTTATTTCGTTCGAAACACTCCTAAGTTCAGCTGAGGTGAATAGACTGACGAATATTTATCATTTGATGATCATAGTTCTGTATCTCAACGTGGCAAGCGCTCCACCAGCTGAGATACGAAGCCACGCCGGAAGCTCAGAAATTTCACATTTGGACCTAGTTACCCACGCAAACAACTATGTCATACGGAATCCACCAAATGATTCAGCCCATTGGCTGCCCAAGCAAGATATCTCGATCAGTTCACGCTGGAGTCCACCAACGCCACCGATGGGCATTGGTATTGAATTACTGATTAGTTTGGCAGATTTGATAATTTAGAAGAGATCCATTTGCAAAAAATCTGGACTTCGGAAGCTCAGAAATTTCACACAACCAATGGCTGCGTTTAATCCAGCGTATCGGATGGCATCAACAATCTGGAATCTAGAGTTCAGGGGGACGAGTTTTTAATCACAGGGCACAATCCAATCTGTTCATTCAAGCCCACATATGCGTAGGTCGAAATGGTTACTTCATTTACTAATTATGTCATCTTGTTGTTTACCATGCCGTTCACTCTCAACCGGTTTCGCAGACAACTTACTGGATAGTCAAATATTGGTAGAACAAAGGAATGTAGAACAGACTGTCAAATTATGGACAGCGAGGAGCCCGCACTTTCCGCGTCATTTGAACCGACTTGACCTCCTCGTGAAAACAGTAACGGATCTTGTGGCCAATCCCGCTTAATGACGTGAACACTAGCATTGTTTCCACCGATCTGTTTGTTTGGTAAGTAACGATTTGTGGCGACAAAAGCTGTATAGAATTTTTCTCGCTGTCATTCTATTTTAAATTACAACCGGCTGTTTGATTGCAAGTTGCAGGCATTTTGGCAGCGACCGTGTGAAACTAGCCATGGAAATTTTGTGAAGTCTATTCCACCCATCTCCGTTTTTGTGTCGGTGAACCAAAGATTCTTCTTCTTCTGATTCCTCTATGATAGTTTACCTCCAGTGTGGACCAATACTACAATTGTGGTAGCGCTGATGTTTAAGGATGTTGCACCCAATCGACCTATTCGGCCGCCAGATACGTGCTGCTGTTTTGTTAGACCCCATCAACAGTACACGTGTTTATACCAACCAAGATATTATAACCTACCCACATGATTGTGGGATGATCGCGTTGATAATTAAGTCAGTGACTTAACAATAGCCACGAACAAGTGAACGCTCAGTCTTAAACGATTGGCTACAACAGACTTATAAAGAGAAATCTTTTTAGTGGGAGTCGGTTAGAATGTCCAAACAGATTATATATATATTTAGGATAAAGCGAATAGTCTTCAATTTCTAAAAGTAAATACACATATTAAACAAGAGTGACTAATAGCTTTGTCAGCTAACTCCACGAGTCTGGTAGTGTTGACAACTGAAGATCGTTAATATGGAAAACGTGAGACGTTCGATATGCGCTAGCCAAAAGGCTCATCTAAATTTGAAGATTGCAATCGACTGTGAGTGGTTTCCATTTTGAAGTAATATATATCCTCGATATTTATCAACTAATATGACATGAACTAAGGCCGAACCGAGGATCCGAGTTATGGAAATCACTTACCTACTTGACCAACCGTAGTACATTGGTATGTTCAGTTTGAAATAGTTTAGATCTCATAACTTTATTCAACTAGTAATCATATTTGAAACATTGAGTCCCTTTTAACCATTTGAATAGAATAGTCAGAAGACACAAATTACGATATTAATCATATAGTTGTACTTCAAGATTTATGTTAACAAAGCCTTGCTTTAATACTAAGTCAGGCAGTAATAAAATCTAAATCGTTACTTAAAAATTGATTTTCGTAACTTCAAAATAAGTGAGCTTATCTTTTCTTCAGGAAGTTAATGCTCTGCATGGCTAAAGTGGCGCAACCACAGTTGTCATTACGTAGTTCTCAGGACTTCCGAACGGCATGGTAATTGTGTGGTGCGTTTATTTGATAAACAATTTACAAACTTCTATCAAATATCCCTGATTTATAAACCTGATTCAGTCTACAGAGAAAGATTACACTTTTGACTAAGATGGCAGTTACTTCATGAATTTTGAGCATAAGCGAGATGACACGTAACCCCCTGTCTCAATAAAAGTATTACTTGCTGATGGGTTGTCACTAGCAAGTCGACGTCTCTTAATTAAGCTTCTTTGATGTGATCATAATCGGTGTACTGGGGAGAAAGCTCACAGGTTCATGCACTGCAGTTTATGTTACCCACCAAATGACGTTAATCAGACGGCATATGTAAACAGTTTAGTCGGTTGCAAATGAAAAGGGAGTTTTTGAGAGGGAAAACACCGGCTTGTAACATATTAACTCATTGGGGCAGCATACTACTGCATTTGGTAAGTGCACAAACATGAAGCAACGTCGTTTTGGCATACATACACGAACTTGCACATCCAATAAACTCAGAGACATTGCCTGACACTGAAAACTGTAGGACCGGTTAACTTTTGTATATGTTTCGGTCGAGTAGAGTTCCAAACATCTCCACCCAGTTACCCGGGACCACAGAGGCAGAAAGTGCATTTTAGTAATGTCAAGTACTAACTGAGGAGGAGTTCTACTTACCCAAGGGCTTGCCCAATTAAAACTCAATGTCATGAGAACACAATCCAGTTATCTATTTGGCGGTTTCTCTGGGATGATATACAGTGAATTAGTAAACCGTGAAAATGCACGGATGTGCAGTCGACCGAAAGTTCTCTTGATTGGTTCATCAGCGTTTGTGTTGTAGTTGTCATGACTGTACACGCCGCAAACAATCCTAGGTTGTTTGTCGAGAGCATTCTTAGATATTTTCGAATGTGGCAACCCCAAATGCGTGACCCACTAGATAAGTAACCGTATAGACTTAGTGGTTGAGGTGTATGATTTCAATTTATCAGTGTGACTAGATAGGTTATATTTTGCGAACTAGTTGATAAGTGAGTATGAGTCGCTTTAAAACGAGTTTCGATTCGACAGATTCTGCTTAGCCCGCTCTGTTTTTATTATTACAGCAACTTCGCACTGATGACTTGATTGCGCTTGGCACATCGCTGACATCTAGAGCAAACAACAGAGTGCTCAGAATAAAATTTCACTACAAGTGTTCCTCGGCTTTCACTAGACTGTATTGTCAGTTACTCATCAGGAACTTAAGTTTACGCAATGTATACCAGCGTGTACACTAACTATGTTGGCGATATCATGCATTCAGTTCTATCAATCTAAGTAATTTTATGGATAAGTGAAAACGCCAACGTAAAATGGTATGTTTTTCTTGTTATTTCCTAATGCCTTAGTTTCCTTCATGTTTGATTCTGAACTTTTACCATTCTGTGCCCACCATAAGTTACTTGTGTGTATCTTAGAATCATTCGATTACTGTTCTGGTCAACATTAGATTTATCAGATTTTAGATGAAACAACAACCGTTGATAATACCTCAGTAATCTAACTGTGTTATACAGTGTCGTGTTGACAGGCGATCGTTTCGTTTTTTCTGTCGACCTTATCTGACCGGGTAGTTGATCTGTGAATTCGCGTGCTAACTTGAACATATGGATGAATATTCGAACGGAACTCAAAAGGGATTACCTGCAATAGTATAACTAGAATTGCGATTTTCAGTATTGAATGATGTAACAGACGATCGTTCAGTTATACCGCCGATTAGATCAGAAGTCGTTTATATGTCTCAGTAGACACAATGTCCCAGTAGCACATGTGTTGTTACATGTAAGTTGTATGTTTCTAGCAAGATGGGACTAGTGGAGGAAGTTGTCGGAAGTTTTTTACGATTTTTATAAAATTTTCCTTTTCGTCGTCGATAACGTCCAAGTAAAACACAAACAGCTGTTTGTTCATTTACATAATTTTGAATGTATGATAGTTTCTAAAACACATTTTTTGCATTATGAACAAGAACTAAGCATGTACCAACTCGATTATGCGGTGAAAGTCTATGTTTAAAAAAGACAAGTAAAAATTTTGTCTGTTGGCTTACTTCGAGGATGTTTAACCTAATGCAATTGCACCATCTTTACAATGGATTGAACAAAATGCGCCAGCAAAATGGAATTTTCTATTTTTACCACTCCGAAGTATTTTTCCTTATAAACACTAAGAAGTGAAACAGTAATAGACGGAAGTAGAGCTAAACTTGAGAAAAGTACTCTTTAAAGGAAAAATATTCCCTGGTCGATATGACTGAATTTAGATTATGATGCATCATTTACAAGTTTATATTAATGCAAACGAGAAAATCTACTACTACAGATGACATTCTGGATCCAGAGACTAACCAGTTACAAAAAACTTTACACCAATCAGTGTTCAGGTAACTTCGTAGGATTCAGTACACAACGGTAAGCAATGAATTAGCGTGAAGTTCTTCAAAGAAGAAGAACGTATTTTCGTGGATCTTCTGTACAGCGGAGAAGTGACCTATTATCGCTGGTTGCGAAGTTCGACGTGGTCCCAAAGACTATACTTCGTGCTGCACAATCAGTAATAACATCCACCCTTAATACATTCACATATCTTTGTCGTAATATTGCTAACTCAGGTAGCGTCTACTCAGTCCGTCGTTCCTGTGAAGCAGGACGCGTCTATCAGAAAAAGAAGCTGTTTTCGGCAAGTCTATGCAGACTCAACATAGGTTGGTTGCCAGCTTAAAAGAATGTAGGATCTTTGATGTAATTTATATTATGTGATCAACTTCTGTCGGGGTAGATTCTGACAACGTTTACAGGCTAATCTAAGGGATCAGACGCGTTCATACCGAGCGCAGTGGCTGTATACGTTTTTTTGATTAGCTGGTGAAGTTTAAATCCACTTGCGGGGAGGCATTTTTCCAAACATTGAGGTTGCTACGTCCTATCACCGCTGTAGCAGATGGTGCTGCACCAAAGTACCTCGGCCCATAGAATGACAACGATTTTTGGTCAAGGATGTACTGTAAACAGTTCAATCGTCCTTGGGTCAACACTTCCCTATCTATCGTGTTGAAAATGACAGGTAAAAGAATAGCCTTTTCGCCACGCCGTTTACTCTGAAGATATTTTAACACTATGAGAAATAGCGTCCTACCATCAATGCATCCTAGCTAGGCTAGCAGTGATAGTTTCAGAATAATTTTACACGTGAACTTGAACTTCGACGATAGAAATGCCTGGTTAGTCCAATTCAGTACTTCCAAATAATGGAGCTATCTACCAACTAACGCAATATTTGAAGATAAACGGGTGAAGTTCTGTCAAGTTTTTTGTCTTTCGTCTCCTTCGAGTTATGCAAAGTCAAGAAAGTAGGCGCCCCGGAAACCTGTAAATCCATCGCAATAGTTTGAGAACGTGAATATTCATGTTGATATTGGACGTAGTAGCGTCTTAGAAATTAACAGCTTCATCTTGAACATTACTTTTTCCACAGATCGTATCTCGAACAAAACAATTTGGAACGAAAATTTGCACAAAATTCTGTAACTTTTTTTGCACGCGAATCAATGTACAGCAGTTAATTATCCAATGGAATTCCAGCATACACTCAGTACTACTTGTGTGTCTACAAAATTATGGGTTAAAAAATGTTCTGATGTTGGTTAGATTAAACGTATACAAACCTTCTGACTTACAATCGTTCCAAAATAACCCACTGTTCACTCCGTAGTTGTCTACCAGAAAGATAAACCTGATGGTGCTCATAACATGCAAAAGCATGCTGTTAGTCAATAAACAACATCTGATGTGCTTGGTATATTTTATGCATGTGAACCATTTGAGATACATTTAATCATATAAATGTTAGGTGATGTACTGGTCTTGGAGCACATATATACTTGGTCATGAGGGAATAAGTCATGTTATGATGTCATTCCTCAAAAAGAAAACAGAATAAAACTGAAGCTGTGGTGATTAAACCCACGAATATACAGCTTCAATGAAAAATGGTATTCATGAAACAGTTCCAAGAACACGTGGGCTTCGCATGTCAGCAATCCGAATTATGTCGATCATGCACAAAATGAGTCCGAATGGATTTTAGGGAAACTGAACATACATGACAAACAAAGAACTTAGAATGCAAGAAAGTATGATAACAACGTGAGTACTGAAGTCAAAATGGATGTGAGAAAACAGCTTAATAAATTACGGTTGTCTTGTACAGGTGGTAGGATGTATATTTGATGCCACTTGGCCACAGAATACTGTTAAATGCCGGTGTACGTCACGGTAAAATCAATGTTTGCAGCGGTATTCCACAGTCCGTTCCCGACATATTTTGCAACGAACCTCACAACACCTAGTGGAAACGCAGAGTTAGAGAGAAAATTTTTAAAACAACCTCGTAAAAATTAACTAGAAATGGTTCATTCGATTACAGCATTGATCGTTTTTTGTTGAAGATCAAATTGCTCGTGTCATTTTAAGCTTCTATCTAGCTGAAAACTTATTGAGTGTCGTGTATACGTCATCTCTAAAATGGGTAGCTTTCTTTCAGAGGAAACAAAATATAATTCTATTCGAAATATTTCCCACAGTAGCCTTTATTTAGTGGTCTTACTCACACCTCAATCACACACAGACATGGCATCTCAATGATATGTGCACCGGCTTGTTTGCATAAATTGTACTCAAGTGTTCTTGGCTACCGATGTATGCGTGGTCAATTGTTTGTGTTTTCGTAATAGGCACCAGACATTAAGTCCAAAAGCGTATAATCCAAATGATTAACTATAGCATGAATGTTTCAAAGATTTCTTCTGTAACCGTATTTATTCAGTTATATTTTGTTGAACCCTATTCAATCCATCTTATTTCATCCGTATTATTGTCAGTGAACATTTGCACTTTTTGTATATGACAAAGTTGCTGCAATCGCAGAGAATATCATAGGATTCTCAATAGCATTTATAGTTGTCTTGCAAAAATGACTGAAATATAACTCGTTAATGAGTATTCTGTTAGTATTCAACTAATTCGCCACGCATGAAAACGGTTAAGATGTTTACCAGTAAGCTCATGCGTCATCACTATTTGTGCTCATTTATAACAACCAAGACGGCTTGAAGTTTAATTACCACTCACAGTTATGAGTGTAACCAAAACTATGCATGAAATAAAATTTGTCGTTTGATCTATGTAGGCGATTCAGTTAACACACAAGAAGTTTCATATCCAGAAGCTCAGTTTTCAGTAAGTAAGTACAGAATGTTAAGCAGTAGCCGTAAACTCACCAGTTTTTCGTAGGTGGGGGAAGCAATATATTTTCAGATTAGTTAGAATAGCTAGTCATCTGCAAAATTTTGCAGTAGGCAGTAGGATGTGGAATAATAACGAGCTTCCTATGATTCATTTTTTAAGTTTCTCAACGAGTATCTAAGTGAATCTGTCAACGCTCACAAAGCGTTTTCTATTTGAGACGGTTTAACATCTGCTTAATAATCGTTGATGAAAAAAATTCGTGGCTGTTGCTTGACTACTGTTTGATAGGTGGTCAAATCACGTGCTCTGAAAAAAGAGGCCCCACAAAATTTTGGGCTTCATAAACTGAGGCCGGCAAACTTAATTTCTGAACGACCTTTTTGAACTCGACATAAATTGATCACCAAAAGTAGAGCAAAAGGTTCTTCCTTCTTAATAGTGATTTTTCCTTATTACATGTTAATCTGATGTGTTGATTAAAAATATTCTAGCCCTCTTTCGAAAGCCTGGGTAATTAAACCGAGAAATGTATATTATATTGCACGGAATAAATTTATTATGTTTCACCTAAGTGCTGTTGTATATTTCGTCCGCATTGTGCCCAAAAGCCGTGCCTTATTCCGTTGAAACAATGTTCCTCTTAGACAGTTTCATCTTTTTTTATAAATAAGTTTGTGAGCTTTTACATCGTTGAGGCATTAGAAATGGTTTCTTAACAATGTTCTTTCTTCCTCTTTGTAAGATATTGATTTTTCTGTTTAATTTTGAAAAATACATCACAACAAATAAGGTTTAATAACATTCAAGTCAGGTACCACTGAAAGAAACTTCTACTCAGATTCAGAGTGAAAAGTATAAGTGGAACGTTACACTATTTTTTCGTAAAGCGGCATTAATTCTTTAGACAAAAACGTTTCATTCAAAAAAGAAATCACCAAGTTTATTTTAACTTTTGTTCACACATAGAATACAACTAAATGGCTTTATCCACAGAATCAAAATAATCCGATCAGTCGTACATACCGGTGTCTTAACACCAATACAATTTAAGATCTGATTATATTGTAACAAAATCACGATGAACATCACAGTTACTAGAAGCACAAAACTGAATTGATATACCACAAGCGTAACTTACATGGTGTACCCTTTTAATGTAACACAGAGATCTGCCAATTGCATAAGTTCACATGACAGATTTAAAGAAAGTTGCATGTTACCATGGACCCTCTGTATATGTGGTATTTCTGCTTACGTAAAGTTTTTTTGAGGAGTCAACCTTACATTTTTGTGATAGGTTCAGAATAAAGTTCAACTGAGCGAACAGCTGGTTTTGTATCCAAAACTGGTATTATATACTGGTACTCAGAACTGGTGAATGACAAGTTAACCTCCTTCCGAACCAACAGTCCTGTCAGACAATTCTTACTTTTGGGATAATCCACGTGACGAGAACGCCTCTTGGTTTGATGGATCAGAAGATCGAATTTATATAACCAAGTAACCGCTTTTACTACCCACACTCAAGCAGTCACTTTCTAGGACGCGCTGAAGTTAAAATCTGCCAGTAACCATGAACAGTGAGGTCTCACTTGCAGTGAGAAAGCAGCTGTGCTCAAGTGATAAATTCTTCTAGTGTCGCTTGACAAAGCAATCTGTTCTAATGGCTCGAGAGATTGCAATAGGAAATAAAACAGTATGTATGACTGTCATATAAAACTACCCCCTTTCCGGTTTATTCCACAACATCGTAAAAAAATATGCATCCAGCAGGTTGCATGTGACATGTTGGTTAAACCCGACTGAAGCTCAAAAATACAGCTGCATCATAGTTACTGTTATTTTTGCACCGAAATAAACGACAGAAAATCACGAACAAATAGCCAAAACATAACTCGTGTGGTGTTTTTCGCCACGACAGTTCATGTCTGTCGCTTTCATAATCCAGTTTTTGTATGTGTGTTCCGGTTGTATAACATATTAGATCGAAAAATAACGTCCGGTTTAAGTGTTTTAATTATTCCGTCATTATACCTGACGGGATCCAACTGCTTTGAATTCCAAGGATAAAAATTAGTTAGAGTCAACAACTTGGTCATCTTTTTTACAGTGAACCGGCGGTCTTTTTTTATCTATGCCAACCATGCATGAAGGAATTCTGGTAACATTATCGTTTAAGGACGAGTCACAAAACCATTGAAGGAACTTGGAGTAAATAAAAGTGACTGGTTATTTTTCGTCAATTGCTGACCGTGAATTCATTGTTCCTATCATTTCCTTGACTCACACGTCCCAGTAGGCAGAAGGTTATCCAGAAATGGACAGAATGATAGTTCAATAAAGCTGATTCCGGTGGTTGCTTACACTAACGTTTGGTGAACATACTGCCTAGCGGCCACTTTCAAATATCACAGTGGCAAGTGATCTCTAAAACAGAGAACGAAAAGTCTATTACTTTAACACGTTTTGTGATTGAAAGTTTGAAGTGTCTCTGTTCTGATATTTTTATTAAATATTCATTATGCTACACTATTTTCAATAAATGATGGAACGGGTACGTGACCTTATCAATTCTATCTGACTCAGTGACAAGGGGAAAATACCTAATCATTAGGAGACAGCCGGTCCTGGTAACCGCAATGGGTTGTCCGTCATCATGAACGCAAACGGTTGAGGCAAACGCCAGTCTTACGCATGACCAACCAAAATCAATTCCCTCGTGAATTGTCGACAGGTGTAAGTATGTCTGTAAACAAACCCAACTGAAGAAGAACAATGTAACGTCTGCGAACTGAACAGTAAGTTTGCAACTATAGAGACACAGTTTAGGTCCCTGGAGAATGTGCGACGGAGGGAATTGGCTAGACCACAGTCAAAACTCAACAACTTATGAGGAATGTTTTGCTTGCTGTTTAAACTATATTTAAAATTCTCGGAGTTTACTGTGCACGCCCATTGCAAATGGGGCAGGTACATTTTCATCAGTCGCACGTAAATATAGTCCATGGGTGATTATCACAAACATTTTCTGAGAATGATTGACAGGCCCAAGTATGGGTGAAGCGTGTAAGGCTTACCAGAAGAACTTGCAGTCACATTTACGTTCACTTTCAAACTCAAATGTGTCGTAGCCTCGGTCACAACAAAGTCGGCTGCACGAATTTGGTGCGTCGTTTGTGGTTGCATTGCATAGTCTTCCAGCGATACCCAAATGTCCTGAATGAGTGCAGCATTTTCAAAAATAGATGAATATCAAACATAAGACCGCAAGTAATAACACTGCAGATTAGATACCCTTGAAGTTGTTAAAAATCCACAATTTCTAAAACCTAAACAATTGTTCCTGGTGTTTTGTTTCTCAATGAAATCTCTTTTAAATTGCCTAAAGCAGTAATTTTAGGGTGTTTAAAACAAACAAGAAGTGCGTAATCAATGACACCTGAAAATGAGAGGCAGAATGCAAGTGGACACTGAAGACAGTGAGATTTAATTCGACAACTAGAGTTGTAGAGTGGGTACAAAATTAAGTAGAGGGATAGATCAGGTCACCCAGTAAAGTCACTTACAAAACGAAGTCGGAAAATAAACTTTAACTCCAACGTTTTCGGCAACACCGGTTAACCACTGTGGGGAAAAAGTTCTGGTCAAAGTATTACACAAACAAGACATGGCAGTTGGAAAATAAATCGATTGTTTGGCTGTAGTCTGTGTATTCATAATCGATTATCTGTCAGCTGGTCAGCAATTTACGGCATTGTCCATTGTGTACGTAGGTACAAGGACATCCGCGAACTCGACTAAGTTAGACTAGACACAGATTGCTGTAAATAATTAAGTCGATTTACTAATCATCACTTAGATTCAGGAAGATGGAAATTGTTGTCTTTTGCGCACAATAAAAATTATCTCATCTGTAATTACTGATAAGTAGTAGGGGATATCGATTTTCATACAGATTGAACATCACCCACAATTGATCGCAGCTGTCGCATTCCCATAGATCAGTCCAGTCGGCCCCTTTCGAAAAGAAGCATTAGACTCGAGTTTCGATCTCATTAGAGCTCGTCGCTGCCGGGACTAGAACTCCGGCCACGCTTTTCATGAGGCAACTGTGTTAACCACTGCACCATTGACCTCACATTAGGCACGACCGAATTATCATATGTGAACTGTCAACCACTTTCGCTTGTGAGTAACGATCAGGTTGCCCGATCGTCTCGGTAGGAGACACAGCTGCTGTCTGTTGACTCCAATCGATGAACCCTCGACTACGATTTCTCTCCAAGTTGAAATGACAGAAGTTACATAGATTTTATTTTATTGGATGACGCATCATATGCATTGTGTCAGTGTGTTTGTCGTTTTTCGCTCGCCAATTGGTTGCGCCATGTTGGTCGTCATGTTCAATGCACACCAATACTTGACGACCATTTCGCATGATAACTGGTAAGTACATCTTGGTTCGCTGACCGACCTGAGGTTACGTCTGTTAGAGTTACTTATCAGGATCAGCTACTATTACTATTTTGTGACACGTAAGTGTTTGACACTTTTTCCACCGATATTCAGTTAATGCATGACGTGACTCTAACAATCTGTCAGCAACCTCATCCAACATCATCATCTCGATGGCAATCCCATTTAATTATTCAAAATTCTGTTGGGTGACTAAAGTGTTTGCGTAAAACAAATCAGCAATGGCGCAGTGATCAACATAGTTGCCTCAAAAACAGCGTGTCCGTGGTTCTAGTCCCGGCAGTGGCGATGATATGCACTACTGACGAGCTCTAATGCGATCGAAACTCGAGTCCAGTGCTTCTTTTCGAAAGGGGCCGACTGGACTGGTCTGCGGGAATGCGACAGCTGCGATCACTTGTGGATGATGTTCGATCTGTATCATCTGTAATTACCAAAAGAAACCTGGGAACCTTAACCGATGGTTGTTCCGCCTTCTTTGAATAATTTGATTGCAGTTCCAACGGTAATTTTATACTGGCAAGCGATCAACCAAGTAAAGACGTTAACAGTTTAACTGCGGTCAATTCCTTGAGAATATTTTTCCTAACTGTAGCCCGGTACCCTGTGTCTAATTGGACGAAAACACTGAGCATAATCAGGGTGGTTTGCAATTACCAATTAGTACGAATCAATTGTCCCTGTAAAATGTATTGCACTCGGTCAGGGTGAAGGCAGATATTTGTTGCTATCGTCCGTTAATAAATTTTGTTCGTTTTGCGAACCTATAACGAATATGAATTATTCACCGTGTGAATCGCTTTTTCTTGACCCTACAGGTGACCTTCACTGGTTAACCTGAGTTAGCACAAAGTCTTGGGGCTCAGTATGATGACTGATAAGAATGAGAGCAACTGGTGATCGATCTGGTTCCTAAACAGGGATTAATGGGTGATGGTTACAACTCGGCAAGTTTATGCAGAAGATACGTTTGTGAAAATTCGAAAACGAATTCACGGTGCGAATTTCGCAACATTACTGGGTGATGCTATCTCAGTCAGTTGGCGGGTTGTTGTTCCAATCAACTGGAAGAGGTAAGTTGGTCTTTCGTGATCATACTATAGTGCTTGAGTTGAAAAACTTATTTTAAGAGAATTTACTTGCAAGATCCTACGACGAAATCATTAAATTGTCCATGTTCACACTGTCTCTGCTTAATGGCGAATCCGTGTTAATTTATCTTAATCTGACTGACTGCTAACCTTGATCCGATGAATCACGTGATCAAGCTTCAGTAGAATAACTTTGTAACCATACTAAATGAATGGATTCCAGCGTCTAAGATTGACGTTTTCGACGTCGTGGCAACAAACAAGACAATAATGCGTGTACGAGACTTTCAACAGCATGCGATGAACTGTCAATGTAGTAATAATCAGCAACGCTAAACCAACTCATCATTATTAGGTACGACAGGAGAAAGGCTTTCGATTGTTCAACCGTATGTTTTGCAATCGAAAAATACATTGAAAAATTGTTGACAATCAGATGAGATTCCCAGCGTGATCAGTAGCAAATAGTGAGTGCATATACATGAAAGTGAAGCCAATCGACTGCTCGTTCCAGATATCGTCTAAATGTGGGGAAAACCGACTTTAGGACTTTACAAAGACAATGCTAAGTTCGTTTGTGAGGACAAACAAACTTCAACTGACTACAGAGTATCGAACTTCAAATATGTTGCAAAACAGTATTAATGGTTATTCCACTAGCTAAACAAGGTTTCAAACAGTGACTAATCAATACACAACAGGAAATGCATGCTGTTTAGTTTGTGCTTATGCTTAGACATTCTGAAAGCAAATCTAATACATGAAGCCTAAACAGTGCAACTAATAAACTGTTAGCGCGGTTTTCAAATTTAAAGTTGTCTCCGCCAATTCAAAGTATACACTAAAAAAGATAAACCTATGTTGACCATGTGTAACTTAGTAGAGGCGGGTTGAGGTTTTATGAATGTAAATTAGGTCGCGACTTCTGAGTGCTCAGTCTAGATCGAGCTTGTAACTTGGGGAGTTGCAAGTTGTCGCGGCGTATATGCCGCTTAACAGTAATATTTAATTATCAGAATGCACCTCGCACAGAAGATCGAGAGTCTTAGATTGTTGTATTGTGCAGTAAACTTCAATTCATCCTTCTGCTTTGCTCTGAAAAACTGGTACCTACTAAGTGATCACAAGTAGATCGACCAAAGGTGAACTGTAGAAGTCATATATTAATTGGTCTGTCGAACTGCCGTGTTAACCGAGGCGAGCTACTAGATTGCCTCAAGTAAGTCCTGTTCAATCGGGTGAGCGCCAGCGTCTCACATGAGTACCATACATTGGTGTGTCTCGTGAACATTGTGTCAAACTCAGTGGCTTCACTTTCAGCTTTCTGTTGCATGCTACGTGTGTCATTCGTAAGTGCGTGGGCGTAATCAGTTGACATCAATATATGTATGTATTGGAATAATATTCACAAATACAAACAGTACAACAGTCTAATATTTTAAAAAATGTATCATACGTAATACGTTCACACGTGTTAAGCGCACACTGTCCATTCCTTGGACGAGTTGACAACGGCTAACAGAAGAAAAGACTACAGGTACGCGCAAAAATACTGTTGTAGATAAAAGTCAAATAATATGGACTACTTACCAATTGTCGGATCAAAACGACAATAATTTGGCGACTCCTCTAAATAGATCATTTTGCTTTTTGACAAATGCCCTGTCTCTAGGACACTCCTGGGCCAACGACGTTTTCGCCAACGATTTTCATCAGTTTGTCGAACTGATTGATGATCTGTGATGCCAGGTCTACCTCCATTCGCCACCAACCATGTTGGTTGGCCTGCACCAGCATATAATCTATCCTGTCTGTTGATCGACAGCCTGTTCAGTACGCTCCCAACAGGGTACGAACTGTGTATTGGAGATTCCAGGCGGTCTATACTGAGCGGCCGAAGTGTATCACGTCTCGGTTCGTAAGTTACACGGACCGCTTCATCGTATGCTGCTTTCAGCAGAATGCCAACTCGACGAAACTCATTTACTCGCTGCCAGCAGGTGCGCATTGAACAAGCTCCACTGACACCGTGACATTTACATTTTCGAACGCGATTTTTCCACACCATCTTTTCACAAAGAGAAAAAGATAAGTCAGAGGTATTGTTTTGACTGACTAGCTTGAAATATCATAATCACCGTGATTGCATGGATTTTTGCAGCAATATTAGTATATTCGAGCCCATTGCTACTTGATTATGTCTTGGATGACTGAGTACTAATCGATTATATCGTGAACCTCCTCATTATGCTTAAAACAAACACCATGGATGCCAAGTGCAGGAAGAAGCGAGGTGATTTGTCCGTCTTCATAAACCTACCCAACATTAACCCTGCTTAGAACTGTCAACATAGATGCAAACTATTTAAGTCGAGGGGGTAATAGTAACTAAAATGATTGCTTCTGATACTTCAGAACCGTCAGAAATACTCAGAGAACTTCAAATATTTTACGCATGAGTAAACAGTGCAAAAATGAATACTGAGTGAAAAACTTCAGTAAGTCAAAACGACCAAAATGACACTCATCAGCACACAAAAACTGAGCGTCTACAAGCGATAATTTGGACATGTATCGTGTGAGATTTCTGACGAACGAAAACATGAGTGAGAGTTCAAATCCCGATCAAGACAAGAACGTCCGCCACTGATAACCAATAAACAGGAGGAAAGTCCGATTATACTGTTTCTTTTCTAAAGGGGTTGGTTGCAACATCTGCGGAAATGGGAAGGACGGGGTAAAAGCTAAGAGGAGTCTAATTTTCACCAGTGTGTTTGGACAGTAACAAAAAGTTACGCAGCATAATTGCAGAAAATTTGCGAGTATGTAACAGAACGATAGGTGCGGTCTCTCGATGTGATAGTACAAACTGAACAAAATGAATAAATACTGTGTGTGAAAAGGAATAGCAAGCGGATGTGCACGTGAGAGATTGACTGGAACTTTGTATACTATAGAAACTCTCAGGATGTGCGACTGGTATGCTGTGGAAGATATCTGTTAAACTGGTTCTAAGTCACACTATAGTCACACACGTAGAAGCTTTCATGTTTAACTGAGCGTTAAGTTGACTGTCTGTGACACAAACGAAACTAACAATACATGCAAAGACATTTTTTGTTAGCAGTGAATGGACGTCCAAAGAATATTAATGTGTTGCTTCTCCTGACGGGTGACCGACCCCAATCTATATCCCGTGGGTCTCGAGGACCGATCAAGCGTGGGCTTACCACTTAAAACGGAATCCACCTTACAGTCGGCGGCCTATTTCATGGCCAAAATAAATTTGTTTTTAGTACCATTATGCATTATATTCAAAGATAATAAGACAACGCTGATTCCCGTATGTTTGCACAAGGTTAGCGTCTCAATTGCGATGTTGGATACTTCTTGGTACCAGTTCTGTCCGAATCGACCAGTTTGAACTTTCAGAGTGATACTCAAATCAAACATTTTCGATTGCCAATGGCTAGACAAAAAGTTCTTGTGTATACTGTCTAGTACGGAGAATATACGTTATTATAAGCAGCAAATGTCCTTTTTTAGTCGACCAGTAAAACGCCTTTAAACTCTTTCGCAGTCCTGATCGTAGCTTACTGGATTGTGCCTGCTCAAACCTAAACCATAAATTAGTCGGTTATTACAGCTAGACACATGGTGCATCTAAGAATTGAAGGAAATCTACAATTCCGAACAGCTAAACACCCATCCCATGGTTTTCAAAGCAAACTCTGAACAGCAATCCCACTTCACTGTTCGTAAGACAAGCTATCTGACTGACTATGTTTACCAGTTCAGTGAATCGTTGCCCACTGAAACCTTGGTGTTATAAACGTCCATGGAATCTCTGTTGCTCAAGTATTGTCGAATTCTCTGCGTCTAGAAGGTGCCTAGTCAAGTATTGTTAGGACAGTGAGATTGCTCATAATATCACCAACATTGTTGAGGATAACTAACCAAATAACTTACATGGTCTGTATCTTTGGTAAGCTCGGATTCTGCGGTTTATCAGCCAAACTTTAATAAATGGAATTTGGTTGAGATTGAGTTAAAAAAACATTAGGTTTTAGGCTGGATTCAGATTAGCGACAGAAACTGCATGTGTAAACACGGCAAGCGATCGGCCGTGATGTTGGTAGATTCCAATATGTACTATTGGGAAATCCTGATTCGACAATTATTCCGCTGGATTATTTGATGGATTCCATATGACATAGTGGATTAGGCGGGTAACGGAGTTCAAATGTGAAATTTCTAAGCTTCAAGTGTAGATTCGTAACTCAACTGGTATGCTGTTTCTATCGCTGGATCGACTTCTGGCGAAGTTGTGATTTTCTAACTCACGAAATCCGCCACCCTACTTAAAGTATAAACGTAGTTAGATGCTAGCGAAAATTTCTAGTAGAAACGCTGTCCCCATCATTGGAACCTCACATTGATCAAACAATTTACAAAGTGAAACCAGCAGCGACATCCCGGTGCTTTTTTATCGGCAGTGTCATTTACCTTACCCGGTCGCACATGTTCTAATTGTGATATCTTTTACATACTCGATTTGCTTAGTGGGTATGTAGGTGAGTCATTGAGATGAGGTCAGTGATGTGAGTAGCATATGAAGCCGGCGAACATTAACATTTAGATGCATTTGCGATTGGTCTTACTAACCGTCTGACAATAGTTCGGTCAACTAGCTGACCAGTTTGCCATTCAACTAAACAACCCTTCATCAGGCATCCAGCCACCCGCTAGTTAGACACTCAGCTCTCCAGTGTAGTTAAGCATGGTGAAGCTTTTTCCACCCAATGGTCATCTAGCCAAAGGTCACAGCAACTTCACTTGTGTTGACCACCAAGACGGTATGTAGGGTTGACTAAGCAACAAAGGACTGTGTGAAATTAGGCAGCGCGCATCTTATTCAGACAATCACGGGTTCCCATACTTTGTCGATGTCTAGAAAGCTCCATTCAAAAGTGGTATCCAAATTGCGGAAAAATGTTATGATGTCTACTTTCGGTTTTAATTGCTAACGATAGCTCAGCTGTAGATACTAAGTGAAAGATAGTGCTGGAGCTTAGTTTATCTCGTGTGTGCATGAAGTCTGTCTGTCCACTGAGTCCGAAAATTATGATAGCCACTATTTTTATGTCTTTTTCGGTCAGTGTCTGTGAATGAACAAAGCCAGCAGACAAAAGCGGTGCCTAGCGGTTGTCCTCAAACTGTCCATCTAGGAGATAGTATGTCAACCTGTTACATAAGTCTCGATCCGATAGGATATCCCTTTGCAGGCACACACAGTATGGTAGCAGATTTCTGTGCATACACAACAAACAGTTGATCCAAGGCAAATCGGAGTAGACAGATGACAGTTAAAGTGTATGTTTCATGCACGAACAGTACTTCTCCCCAATAAATGCGTCATCGGAACATTTCGGGTTTGAAGGAGGAAGCAGGTGTTTTCTTCAGTACTGTTTAGTACTTCCGAATACTAGGTATTTTTCATACTGAAGTGAATAGATGACGTACTGTGCCACTGTTTGCAGTTATTGCCAAACGACTGCTGAGCCCCCAATTCAACATCGGTTTTTATAGCGAGGATTTAGTTGTCAAACAATTTGCGCTTTGTTATTCAACCTAATCCTGTAAAAACACTTGTTTTTTCTCTTATGTTGGTAGTCACATAGAACATACAAGTATGGACAACTCTATAGCATGTTTGTTGTGAATAAAAGTACTGGTTAACTTTCTAATCACAAGTAGGCCCCAATATAGACAGCGTGTATTGTTGGCTTGTGAATCTACAACAAGCGCAACTGTTCATGTCATAGTGACAATGAATAAAAAAATGTAGTTTCAAGTCGTTTTCAACAACGGTTTGAAACTACTTTGACCCAATGGCATCCTTTGTTCTTTTTACCGAAAGTAGGCTCAAAATTTTCGGTGAATTTTCAAGTAGGTCACAACCTGGTTGGATAGTTCGGTATTTCGCTTTAGACGGTTTAGCAACTTTCATGTGATGGGACTCTGTGTTATCGTCCTGTACACTTCAAGATCTCACTTTCCTAGTGCAGGGTAATAGTGGGATTCCACGGTTTTGCGAATTTTTGTTCTGTGACATTTCTGTTGTTCAAATCCTCTTTAATAACCTCCCTGATCACTACTTATTAATGTATGGAGTCTAATTCGCTGTGAACAATGGACTGCTAGAAGTTCTCAACGGATGAATGACTGCTTGCTATCCGGACTTTAAAATGTCCACTATAAGATCACGAAATTAATGCGGATTCGTCAGTTATAATAACCTGAAGCGATAGACGGTCATCTCATAGTCGAATTCTCACTTCGGAGTTCGCACTTAAAGGTTTGTAGCTTTCACTTAAGGTCGAATGCTTTTCGGGTCGACCTATGATCGTGGTGTGGATAGGGAAGCTGGAAACGAGCCTAACCAGTTCATTACCCAACCAAAGACAGCTGGAGTCGTCGTTTCAATCTGAGAAACCACTCGGTCCTCTCTACTTATTGCCGATCCCGTGTACTCAGTTCTGATTGTCCATGTATCAATGTCATACTATGGAAACTGACTGTCACACGTTTGCACACTTCTGTTCATTTTTAACATCAGCAAACCTAAACAAGGCTTTGTATGATTAGTGCGTGGTGAAGTTAACATGACCGGGAGATTCTCTAATCAGATTACAAAAAGTTCCACTAGCAATTGTGTATGATTTACTTACCCGGGAATTTCACAGTTTATTTACGAGAGATTTGTTTGTTCCACGTATAGTTAACCATGCACGCAGTGATAAGTGGTGGTGGTATGTGTTAGTAATTTAGTTGAATTGTTTGTTTAGTAATTCTGAAATATACAATATGATCACCAGTCAAGCTAAGCAGTGCAAGCCGTACGGACCGTGTATATGACATGTCATTCTCATTTACAACTCGTTTTTTCATTCACAAGATGCGGAATGGTAACTGTGACTCAGGATAAACTATAACTGCACTTTTCTTGGGGAAAATAGGTACCGTTCTTTAATGCCCCCTAAGGTTAGCAGCTTTCTCCAGTCAACCAAATCTAAGCAACATTATTGGTCGATATGTTACGTGATTAGTTTTTTAAGTGATAAGAACATTCTTCGAAAAGAGAAATGCATACTGTAACCTGAATGATATGCTGTCAGAGAATATTTAGCCGTCTTTCCATGAAAGTTCACAACAATGTCCGAAGGTGTTGCTTGCCAATTCACACACAGTTGTACGTAGACTGTCGAGTTGTAAAGTGAAACGCTAGTTACACAATGAAGTATAAAGAAGTTTTTGTACAAAGCGAGACTCTAATTCCGGATTCCTACTACATCGATAAATCATAATTTCTTCCGGCTAGCAGGTCTTTAACAAGCGGGCAAGCATAGAATGCGTTCACAATGAATTTAACGAGATAAGTTGATAACATGGGTTTGCCCGATGCATTAGCTGCACAGTCTCAAGCTTCTGCTGCAGACAAAGACGATTATGATGTAAAACTTGACTGTCAGCCAGTTGATTAGAGGATGAAATGGCATTTACAAGGAACGGCACACAGCAAGTGCTCACGCATAAATTAATTTGACCAGAGTCGGCTACCATGGCAAGAACACACCAACAATCGTTTTGCATAGACTTCAGTGGGTGTGGTAAAGCTTGCTGATTAGAGGAGCCGCCGTGGCAACAAATTGTTGCTGACTGCATAAGAGATATTAAATTTCATTATGACTTTGACCCTTGAAAACGAATTGTGTAAACACTGATTGCGTAGTCTTCGATAAATTTTGGACTAATATCTACAAACCATTAAAGAATATACTCAGCCCTTTACTAATAACTATCCACCCACCCTGTCGTTTTTGTTTTTCGAGTACCGACATGTGAACTGGTATGTGTGGTCTAGATTCACTTGTGATTGGCATTGAGTTATTAACCAAAAGTTTTGGAATCCAATTTATAGCGTAGGCCGGCAATGTAATAAACGTTACATTGAACAAATTAGTAGGTTTGTGAACGTGCTGCTCAAATTAGCCCGTTGAGGGGAACTGCCAGAAAACCGGTATTTTCCTTACATTGAGTAGTATATGACTAACAGCACATGGTTTAGAATGCCTCACAATAAAATTGTCACGGCAAATAACAGTCTCGACATCAGCAGAAAACAACGCGCAATCTGATTCCTTGCTTTCTGGACTGCGTAAAGCCGATGTTTCATGGACCAGTGTTTTCACAGTCTATATCTTATGTGGAACAGGACCAAAGGTGTTAGAATGCTGATAATGACTAATTCACTTTTTCTTGCAGAAGGTCGACTTTGGCATTGTGGCGTCCTTATTTTCAACAGTTAGTAGTATGTCAAAACATTATCGATTGAAGCAGAATGCTAACTAGTAATTTCTATTCTCGTTACCACCCCGTGATGAAATGTCACCCAGATAACGACAACGAAATTCCAAATTTACAATCTTTTACTTCAACCACCATTCCAGATACAAGATTTGGATGTCAATCAAAATAAATCTGAGTGAGCCACTCATGTTTGTGTTGTCAAGTAATCCATATTCTGCTTTCACAAAGTAAAAGTCTACAATTGAAGTGCAAAGTAATGGCAACATTTTTTCGACTCAGAGCTAAGTGGTGAGGACGAGTTGTTTCTTGTCAAGTATGTTGTACGTGAAGCTGGTAGTCTGTCTGAATAGCATACTGGTAGACTGTATATCTTACTCAGAAATTTTGGTCTGACTGTAGACCAATATGTGAGTTTCGACAGTTTGAATAATTGTTCTCAGCAGCCTTGCTAACCATCTGATCAAGTCACACTAACAATAAGTAACATTGGAGAGAACTAAACTCGGTGATATACTAGCACTACATTATTTTTACAATCAACAGATTTACGATGTCTGTATACTGCTTGTTTGATCAACTAAAACCTGTCCGTGAAACCTGTACTTTTTAAAGAATTTCAGTTCTGCGCCAGTGGTTTACCAGAAAGACATTATTTTTGCGTTCGCACACATAGGACTACAACATCACCCCCCACGCATGAAAGTTGCAACTAAAACTGCGCAATCCGTTGGGCAACCTACTAGGACCCAGCAGTTATGCTGTGTGATGCAGATTTAGGTTTGCTTTTCTTCACATCGACAATGATCTCGCACCTCCCTTGTACATGTGCAGTTGAAACCACCCGGAGACCAAGTCAGTTTTTGTCTAAGTGAATTACGAGGTTATCGGTGTTGTTCCTCAATTGTTTGATATCACTGGCATGTTGGCTTATCAACAGTCATGACTGACTCGATGGGTTTGTTCAAGATTGTTGTTCAAGGTCACAGTTAATCCATCCTGCATCCTGCACCATCCTGCACCACGCTGATATTAACTCAACTAGTTGGCCATGCGACCGGGTAAACTGTGAACCGCTGTTGTATAGTATAGTAGTATGATCGGAATGCCCAATTTTAAATACAGTCTTGCATTCCGAGTGGCTGTTCATCTGAGCTCATTGTGTGAATAAACCATTCAAGAGAGATTCACGAACAGATGACGAGTGAAATGACATCTTCCGTATATAGCGTTTATAGTAACATGTTTCCGGGCATAAAAACTCACCGGAACTCTTAGTGAGTTCAGTAAAGTTGCAGTGGTTAATCTCAAGTTGATTTCAACAAAATGACCAAATCAGAACACAGGAGTTGTCGCCTATTAGAAAAATATTCACAGCATGATTTATCTACTGGAAAAGAATTGCAATAGAAGTGTTTGCCGATCTGAGTTCTTAACCCATAGTTCAATACCTAACTGATGAAACACGAAACCGGTCCAATTCGGCTGTGTTTCAGTTTAGTGCATGCCACCTTTTTACACCAACCACTTATCAGCAGCGGAAAACTCGACATGCCCTAAGTGTTAATTTACAAGTTAGGGGTTAGTAGTAGTAGTAGTAGTAGCAGTAGTAGTAGGTGGCGCGCTGGACAACCTCCTCGTGTTGCCGACTGGGCGGTCTCGGTGCAAACCTTGACTGGCCAAGGGTCCTACAACTCCAGATAGGGCCAACCACTGTACCTGGTTTTAATCGTACTGGTTACATTCGATCAAGACAATGAAATTACCGCCAGCACCTCCGTGCAGGCAACTACCAGTACACAGGATAGGCGAGCGGAGTACACCTGTTCAGAGTGTGGTCAGATTTGCAAATCGAATGCTGGCTTGTCGGCGCATACTCGTATGCATCGACGCAGGAATGGTCCAGAACAGGAAGCGGACACCCAGCCTGCCACAATCTTTGACTGTACCAAACGTGACCGCAGCTTTCCCACCAAAATCGGTCTCAGTCAACACAGAAGGCATGCACATCCCGTCGAACGCAACCATGAGAAGCTCATATCCATGAAAACCGCCGGATCCAATTGGTCTCAGCAAGAATCGGCTTCTCTCATCAGATGTGCCGATGCACTGGCTCCGTCGTACCCTACTCGACGCGAACCTCACCATCGGCTCTTGTCGCATTTCCTAGGTCGTACTTTGGAGAGCATTCGGACTCGTCTGTTTGCGCTGAATTGGCAGAGGAATACTGCTCCTGCTGCCGATCCAACCACCGTCTCACAGACTAACACGATATCAGATATTGGGTTCCAAGTTGCTGATCACTCTGAGTAGTTTACCTGTTTGATCCAAACAGTGATTACCCAACTGGAGTCCAATTGCGAGGCTTTCCTTCACAACGATGAACTACTAGCCATTGCCCGCGGTCTTCAGGCAGGCATTTTCACAGTGGTGCGAGCTAAATCGCTGTTGAACATGCACGCTTCACTAGCTTTTCCGTACACCTGGCGACTTGTCACTCGACGACGTGATCGTGTTAACGGGGGAATCCACGTGACTGCAAAACAGATACGGAAGGCTAACTATGCAGTGATCCAAACGATCTACCACCAGCGTAAGAAAGACGCCGCGTTTTCAATTTTTTCTGGCAACTGGAGAACTGCCTATAAGATGAACCGCGGCCTCCTAGATAATTCCAACGAATACTGGTCCGAGGTACTATCGGCTCATCCACATGCTGACGAGCGACCATCTCGCATCATTCTGCCTCCGGACTGGTCATTGGTCGACCCGATCACTGGAGATGAAGTATCACGCACCTTGAAGCGTATGAAAGCCGATGCCTTGGCTGGATATTTCAACCTTTTCCTGCTAACCCAAGGTTGTCCAATCCATTTGTGCCGCTCTCGCATCACGCTTGTACCCAAAGTAAACAATCCTTCATCTCCCACCGAGCTCAGACCTATCGCCGTATCTTCAACGTTGATACGTTGTTTCCACAAGATATTGGCCGATCGTTGAAATTCGCGCTTGCAACTGCCCGCTCTCTAGTTTGCATTCCTACATCGTGACGGTTGCCTTGAAGCGACCTCTCTGCTTCATGCGCTGCTTCGGAAATCATGTACCACGTCTTCAAGTCCGTATGCAGCTTTTATCGACGTATCCAAGACATTTGATTCTATCTCACCAGATTCAATTATCAGATCGGCCCGAGCTTTCGGTGCTCCTCCACCTCTAACACATTAC
>JTDE01000029.1:0-21752 GCA_014338405.1 Paragonimus skrjabini miyazakii
ATGAGCAGATAGTAACTCGGATCAGTATTCGTTGGAATTATCTGGGAGGCCGCGGTTCATCTTATAAGCAGTTTTCCAGTTGCCAGAAAAAACTGCAAACGCAGCGTCTTTCTTACGTTGGTGGTACAGCGTTTGGATCGCTGCATAGTTAACCTTCCGTATCTGTTTCGTGGTCAGGTGGGTTCCGACGTAAACACGACCAAGTCGTCGAGTGACAAGTCGCCAGTTGTACGGAAAAGCTAACGAAGCGTGCATGTTCAACAGCGATTTGGCTGGCACCACTGTGAAAATGCCTGCCTGAATAGGCAATAGCTAGTAGTAGGGCAATAGCTAGTAGTTCATCGCTGTGAAGGAAAGCCTCGCTATTAGACTCAAGTTGGGTAATCACTGTTTGGATCAAACAGGTAAACCACTCAGAGTGATCAGCAGCTTGGGACCCAATATCCAATGTCGTGTTAATCTGTGAGACGGTGGTTGGATCAGCAGCAGGGACAGCATTCCTCTGCCAATTCAGCGCATACAGACGAGTCCGAATGCTCTCCAAAGTCCGACCTGGGAAATGCGACAAGAGCCGATGGTGAAGTTCTCGCCGAGTAGGGCACGACAGAGCCAGAGCATCGGCACATCTGATAAGAGAAGCCGATTCTTGCTGAGACCAATTGGATCCGGCGATTTTCAAAGTCATTAGTTTTTCATGGATGCCTCCAGCATCCTATTTGCAAATCTAGGGACATCCTGAACAGGTGTACTCCGCTCGCCTATCCTGTGTACTGGTAGTTGTCTGCACGGATGTGTTGGGGGTAATTTCATTGTCTTCATCGAATGTGACCAGTTCGATTAAAACCAGGTAGAGTGGTTAGACCTATCTGGAGTTGCTGAACTCCTAGCCGGTCAAGGTTTGCACCGAGACCGCCCAGTCGGCACTACAAGGAGGTGGTTCAGGATACCAACTTGAGATTTTTGTGGCAGTCTAACCAATACCTGTCCAACTCAGACAGCACGGTGGTAGCCGCTTATCACTTCGTTAAAGATGTCATCAGTCTGCCACTATCAGATAGATCGCATTTGTTTTAGATAGTTACATCTACCTATCACAAATAGATCGTATTAATTTAACCGTAATAACTAGTACAACTCAACCGAAGTGACCTTGGTTATGATAACAAGTCCTTGCCAATTCGTCTTTTGTATATCTCCTGTATATATTACTGAGGTGTAATAAAACGAGTTACCTATCACCATACTTTTGTTGATGATTTTTTCAACGTGTACTTCTGTCTTATGATCTCTGTGTAAAGTTCGGAAATTTTGCATTAGTTTTCTGTTATTAATCTCATATCAATCACGATGAATACATTAAACAATTTTGCTATTATTCTTTAAGTTGTGCCACTCATATGTACATACATATATGCATATATGTATATATGCTACTACTTCCTTGCAATTACCGATTATCCATGATATCAAAGGCTCCGACCCTTTCCATTTCATTTGAAGTCAGACAGCTATTTCTAACGTGAATAGTATTATGTCGATTACGATTCATTATGAATGGCTGAAAATGGTAAGGTAACTGAACATTGTTTTTCAAAGATTGTTTATATTATATATCGTTTAGCAACATCTTCCCAAAGTAACTATGAATAGATCGACCTTATAAACTCAAGTGTGTTGGAGCTTGCCTGAATACCTGCACTGTTGTCTGATTTCTTAACTATGAGTGATCGTTTTGTGAACAGCTTTAAAAGGCATCACGAATGGAAACCGCTATCAAACAATGCAAACCAAAGCTTTTGTTCGAGAACTATATCGACAAATCTCGGCAATATTGTCGAACTCCCAAGAACTAATGACCTTTTTAAGATCAACTCAATCTGGCATGTCATTTGGAGTTGATAAACTTCGTTCACGGCCACAGTGGACAACACAAACAGTCCATATTACATTTAATAGAAAAGTGAATTGATGGCCATTTTGTGAAGTTTCGCCGCTTATAAAACCCATCAAACTTAAGAATACACTGACTTTGGTGTTTCTAAGGTATCCTTGATTAACTACTTTGTCAAATGAAATACGAATTTGTATTTCACCAATGCTAACAGATAGAGCATAGAGCTTTTCGCGTAACTCAAAAAATATAACATCTCACACAATGAGATGCCACGCTGAACAAGAGCTACTTTTCCACATTATTATCACCACTCTTATAAACAAATCCACGCCTGAATGACAGTGTTAATGGCTTAATGTAGAGTTGATTTATCCCAAGCGTTGGCGCCACTCAACCACTCCAGAACAAAAGTATGCTGTCGCATCAAAGCTTCAGAACAGCTCACAAAGAATGATACAGTAGTGATTTAACAGCCAGAGGAAAAATGTGAAGAGGGTTACTCTGACAAATTTACCCAACCCGATAGGTAATTTGAAGTTCCTTACAGACATCCGTACTGAGTTCAGGCAAAGTATACTAACAGAATTACAAGTTTTGTATCCGACTTACTAGAAGATTAAGAGAGCCGGGATGCAATCAATCACATCAGTTTTACGGATCAACATAAGTACGTAAGGGAAATGTTCAGCTGACAATGTTTTACTAACCTCAACACGGGTTAACGAAACTAGTGAGGCGATCAGTAGTCAGGGAGTTGCTATCCAAAATATTTCAGTTCGCCGAGATCAATGCAACGGTATATCTTTCGCGTGAAATGCATCACGGTTATATCTTCACAAAAACAGGAAGACAAATGTGGCGAGATGCTAGCAGTTTGATTTACGAGAATATTAGCAAAACGAAAGCGACAATATTATATACTGCGAGGTCGCACGAAAGTAGCAGTGGAAATGACAGAGAAATAGGTGGTCGGCATGGATCATTAGCAGTTGCGCATATAGTACTTGTTGCCTGCAGCTTTCACGGCTTCACTGGTGGCCAGAAAACTGAAGTTCTTTGTGGCCGCCGCTGTAAATTCTATCCAAAGTATGTCCGCTAACTGAACATGCTGGGTTTCTTGTTCAGTTGCAGTCTGTTTGTGTAACAGCTGAACGATTCGTTCAAGGAGATGTTAGACGTCTGACTGACACTGGTCGTTGGTGTGTCCAATCTGACTTTTCCGAAAGTGACCTCACGAGTTGAAAACACGAGGTGATATTTAACAGTAGCTTCCGTGTACTTTGCATCAGCTTGAATCTGATGACGTACTCTACTGGACAAGCGGTCTCCCTTAAGTTGTAGCTTAACGCATAAGTCCCCTTTCTGAGCAGTGTAGTCTGCAGACTTTACAGCTTTTTCTTATCATAAACGACTAAACATTCCTTCTGATATCGGTTTGTAAGCATTGCACATGGAGACTATGCGGATAGTCCTTTCGTGGTATACTAAACAGTATTCCACCTAGGCCTTCCTATAGACTTGGGTGCAATGCAATGCAATGCTTATGATAAATTGGAAATTGTGGCGTGTTATCATGAGCATTTGTGAGTAGAACAGCCAGTCTACTTTTAAGGCAATTCCCTGGAGTAACAGATAAACTCGAATGAATGAAACCAAGAAGGCCGAAAATGACAGAAAACTGTCACAGCCAGTAAGAAGCAATACATGAGCATGTCGCTTGTATAAGGCAGTTATGGAAGAACTACGCAAAACGTGCCTTTTCATCACTCCAGGAAAAACATATGTTAATGTTCAGACTGGAGGTCTTCCCATGGTTACACCGTCAAGTTGCATGAGAAGTAGATGTCTCAAGCACAAAATGAATATTTTATAAGCATATAAACATAGGATTCCAACACAGTTAGTCTTAAATGTGTTTCTGCCTGTAAAGCGTTTCACCCCACGTGAGAACATCGGAGCAAAACCATCAAGGGTTGTCTATGCTTACAGGTCTACTACAAAATTGTTCTTTCAACGGCAAGGCTATTGATGGTTCATTGGCGTTGCAAACTATTGTAGGATTCATAATTCCTGACATTATGCTGGTTCATCTAAACTACAGAGAGCGATAGACCGTTCCTAACGTGCGTGTTTGTTTTCTAAAGATTGGTCATACACTGCTTCTTACATACAGTCTAGTAGGAAAGCCCAATATATCCTAACTGTACTTAGTGGACCACATGTGTAGCTGTTATATGACATTATCTCCGTAACCACACTGATAGTGTTATGACGTTAATAATACCTTCTTCTGGAAGGCTTGATGAGTTCCATTGAGGTTCGGGTGTTACGTGGGGTACGCTGTTAATAATCCGTAGTTTGATTAAGTCGACAACCTGACTACAGTAAGCAAAGTGGGGGTTTATAATTGTGTAACCGAAGTCAAGCTCTTGGCGTAACCAAACAGATTATTATCAGTATTAATGATATTACAGACAACGAAAGTAGAGGTTTCATAGTCATGAGATATTCCTCATTATTTGCTGACGTTAATAAAGATGACAACTTGGGTAGCTGTTGTTTCTCATGCCTGACATGAGTCCAGACTCAGTGAATATAAATGCTTGTTGCCACACACACACATTAGCACAACAGCAGGCACATACATAGCGGTTTCCAACGATTGTCCATCGATCATGCTAACAGATTTTGAGAAGATATTCTCTATCGCTTCCACCGCATATAAACCCGATTACTGTGCTATTCTGAGAAGTGTGTGTTCAGCCACTTGTTCGCAATGACTTATTTGTAAGTTTATCCATACCACGGCAACAGCCAACACGTCGGACTGGTGACAAACCCCAATCTTATGTCATTTTTACGCCTGAACTATCACAGCTGCTTGTTGATCTTCAGTTCTACAACATATACTTGGCAATAAAATTGGAGTATTGCGTGCCACATGAACATTGTATCCGGCAACTTCTCACGGCATTTCAGATGGGAAATTTGCATTCAGTAATCACATACAGTATATCATTTCATAATCACTGATTTGTGGGCAAACAACAAAAGGGTAGGTTGTTATCGCGCATCTTAGTCTTACTTGTGGGCACAAGTTTCAATATTATGTTGTATAACTCACATGCAGAGGATTATGATAGTGCTTGAACAGGTAGCTTATATGAATGCACACTAAAAAACCACTGAAGGGTTATACGACAATGAAAACATCAACCTTTTTAACGCCGCAGTAAAAGGATTCTATAACCCACGGGCAAAATGCAGGTGTTTTTTGTGTTAATGGTCTACATCACACTGTGATATTTGGCGCCTGCTTTAAACTGCTTTTCTGTTATGGATCCTCATTTACGTGAAGAAGGCTATTGCACCAAAATTGTTGAAAAATATCCAATATTATGTCGATAATCATATTAAAATAAGTCGCAGTGTGTCAATTTTCCCTATTTAATAACCTAAGATTATCAAATGCCAGTTGGGACATGTTTTATACGTTGATTAAACAAGTCCCAAAAATGGCCGCTGCGATAATTTAAAGGCCACTTGGGCATGCGTCTTATCGAAGGAGATCATTAGAAAGTACTGGGTTCGTTTCACCCTTTTGGTTCGGAGCCTCAACATATTGTCTCGGCTTCTATCTCACACGCAGAGCAGGGGGGACCAGCAGTAATCGGTGTTTGCCGTTAATAATCCCCGAACTAGGCCATGAAGTTAAAGACTCTAGCGTCCTTTATATTCGTCGCACAGGTATGTTCATTAAATTCTCCATTCGGTGGAAGTCAAGACTACAGGCTGACCAGTTTATCACATACATGCACATTCCTTGTCACATTATTGTCCAATGGGACGTAACTAATGTGATACTGTTTTGCTGAAAAACCCACATTACCTGGAGATGTGAATTGCTATGCTGACAGAACTGCCGGTAACTTAGACATAATGACGAGCAGCTAGCTTATTCACATATTTTCCAAAATTTTAAAGGTCTTTGTTTACTGGTGGTCTAGCTAAAGCGCTTTACACGCCTAGAGGTTATGAAACTGTGCTCTGTCACTGAGGTCACGAGTCTTCTGTTTATAATTTGTTGAGTTCAGACTAGAATTTGACTCTCTTTCTGGCCAGTGCATCAGAGAGGTATTCTGTAACTGTTCATCTGGAAGACGGGCGAAGTCATGTAAGATCTGCTGAGATAAGTTTAAGGACCAACAGTATAATGAATTGTCTAGGACTTCTTCACGATGCAGAAAATATAGTTGGACTTCCTCTCGGCTCAATCTGTGACCGAGCATTACACCATATTCCAACCAATTGTAACTTTTATATATTGTTACTCAAGCCGACTTGATCTACCTATTACACCTTTTCTGGTGCATTGTTCCTAGACTCTACCCTACTAATGCAATGGATGGCAGTAGCCGCAGAATGCAGGACGATGTTGGATAGCTAGTCCGGAACGCCTAATACTGGTCACCTGAATGTAACTGGGATAATCGGTTGTTCAAGTGATGGATTTGCGAGGAAGTGCTGTCTCCCTCAACAACGGAAGCCGCCCAGTCTCAGTTCGGCTGTATGATCCTCCCTGGCCAACAGCCCATGGCAAGTCCAAGACTGTGAACGTCCTTGAATTGTATAACACATTAAGACTTTCTAAACCGCTGAAACGAGAACGGCCTTATTGACAGTAACTTCACTAAACCTTTTGAACTGGAAACTGTCGCAATTTGATTTGAGAGTTTAAAACACTGACTTCATTTAATCCATTTAATCAGAACAGAGAGAAGACATCACGAGATGTTAACGATTCGGTTTACTCTCATCAGAAGCCAAAATAAAAACAACAAATTTTATACAAGCTGCACACAGCAATGGTTGAACGAACCAATCACATAGTTTTGACCTTTCGTGCGCTAATTGTGCAATCAATTCCACGGCAAGGAGACTGTATGAGTCAGCGCTTTCTGTGCACATAAAACTGGCTGATGTTGCTTGATTAGCATTGCCTCGTTAATCGTTAACAATTTCTGGTTGGGATTAATTAAACATATCTTGAACGATTTGACAGGATTAACTGGGTGACCGGTTATTAATATGTGTTCAGCGATCGATGAGACCGGGATCTTCGATCTTGTTACAATCAGCAGGTCGTTTATTTAGATTGCAGTTGATAACCACTTAGGAATGTGCTTCGCCATGGGCTGATGCAAGCGCCGATCTGAGAGTGTTGAAGAGAAATTGGTTGAACCATTTGTGGTGCTCACTTCCTCAGTGGGCCTAATTTCATTGTCATTTGCATATTGAAAGCGCAGTTGACTCTCCATGCGTTAGAGCGACCGGAATCTCACTTGTACGATGCATAATCAGTAGTTTTTTAATTCCTACTGTCGGTCTTGATCAACAGTATGCAGTTATTTTTATTTCTGGTTCGCTGCGGTTAGCTTATCCACCTGACACTTCAGTACTTATTTGTTATATATATATTTATATTAACCACCAGTTCAAAACGACCAACATGTGCCATCTCAAACGGTCCGGTGGGTGTCGTGACCATATAATTGCATAGTCACTAATTTAATTAACGTGTTTAAGGCCATCAACTTTTAGCTTGAATCCATCCACGTTTCTTACAAATGGTACACTGTTCACCGACTCTGACACAAGTAACAACAATGTGACCTCTGTGCACTCACGCAGTACTCATGTCTCCCAATGGCCACTGATTTGGCGCGAACTCCTATCGTGGTAGTCAATAAACTTCCCATTGTAGGTAAAAAATTAATGTCATTCATTTGGTTGCCGTTTTGTAAATTTTCCGCAGGCATACTCTATAGCTGAAACTTTTATCATAGCCACTTGCTCAGTCGAATGTTTTCACAACCCCAGCTTCATTCATTTCATCGGCTTCGTTCGTTTCTGTTACACCGAGAGTCAGGTATTCTTCAAGCAGCAATTAGTGGCCTGCTCTAGGCAACTTCCTCAATGAACACTATGGAAGATCTTTAATCTCACACTCACTGCTGGTGGCATTGTATACAAGAACACTTATGTCATTGCTGTTTGTTGTCAATCCTTTCGAACTCGCCAAAGACTGTTCCAAATTCCCTGCGGTAATACAGTTCAGACGAAGGTTTTTCTTTCACAGTTCTTGAACCGCTACACTTCTCCATTTCAAGCAAGTGATCTGCTGGACTTGACGTGATGCGTTGCAATGACGTAATCGCATTTCACTGTTTTGGTAGACTGTGTACCATCCAGAACCACCCAAAATCTGATTCCGAAAACGTCCCCCTGAGAGTCATTGTTCTTTTCGACCTGATAATAATTACTGGGGCCGAATCCTCATATTTTCCATGAATTCACAAGTACCTTAGTCATCAAGCAACTGTCGACACACATCCTTCATATTTTCCGTACATTCAAAAAAACAGAAATGTGAACTATGGACGCACGTGACGCCTGAGTTGCATAAACAGTAAACCGAAACGATTAATCTTTGTTCTGATAAACCTGAAAAACCCTGAATGAGTTGCGGGGTACTATGACCCAGATATACAGTTAGTTCGTATATGGCCGAATCACGGGTGGCTGGCCACCATTTCTCAGCTGAGTGTTTTTCTGTGGTTCCTTCGTATTATAATAGTTACGTTTATCTATTGAGGCAGAAACATTATGGTTCACCCATCCGACTTCCTTGTACTAATTAAACTCTCGTGATGATTCCGTGTTTCAAACTTAAACAGATAGATTACAATACATAAAAATCTGATTTCTCAGATATTCTCACCATTTCAATGTATCCCACACAAAAACTGGCGAAAGTTCTCAGTTGTGCATTGAGCTAATTAGCCGAATGACAAAACTCTTTTGACATTTGACATTTTGGCGTACTGAAGGAAAATTCGGGGTTTTAGTTTTACCATATGATAAATGAGCTTTTTTCAAATATAACACGTGATAACAAATGCAATAAATTTATAAGTCAAAACAGTGGTTGTCTACAGATTAAAACAAAGTACCTAAAGTTAGAATAGTCACTTGATTGCTAGCAGTTGTTCACACCTTTTTATATAACCCTTCAACGCTGCATCCCTTTACTGTCAGATCCATTGATTTTACAGATGTACGGCTTGAAAAATAATCCTGTAAATAAATCATTTTCAATATCCATAAAACTTGCTATTATCAGACCTGGCTGGATTTGACTTGGAAGACAAATGCATAAGATATTCGAGGGCTGGTAATTAACGCAATTGTCGACCATAGTCGTACGAAAGTTTCAGAGACCCTGTAAAGGAAAAGTACAAAATGGGATTATTTTACGGAGTAATTTGGCTTACGTATTGTGTCAAACTGTCCGTGTTCAAGGAGAGGTTGCGTCCAGCTTTGTAACTGTTGTTAAATGTATGTAATGAGCTTCAAATTTCCAGATTATTACACGAACGACAAACGCTGAAAGTCTGTGATTGAAACCAATGTACGACTTGCTTTATTCTTTCTGGAGTTAGGAACAACAGTTGGGCAATAGCCAACAGTGCGCCTGTAGTGAAAGTTGATCATTAATCGCATACTATTTATGTCAGATTATGAGAGCGAAGTTAGTGTCCAGTGCTTCTTTTTGAAAGGAGCCGGCTGGAAAGTTTTCGAGAATGCGACAGCCGCGATCAGTTGTAAGTGATGTTCAATCTTTATGTCATATTACTTTGCAAAACCATTAGGCCACCTAGTATCTTGAGATAGATTGGGTTTTGTATACCTTACCTCAGCGCTGTTGTTAACTGAGCTGAAATCCAATGAGTCTAGAAGAAACTGCATCGATCATTTACAAGTGTGTTAGTAGCTTCAGCTCATCAGAAGCCCCTTGGTTCCTAGTCTTTTCCAGTATTAAGGAACATCCACAAAGCTGGTGATTTATGGGAGAAATCTTTTGTCATCAAAAATGCCGGTTTGACTAACAATCTAGTTGTCTATGCTGATGAATGCAAAACCAAAACCGGAGAAGATTAAAGTGAGATGAATTGAGAAGAAGTCTATTAATGCAATTATATTACTAGTTATATTACGAAAATACAAACACCATTCCAATGTCATCCCAGCTTTTACGCCCAGGCAGACTTTTCAGTTTGCTCCTTCTTCGGATCTTGTGCATGTCAGTGATCAGTAGTGCATATCATCACAGCAACCGGGAGTTAAAGGTAGACATATATAGGCAACTAACAATCATGTTTAGCACAACGCCAGTGGCCTTTTATTTTGTCTAAATGCTTAGTCACATTTTATTTTGTGCAGTGCTTGAATTATCTGTTAAACTCGAAAGGAAACATATAATGACAGTCATGCAGGCTCTAATGAATGATCGGGGAATTGAGGCGGTCAACACACTATTCAGTGATTTCAAGTTAACTGAGCGGTGCCACAGCGATAGATTAACTTGAACCTTATTCGTAGCCTAACATGGCAAGAAACATGCACCATTGACGAGCTTTAACAAGTGTGAAACTCGAGTCTAACGTTTACTTTCCAGAAGCTGGGTAAAAGGCCTACCTGAATACGAACGCAGCGATAAAATGTGAGTGATGTTCAGGTTGAAGTTAATCAAGTCCCCCGATTGCACATCAGTGATACAGTCTAACGGTGATGAACGCCTTTATAAACGATTTCCTTCATGACTAGTTGGCAGTCAATGATGCAGTGGTCAATGCGGTTGTTTTACGACAATGTGGATGAAATTCAAATCCCATCCATAGAACTATTAGTGAACAGCAAGTAGAACGAAATTTACGTCCACTATTTCTGTTTGAAACAGACTGACTGAAAATCTTGGTTGAATGGAGGAACCATAATCAACTAAATAATCTCTAAAATACTCAACCATTTCCGTGACTACATATTAACCCAGTGTATGTGAAACATTCTGTTCTTTTAACCGATGTTGAAATGTGCACTCTGTGAAGAAATCGTAAAATCCATAGTCCGTTAGTCTCAACGTCCTGATGATTGGTCGTCATCATCATCTATTGAATGGTAGCAGCCATCGTTTTAAGTAAATCTCGAATACCACAGTCTTATCGGAGTCACTGTGCTTGCAGTTGAAATGTTCAGCGTACTTTTTGGCGATCGTTTTCCGTGTGTCTAAAAGAGTAACGAACGGAAACGTATATTTATATTACACGTGGAAATTCGTGAAATACGTTCAGGAGAATGTTCATTACAGCCGCAAATTAAATAACAAGTGACATCATTAGAAAAAATTGAAACACGACAAAATTGTTAACCATTTGAACAAACAGTGCCCAACCGTGTAATACATTGCACAAAAATTCTGGTCAAAACGGATAATTTTCATCATTTCGATCATCAAGATAAACCTAAGTGAATTCGTTTTGTTAATGCAGTTTCTCATTGAAAAATCAGCTAATGGTTAATTTCGGTTCACAACACACTGAGAGCTGTATTTCTGTGAGTCTGTATACAACAAAAGTAACTAAGGAAGCAATCTATATTTGTTGACATTTTCATTTTAATGCCACATGAGGGGTTGCAAAACGTTTCCTAGATATTGGAAAGAGAGGCGTATTTCACTCGTTCCATTATGAAAAGCAGGAAGTCAAATAAAGCTGAATTAACCAAATAGGATAACACAGGACGGTTGGTAAACAAAGCAAATGAACAAATTTACACAATCGAACTCAAAAAGCGGATATTTTAATCGTGTACCCCACGACCGCCTGTTAACTACGGCTGTTACGAAAAAATGTTGTGCTGTTCAAAGCCAAATCCAAGTATCGGTGTGACTCTAATTATAAAGGCGTGACGATTTTAATACCAGGCCAGCACGATACATATTGTTACCGAAGCCTGAACAAGTTGTCATATGTTGTGTGACGAACAACTTGGTGGTAAATGAAATAACAGCGGGTAAAATTTTTGTAAGGTTATATCTCCGGTGTTTATCAGTGGGTTTACGTATATGAAGTTTCCTTATGTGAATGTACGCAACGTAATCTTGTGTTTTACTGAAGCCGTAAAATAATGATCACGTCAATGACTGTACGGTGTGTATCGCACCCAGTGATGTATCCAGTTGGTTAACACTGATAGAGACATACTGATTCAGAAGTAGTTTCCAGGTATGTTTTTCTGAAAAATAATAAGCGAAGCGGAAACAATAATCGAATTACCTATGACATACCGTTCCATAAGTGATACTCTCAGAACCTGTGATCGGGTAGATAGGGGTTTCGGCTCACAAATCGAAAGGTTACCGTTTCGATCCTTCTTTCAGATGTTCGTTACTTGATGAGTCCAAATAAAAACGAAACCGATGGCGGGGTGTCGATTTGGGGACACTCATCAAGGAACATTATAGCAGTCAAAAGACAGAATACCGAAGCCTGACAAGAAAGGCATATTTTATAAATTGAGATGTTTAGTTCAATTGCGCAGTACTTTTCCCGTTTTACCGAATAAATTTGATAACCAACAAAGTTGGCTTTATTCGCTCGCAGAAAGTTATACACGACATATAACAGAAAACCCTAACCACACACCTATTACCAATCTGATAAAACGTTGCTGAGTGCAACTTATTTATTTTGGCATGTGTCGATTTCCGAAATGTACCCGTGTAATCAAAACTTAGATTTGTATTAAATACAACTAAACTATTAGAACTTTTCAACAACAAGTCAGTTTATAAGCGACCAGATCAATAAACGGTTCTTCGTATGACCGAATTATACTGGTCACATCCCTGTTATTTCAAGGTTTGGAATTTCCTCTCACTCGTTCTCACTAACTACTGAACTTCTGGTCAACGAACAAAAAAAATATTTCCCCCATAGCTAAATGCACACCACATTAACCACCTCTGTAGGGAAAGTGTGGTGAAAATCTACTGGATTCACCGTTTATCCAAAACCCAACACAATAGAGGAACTAACAAAGGACCATTCTAAACGTTGCGTTAAACATACCACATCAGAAGCGGACAAAAAGCCTCAATGTTGCAATTTCCCTTAGGTGCCAAATTCTTTGTTTTGTATTGCACCAGTCAGCTTACAGTTTGACTTTGCATGTGCTAACATGATAAGCCAATGACAGACTGTGAATTCTTTAATGTTATTGTAAATATATAATTGCGGTTTCTTGTCTCATGACTAGAAGCTACTTTCCGCAACCAGTACGATGCCATCCTTTGGTTACTTTCGTGGGAAGTTTCAACTCGATTACGATTCCCAGGATTATTCGAAGTCCCTAACTCCGAGTACTACAGAAACCGAACCTGGGAAATTGAGTGATACGTAATTGAGGCTTGCTTACAAATTATGTGGTCAAGGCTCAAATGGGAAAAGTCACGTTAAGTATTTTGCAGTCGATTTCCAACTTTGAATCTCGAGGACTATCAGACATCACTTGAATACTGTTTTCTTCCGATCCTGGAACGAAACCTACACATCAGACAAACTTGTGTTGCTACTAATATCACTTGCTGGGACTGTTTCAGAGTGACATTAGAATTGGCAGAGGGCTGGTCAATCTCTCCCATCCGTAGAAACTGGTTATCTCAAGCCTTAGAACCAGAGGGAAGACATGTAGCAGGATATCAACAGTTTGCTTGGTTTTTTCACTCGCTTACCTAAGATAGCCAACGCAAACAGTTAAATAAGATGCGAATGGCATACAATCTAACGGACAAAATGTTTGAGGTATGAACTTCACTACCAAGAAACGGATGCAGTTCGAGCCACTTATTTTTACGCACACAGTGCTTGTTTTTGGCGTTTGGCCTAAAATGAATTACGTAATGAACCATGTACCAATATAGTGAAAGAACTGGTTGGGTTCATTTTATGACCAATCACTTGAAGAGGTTTGGCAATCGCGAATTATAAGTTGTTTTGTTTTACGTCAACCGTGCTGACGTCTTGCTCCTTGGAATTGATCAGCCACTTCGGGATATGCCCCGATATTTGTTGACGAAGGCATCTATTCGTTCTTTCATTGTAATTGTCATTGCAACAGTAGATGAATTCATAAACAAAATGAAAACCAGCATGGTCGGATGAAAAACGTTTTGCGTTTCCCAGACCTAATTCCTGGTTGACTGTAGGAGACACAGTTAAGCTGAATGATACTTTCGAGACACGGTGGATTGAGGCTTATACCCAGCTGTATTAACTAGATGATCTACTCGAAATGGAACCTGTAGGAAAACATCTTTTCTGGACACACTGTACACAACCAAATTAATATGTTTCGGTTTACTATGTATGCCAATAAAATCCTGTGGATATACATTATTAAGAAGCATCTCCTTTAAGAACCATAGCTGACGTATCGGCAGTACATATTCGCCGGACTCTACCAACGTTTTCAGTTGACCTGCGCAAAACTAGTAAAGTGAATATATTGAACACGTTAAGTGGATTTGTGATCAGCAGAACGGCATTAGGTTCCATCTAATTATCTAACATCTAAAAATACTGTAATATTATTGTATTCCTTTATAAAAGTAACAGACAAATAGGGTGTACAGAATTTATGACATTGAAAACGTCATAAAAAGATCATAGTTAGTGAAAATTAAAATGCCTTTAAAGTAACGTCTGTAAAATACAGTTAACTTGATATGGTTTGGTAGTACTCTGTCTGTGATCTTTACAGACATATCGGCAAGCTTTTACCAAAGAAACTGTCAATAGCTACTCCGTCAACTTGCCTGAAATCAGATGCATCAAATTGAAATCGTATATTTTGTGCACACAAAAGCATAAGGTCTCCAGGATGTATGAGAGAAGTTAGGGTGCAGAGATGTAGAGACATTGATAAAAAGTGATTCGACGCCTGTAGAAAGCATTGTTATGTAATTATGGAAGCCTTTTCATGGCGTTCATCAGGTCCAACATATCTTTGGCACAATATGGAGTTAACATTTTGCGCATCGAGCTGAGCGGTTCAACAATTCAAGGAGAGACATCGTATTCAGGGTAACTGCTCATTGTCGGTATCGGTCTAAAAGAGATAACGCCTTCATGCAACGCGCCTGGGCCCGGTCGGTTTATATTGTGTGTCCAGTGCCTTATTGACAGACGTGTAAAGGTGACAACTGTACTTTTTCTGCAGTCCACTTTTTGAACAGCTCCTTGTTTTCTTCTGTGTTGTCCGGCTTAGATTTATTGTGGCCTGCAAAGACTGCGTTCATTTTATTAAAGCACCCATCGTTTTGCTTAAATATGGCACAAGAGCCGCTATCCAGTTATAGAAGTTGGACGTCTTCGGCGTCTTGTAGCTGTTCGATAGATTGATAATGTTCAGACGTCAGACAGCTGTACTGACGGGCCGGTATCATGCTGACCTCAAACGCTATATCAACCAATTTTATATTGAACTAACCGGTATTATTTGTAGTTGTTGGGGTAGACTCCTTTGAACTGGTCGAAAAGGATTTCGAATCGAACCAATGTCTGTAACTTAACGTGTTTTGTAAATATTTTGTACTTCAATCCCAGTGAGAGTACTTCAACCTAAGCTGTTGTGAGTGTAATGTTTGCCAAATTATGACCATAATTGTCGGAGCTGTTGGAAACGCGGAACAGTCGTCTGGCAGTGTTAAACCACAGCGACCAAGCTTCTTGGTACAAGCTTTAGTTTCACGAATTTTCTCTGCAACAAAATTCTTAAATCCTAAACGACTTGTTGAGGACAAGTTCCTTGAATATCGGTGTCGCGTTCCACCGAACTTGTCTAATTGCTCAGTGGAGAGATGCGAATGGGATGTGGCTAATCCAACGAAGTTTTGTATTGTCATTGGCAGTTTCTTCTTCCACGGTTGAGAGGTTAACTGTTTAAGAAAACAGCCATATTGAAAGCATTCCTTTTAAAACTTGACACAAACTTGTTCAGCTGCAATTTTGTACCTTACAGACGATTAAGTACCCACGTTGATTTGGCAGGGAGTCTTCGCTTGGGAAGTGTGATGTACTAGGCCTCTCTTATCTAGTTAAATAAAACAAATGAAAAACATGTTGCGGGATGTCGACATTTCCTTGAATCTCTTCGGCCACTTAGGTCATTTCTCAGTGCATTACATGTGCTGGAGAATGAAGGGATAATCCTCGAATAACTTTCCCTTAGATTGAGCTATCTGATAACAAGTATTTTTGTATTAACCAGAAATGTTTGATTATCGAGTCGTCATCTGAACCCGGATAACTGAATGGACAGGTAACAATTTACCAAATTTATTTACAAGTAAAGTCTGTCAGAATGCATTGCCTAACACTTTAATCACATGTACATTGGTTGGTAGCTTTAAAGTCTTAATTGATTAAGGCCTACTTGAGAAGCAACCCCAACCTTGTTAAGCAATCAGTTAATTACTTCAGTTATTCACTTATTTGTTTGATCATTCGTAATTATTACGAGTCAGATAAGACTTGAGTCACTTTCCACCTCAAGCGACAGGAGATACTCTAGAAGGAGTGCAATCGGAAGAAACGAGACAAATTGGAGGGAAATGTGGCCAGAAACGTGGTGGATACTGATGCATCACTGGTAGTGTTTCTAATAAACACTTTAAATGATCGTAGTGTTCACACACGAGGAGAATAGTCAAGGACGTCACATTTGTAACCCGACCATTGTTTGACCAACGCTTCGTTTTGTGCGACTAACGGTGATCTTAATAAATGCGGCCAACTGCGTTAAACGCTCATTTCGAATGCGGCATACGTGGCGAACCACAGTGACCTATGTGCGCTCGTTGTTTGACCGGCTGACTGTTTATTGGGGAACTATCAGAATGCTTGCTAACGCCATCATTCCACTTGACCTGGGCTAACTAGCAGAGATGACGATGATCTATATGTTCCCGATTTATAGAGTATGCGACTTGCAAACCATTAAGCAAAACGGATAACACACAAACTTTATGTACTTTTCTGTTCGGCGATCACAATATGTCCTTCGGTTTCCTCAAGTGGCGCAGTTTGAATAGGACACAAAAAGTATATTTACTACTCTTACTGATATCTCAGTCACAGTATTACAAGCTGATAACACAACACTATCGGGCTGTGTAAAACTGTTCACATTATCAAGCAGTAATCTTACAACAGAAAAGTAAAAATGGAAGTGTGGCAGTCCTGAAGGAGAATTTCATGTTTTGGAAAAGTGAGATGCGTTGCACACAGATCAGCCTAGACGTTTACTGCGTTCAACCTGACCAGCGTGTTTTGGAAAAAGAACGTAATCTGGACAGTTTCTCCCGCACGTTTTGTGTCTGCCAATTTAATGTGCGGAAAATACTCAATGCTAAGACCATTGCTTTCTGCAAGCGTTCATTCATGAAGGGTGTCTAAGACAAGGAGTGATGAGAAAATGAAACATCCAACACCCCTAGTCAACACCGCTAGAAGCTTAGAACATCTGCGAAGGCTGCCCATAAGCTGTTACCTTACTTGTACACTCAGTAAACACTGTTCTTAAAAGGTTCACTGGTGCAAACAGTCGGTCTCAGTGATTATCATCGAAGTAGTGGGCAGCTGTTTCCACCTAGCTGGGTCTCACCAGCGCCACGCATGTCGGATAATCGAATCCACGATCCGTGAATAAGCGGCAGGTTGTAGTTCAGACAATTACTCACTAGGCCACAGACTGGCGGTCACTGGAATTGCAGGAATGTGTTAATAACCTTTCATAATTCCTTCGTTTCCAGGCTGATACCTTCCAGATGTTTCCCATTAAGATTGCATCGAATTAATTAAACCCTCCCAAGCTGTCAGAATTGCAGTGGTAGACTTTATGAATTCAGTCGTCTGGCATAGGTGTGGCCAAGACGATTCCAGTCCTCGTCAGCATAACTCTCCACACCAATCTAATGCGTATTCGTGATCACTGTACCAGAGAAACAGAGTAGACAAGAATATCCCACGAAAGCCAACCCTACATATTTTCTGCCAATTCTCTTGGCCGACTCCCACGGGGAGATAGAAACTGCTTTTGGTATATTTGCTGTCGTTCATTGTGTATATATATATATTACACATATTATATCTTTCCGCAACATTTTTTTCTCTGATTCTTTTCATATTTGTAGGCTGTCTCAAATGATTTATTTCCTGAACAAAGCATATTCTAGAATGCATATGCAAAGATGTTTGCTATTTCTGTACAAACTGACGAATTTACAAACCCCAGTACAGTGAAACAATATACCAGGTGCATATACATAACTTAAATCGGGTTTCCTGTTTGACAGTCCGTTCATCCATACCTAACGCATTCGTACATCCCGATGGTTGCGTTTCTCAAGGATTGAACTCACGCGTATTCAACTGTGAAAACAGCGTTTGTCAGTTTAGTTTAGTCTGACAAGAAAAAAAAGGCAGAAAGAAATGGTGAAACACATCGTTCAGCTGAACGACGTTGGTGAACCTGAGCCATCAGTTGCCGCTGTCACTTGAACAGTTGATATATAAAGTTATCAATTATAGTTGACAGTTGTAATGAAGTTGGTCGTAACCGACCTAGACTGAAAAAAAGAATGCGGAGGACACAATGTGTTTCTCATCACGGATTAGCAGTAAGCTTCTTTGACATAGATAACCAGAATAACTAAGTCGTTTCTGGCCTTCTAATAAAAAAAATATATTGACGACGTTCATTCCACGGATGTTTGCACTTTCCTGTAACTCTACACGTGTTGTCGGGAGTAAGCCTCAGTCTCTGGGGTATACTGAAACCGGAATCATTTTCAACTATGCTATATAGAGCTTAGGAAACTAAAAATGAGGAACCAAAATTGCATATGGATGTGAACAGAAATTCACTGTGGAAATTAAAAATGAATTAAAGTCCAATCACAAAACACATTTTGAAAAAGAACATTTATCGCTGAACTGACAAGAACAAACGTGGTATCTGATTGGGAGTGCTGAATGACTGCATTTGAGAAACTTGAATTTTTTCTTCTGGCTACTTAAAACCCTTTATCTTACTCTCAAAACTGACGGTTTACAATAAGATGGGAACAACGTAACCTGAATTATGCGAAAAATTTCAGAAAAGTTCAATACTGTGGAAAACATTTTCAAGATTGAAATCGCATGTCATATCACGATTACTCCCAGGAGAATTTGGCTGTGTTCACGTGTGACGATTCAGCCTTGCATAATGCGAGGTCAGTGGCGCAGTTGTCAACACGGTTGCCTCATGAAAGCGAGGCCGGAATTCCGGTTCTGGCCGAGGCAAATATATGCATTACTGATGAGCTCTGACAGGAGCAAAACGCAAGTCTATTGCTCCTTTAGGAAAGGGGCCGACCGGAAAGTTCAAGGGAATGGGACAGTCGCGACTAGTTAGCAGTGATGTCTAGTTTTGGCATAACCAAAAACTTGTTCTACTCACCAGTGATCATAATCAGGCTACTTGGAGAATACTTAAAAGTTTACAGAGCTACAGTCGTAGGTTTTACTATTTAACTGCCCATTGTATTTCAAAATGTTGTCACCGTTGCGATAAGTCCTACATAATATATTGACGAAAATAAGTCTTCAAGTTCCCCTATATATATATACCAATACCTTCTTAGTTATAAACAGAAATAATGCCGGTGTGCTCATTTCTAATTATCGAATTGGGTTAAACATTAATACGTCTTATGTTTCTTTCAGTCAGTATTCTGGTCAAACTCAAGAGGTAGTAGTTTGTCCAAACTGGATCCTGTCTGTTTGTGCATCGCAACTTCATTGTCGATTGGCTAACTTTCTGAATAATTGGTCTTGTACAATTCTGTGCATCTGTGTCATCACCAGATAGTAGCACTCCATGGATCAAGTGGTTATACTATTGCATTCATATTGAATAGCGTTGGTTCTGTTCTCATGGTTAACTGTTCTACATAGTAATTTCCGTAGGCTAAAGTGGAATAAGTAGTACGTGTTTACTAGTCAAAATTCAGCCTCCGCTAAAATGCACAACTGACTTGCAAATGAGTTGTTTTATACAGAATTCACTATCTTCCTGTCCCATCAAAATTCACCGGGTGCACATAGATGATGGGTAGCAACAACCATAAAACCAGCGGTGTGCTTCCGGTGAATCTTGACCGTTAACTACGTGTTATCGAAGCAATTTTCTTTTATAAAGGCTATATTGTCACCTGGGAGCTTGAGGAAGACAGGTGTTCTATGCATCTATACTGATTGACAGATTATATTGAGTCTGTAATAAACGGCACGACTATTAGTATAGACAGACTCTTTTATATAGTCTGAGTGGGTGCACTGCGAACTAGCGCATAGAAAACGTTGCCTCTGGCAGACTACATTTTAAACGAAAGATCTACAAGCAACTTGCCATTTCCAGACATTTTTGCAACAAATTAACCGGTTGTATTGTTCATTACGTGCAATACATAGAAATGCGACGATGAGTGGACTGCATATAGGTCCCAGGTTGTGTGTGTGCTGACAACAGACAGTAGTGATTTCATACATAATTCACTTCTGGCGGACTAACTTTTTAAAGCGACTGCATAATGAATTTGGCACAACCTTATTCATAAGAATTGCTAGGGGCGGTTGCGCACAAAGATGTTCCTCGTAAGATTAGAAAAGTTAAAGATTTAACGCACCCGGTTTCAGAAACGAGAACATTTTATAATTGCTGTTCTCAAGAAATCATCTACTCAGTGACCTGTTTTATATTGTATTATATAGAATTATATGCCTCTTTCCAGCCCCTAAATTGTACGCGACATGCAGGGTTTCAACGACTGGCGCAAAAGACAGAAAGATCTCAATAGCCCACGTTATCTATTAGCTCACTTGCAGTTACTTTGGCATTTTTGTTGGGAAAACGGACTGAAGCTTACAGTAAAACTTTCCTGACCACCTGCGGAAATTAGGCATTTGATTCATTATTCTAATCGAATGGGTAAGCACAGTAGAGAGTTTGAAACCCGGTTTCACTCACAACTTAAAGAGCTCAGTCAGCAGGTTATGCAAACATTTTGGAAAATTACGTTAATCAGACACTATGAGTTGATCACTAGCGCAGTCTCCTGGCTTCCCTTAGGATGACAAATGAGTTTTACAATACAGGATGATGCTTGTATTATTCGCAAATCATGACAAAATTATCGGTATACAAAACATCGGCCAGCAACCTGATGGGCTTCTATGACCGATCAGAATACCTAACCGTAGAATCATCCAGCTGAGTTGACAGAACGGTATACGTATCAAATTTAGAATTGACCGGACAAACTGAAAGCTGCCAACGATTAAATGTGGTGAGAGTTTAGAACTGATGACCCTCTCAAGCGGGGTTTATGGTTATTGACTCAATGGTCAACGTGGTTCCCTGAAGAATGCCTCATGTATTCCGATTTTTATTTTATCAAGCATTAATGGAGAGCTCAGCCAGGAGCAGATCTGGATTGTAGTACACCTTTTCAAATTAAAGTTATTTCGAAGTTTCCATTAAGATGAAAACCAAGGTCGATCATGAGTAATAATGATATCTAACATCTAAAGGATTCTTGTCCATGATGTGGATGACGACAGCAAGTAAACTGTTTTCATTTTAACAGCATAAAGTGTTAGTTAGTGGTGCTGGTAACTATCAAGATTCCAAGTGGAGTGGAACTGTTCAAAGAAATCATTTTTACTAACAGTGTGCAGTGGTCAGCAGTTGAGCCTTGTGTGAGAATCCTATAGTGTGTTGGGTGTAACAAACAACTTGACGAAACTACCTTCTTGATCATAAATTAGGTTCGTTTTATCGTTACTTAACGCGGTGTGTGTTTATTAGATCGATTCTAAAATCCCTAGCTTCGTTCGAGTCCTGTTAATTTTAA
>JTDE01000029.1:23135-34636 GCA_014338405.1 Paragonimus skrjabini miyazakii
ACCAATGTCCCGTAGAGCTGGGACATCACATAACCGTATCATTTAGGCATGTGGGAGAATTATACAACTGAGCTCTTTTTAACTGGATGCTAATCAGTATTGCCTGATTGTCTAGGATTATACAGTCAAGGGTTGCTAGACAAATGACAGGGGGAAAGTTATTATTTCAATATGCGCTATTCAGCCTTGATCTACACGAAGTTTATGAAAGCGCCCGCCAACTAGCGCGTGTTTTATCATGGGAGACGTCAGAGAACAGTTTGAATATGCAGATGAATTTAGATAATTCGCACAAAATAGCAGGAACGCGTTGATTTTCCTGAATAAATTTTTAACCATTTGTGTAATTTCATCTCACACGCGTATTATTACTTCAGTTTTGTAACACGTCATTTCCCAGTCAAACTGAATAATTACACCTAGGAATAGTCTTGTTAAAGTCAACCATACGAACTGTTCTAAAAATGTTTTCATTTATACGTATTCGCAGTATGAGATTTCGAAAGATAACAATAGACGAACCAGCGGTAATAAGACTTAAGCAGTCGCCCACTAAATTCCGGCAATAGCATTTCACACTGACTCATCAGTGGCACTTTTACAATAAGTCGGATAGACTTTTTCACGCCAAACGAGTAGGGAGTGGATAATCAATCGGTGGGTTAAAGTAGATCACAAATAATTATTTTTGGATATACAGAACTGATTTGGGTCGATTGGTCTCAGCCTCTTTTGCAAACAACAAGAATATTTGATAGGAATGACGTAACAAGATTCTAAGTCCACAAGATGGATCGACAGCGTGACCGGTGGTCTAGCGGCTGAGGAAACCGGCTGTTTACCCGTTTCAGAAAAATTGCTGTTCTCTGGTAGCACTATATCGGCAAATATTCTTCAAATCAGTAGACCAAGCATCTTTCGTTTCTGTTTATGTGAAGTTTACAACGTTGTAAACACGGCGTGATTTTTCTGTGTCAGGGGACGGATTTCATCAGATCAATATGGGTTGTGTGGTTTTTGACATTTTCAACAGAAATCTCTGTTGTTAGTTTCTGTGTCTTTTCTCAGATGCTCGAAAGAATTTTACGAGTGATGTTCTCTACAAACATCGGATGCTTAAGCCGTAATCCTTTCTGTTCCAATCGTGATGGCGCTAGGTTCAATTTATTATTAACAAGTGACTCCAAAATAAGTTAAAGTTACGGTATTTGATTTTGTTACTGCACCATTTTTAATATGAATACCGCGATATGAAATGGGAGGTAGGAGATACTTTAAGAAAACTCTTGAATACGCAGTCTGCGTGCGATGATTGTATTACAATCTTGGAGTTTTCATATTTTGTACTGGAATGTGAATTAGCCAACATGTGTGCGATAGATACGCGCAGGGATGAAAATAAAAACGAAACAAAACTTTGAATTGTGGCTGGTTCCCACCCCATAAGTATTGATGGACCCTCATTTACATACAAACTCTTCCGTCCCAAGCGATGCTTATGAAAATGGTAGTTGGTGGAATGACAGAATAATACCCGAAGGGTAGATGGTTCGATCCCTATTCAAACCACCCCTAACTGATGAGTTCAAACAGGGATGGAACTGGTCCGGAGGTGTCAGCTTGAGGATTAGTATAAAAAACACTAGAAAACTAAATTTTACTCGAAACGTATACTAAAACTATTACCGAGCAAAAAGATATTAAAAAAAAACAAGTTGCAGTTCACCCACAGCTGTCGTATTCATGTAAACTTTCCGGTTAGCCCTCTTCGTGAAGGAGCAGTAGACTTGCGTCTCGTTCCTGTCAGAGCTCATCAGTAATGTATATCTTTGTCTCGGCCAGAATCAGAATTCCAGCCAAGCTTTCATGAGGCAACCGTGTTGACAACTGCATCACGGAACTCACATTAGGCGCGACCGAAATATATCAGAAAGCACAAACGTTTCCTGATGAGTAGTAGAAGATTTTGTTATTTATATAGATTGAACATCACCCACAATTGATCGCAGCTGTCGCATTCCCATAGACTTTCCGCTCGGACCTGTCACTCGTCAGTAACGACCAGGTTGCGCGATCTTTTCAGTAGGAGACAGTTACTCTCGTGTGAGCTTCAGTCGACGATTCTAGGAGCTACAAACGGTGCAAAATCCGAGAATATATTTTTCCCAAACAACCTGACTGAAATGTCTATAAGAACGCTACAGCATCGATCAATTGCGGCGATGATCATTTCATATTTACAGTTAAACGTTTGATTCAGACAGATGCATTTGAAGAATCTGTGACTTTAATATTCTTGTTATCGTTTATCAGTAATGAACAAAATGACGGGGGTCCTCCTGAGATGCCACATGGCTTTAAATGCATCCAGTAAAGAGAGAGGTCTACCAGCGGCTTACAGGGAAAGCGCCCCAAATATTATTGGTTAGTTTCAGAAAATGTTGATAGTAGAAACTTTAACGACACAAGAAACATGTTGAGGGCCGAGGCTCTGAAAACTAACATCAAACAATCAGAATTTAAGTTTATAACAAGAAGTCGTCGACTCTATATCGCAACGTCATTGATCACAGTGGAATGTCTTCAGCTGGTAAGGTAACATTTTGATACAAGTTGTTGAACTGATATTAAACGTACAGGTGGATAAGAACATCAGTGATGAACGGATTGCCCAAGATTACTATTAGCGTGCTGTATTGTACGAAGCACTAGGATTAATCAGAAAATCTGTCTGTTTTGTATTCAGTCGAAAAAAATCACTCTTTTGTAAAAATATGTTAAAACGAGGTCAATACTTTTCGGTTCTGTATCTGTGTGAGACTATGAACCAAGAACGGAAGTTTATCCAAGCACCTGTCCTTTTCACAGAAATTTCATCCACTTAATTGGCATTTATTTCTGAAGGTGAAGCATATGAATTTTTCTGGACAAACACTTTGCAAGTCGCTAGTAGAAAACGTTGAAGGGTAGAAATCACAAATAATCATGGTGGAATGCGCAATTTTGCACGGATTTTTAAGTAGAAACTATGGGTCACTCAACAAACACTTGCCTATCTGTTATATCGGTGAGTTACCTTGATCCAGTTCACTAATAACGAGGGAAGACATACGTCGTTAGGTGTTAACATTTTGTCTACTATCCTCAGTCACAAACATAAAACATTCGAATATGTAGGGCATGCATATAGCAACAACAACAGAAACAACCAACGATTGGGTTTACATGAAACAAGGAAGTTTATCAGTTCCAGGACAGACAAACTATATGAATCAACAGTTTATGCACACACAGGACCGGACGGTTAGTACTGATTAACATTGCCTCGGAAAGAGCAAAGAATTTCGGGTTCCGATTACGCAGCAATACTTGAAGCGAGTTGTCGGGGTCAACAACTTGACTTGCTTTCATGATGAGCTTTGCAATGTGTGCGGTCGAATTCCGTCTCAAGAACAAGGCTGATTATAAGTCCAGAATGAAAGGTATTCTAGCGGACATGCGAAAATATCACAGACAATAAGACTGACAAAAAAATTTTGACACACAAACAGATTTCCAGAAACCACTAAATCTTACTACAACCTGCGTACATCACGGAATTGCAATACTGACAAATGAAGCCAACCGGAACCCGCACACCACAGTTAAGAGGTGTCCCCGATACACAAATGTGGTGTCCCGTTAAGGCCACTCCTGTGCATAGACAACTCACCGTACCACAAGCTTGCCAGATGGCTTGTAGACATTATCCATCCTATCCGTCAAACATTTGCCCCCCACTGTATAAAAGATTCCTCTGAACTGGTACAAACCTTACAGAACGTATCGGTGAGTTCACATGAGATGCATTCTATCGATGTTGACTCCTTACTTAAAAACTTTCCTCTTCCAGAAACAGTTGACTTTTTGTGCCATTTTATTTCCCATCAGAATTTACCTTTTTGTCTTTCAGTTGACTATTTCAAGAAACTTATACTTTTGTGCAGAGTATCCGTTTTGATTTTGCAGAATACTCTTACAAACAAGTTGATAGCGTAGCAATGGGTGGCCCATTGGGTCAAACGCTTGCAGACGTATTTTTAGAAATGACTGGGTGTAAATTGCCTGATGTTATAGAGGATGTCAAGCTGTATCAGTGATATGTACAGTATGTTTTAATTTTTACCCCTAATATTCATTTTGTTTCACTTTTGAACCTTTTTAATTCCGTACATCAAAATCTTCCTGTTTTTCATGAAAAAGAAACAAACAACAGTATCTTTTCTTGACATTTCACCCACTAGACGACAGGATGGCTCACTACAGCGTTTACTACAGCGCAAAGTCACTTGTAGCGGTCAGTATTTGCAATTTTCTTCTTTTGCACCAATTACTTATGAACAAGGTCTGGTGCAAACCATGTTTCATAGAACCTGAGAAATATGCACCAATGACTTCTTGCCACGAGAGCGGGAAGGGTTATGGAGGGTGTTGTTCGCAAACGGGTATCCTCAGAAGTTCATCAATATTCACAGTCGGAAAGGACTGACCGGCCGTGAGTACAGTCTCTAAGATGCAGGTCTTTTTGAACCTACCTTTCAAAGGCGATCAGAACACAACTGATGTAAGACAAAAATTACAGTCCGCCCTAACTCGTACATACCCTGCGGCTGAATTGCGGTTGCTACTCACAAGTGGGAATGTCGTTCAGCCTATTCATAACCGTTAATCATTACTAACCGTCCGGTCCTGTGTGTGCATAAACTGTTGATTCATACAGTTTGTCTGTCCTGGAACCGATAAAAACTCCTTGTTTCATGTAAACCCAATCGTTGGTTGTTTCTATTGTTGTTGCTATATGCATGCCCTACATATTCGAATGTTTTATGTTTGTGACTGAGGAGAGTAAACAAAATGTTAACACCTAACGACGTATGTCTTCTGTCGTCAGTGATAACTTTTCTAGAACAATCGTCCCAATTATACAGACGGTGTTAGTCTGCGAACTTTTGAAAGTTTCATCGGTATACCTCAAAATGATGTTGTTCTCTCAAACAGTTGACTAAGTTTTATCCGTTTGAATTTGCACAACAGTTTGTTCGAAACAATAAACAACATTGTTTTCGTTCACGTCCTGGTAAAGTTGCAAAAGTTAATCCTTTAACATGAAACACAATGTTTATTTGAATGCAAAACCTTGTTAACCTATGGTTATCTAGTTCCTATTAGGGAATGTTCAAGAACATTACTGCTGTAGAAATTCATTTGGGATAATTCCACTTTCAGTTACGGTATAATACATTGATAATTTTCTTTATAAATACACTGTGTTTGTAGTTTTCGACAAAATATACGTTGGACGGTTGCGAAAAAAAAAATATTTTCGCACATTACAAAATGAGAAATAAAATCATTCTAACAAGTCAAGTATCACATATCTGGGATTTTGGCTGGTCATTTAAAAATGATAATTCGTTTTATTGTGACTTAAATGTGACTCAGCATACTAACCCTAACTGTAAAATTTATTGTGAGTTAGAGGAACCGATGGCAGCGTTTATCAGATCAGAAAAGATGAAATCGTCTTTCGGTAATGCTGACTTTTAAACTGTCGAAATCCGCGGCCTTGCAATGGCATTCACCCAGATGTTTAGGTAAGCAATATTTACAAGTGATGTAGTTATCGTCGTATTATCAAGCGATGAATATTAGTTGGGTTCACGGTTGCAGCGATATGTGTTGAATTTTGAAGTTTTATGTCTACTATATGAATACCGCAATAATAGATAAACCAGTAGCAGGCGACCTAATCCGATATATGTATATAGATGTTTTTCTTCATATGATTGATTTTCGTTTCATATAAATATATATATATATTATTAGCGGACGCAGCTAAATAAATGACAAGGTTACTCTGCACCTGTCACATAACATGAATGTTCCATTAAACCTAAATTGTACGGCGTTATGAAACGTAATATCTCTTGATGTAGCGCCTTCACAAAGGGTTCATTTGAAATAAGGGCAGTCCATGGAACCAAACAAAGGTGATCACAGTACTGCTGTTTAAATCCCAAAAATATAATCCGAACTTCATTGAAGTACATTAATTTACATCACAATGAGGTGTTTTGTATTTTAAAGAAAACAAGCAAGGCGGAGAAACACTATATATTAATGGCCTATTTTGCAGAGGTCTTCCTGACGACAGTCGCAACAACCTTTGGGCACAAATAAGCTGATTTATGGCATTTTCAAGTAAGCTTCCGGAAGAATCTTTTGAAACAGATACAGGGGTGTACGGAGCCCGATTTTGACCATTTTTTCGAGCTCTATTTATATGCGGCTTGAAAAATTTCGTTAGCTGCAATATATGCCGTATATCTTGCAGCTAGGTACTAATGGTCCATCCATAGACAGGTAACTTCTGTTTACTATTTAGGGGTTAGAGTAGAAACTACATGAGTTGGCCAACCTTTTTTCATCGTTACTGCAGCTTAGTACACAGAATTAAATGTATGACGTTATATAGACTGCTCCATAATTTCATAGTTTTCGTGACTCGAGAAAAGACCCAGAAAATTTCGGTAAAGCCATAGTCGCAGCGTGTTCACGTTTTGTTGCTAGAACAACTACTAAATCCCATTCTAAAAAACGTAAGCTGCTTTTCAGCCAGGCATTAGGGGAAAGCACTCACATTTTTTAATAACCCATTCTAACGTTGTTCTTTCCCGGTGATATACCTTTATGCAGTTTACCTGGTGGTAGATACAAAGCGTGCAAATAATTTATTATTCAAAACCAATCAAATATTAGCAAATTTTGAAGTCGTTGTACTCCTAAGAGTAAAATAATACCCATTTTTCCTATTTTGCACGTAAATGGCAGAGTTCAGTAATTTTCCGTTCCAAGTTTAATTGACTAATACGATTCGCATTTTAAAAGTAGATTATTTTCCGGCGTATGATAATTTACTAGTAGGAACTTTGTGTTTCTCAATATAACTGGGGCCAGCTTGAGAAGTTTGATAGAAAGCTACCATTACTCACATAGTTAATGAATTATTAATTAACACCGTACAAGTGGCAATTAACACATTCGTGCGACTTATTCTTTTCTCGGGTACTGTGTAAGAACTGATCAGATTGCAGTCAAAGTAAACTCAATCGGAGTGTCAAGTGTCAGGACATGGCGTATTAACTAACAAAGCAAGGTCCCTATGTGTGCTATTTCCACACTTTTGGATGGACCCGTTTGATGAGACGGTACCAAAAAGTCTACAGGCTCCAGTCCGTGTCCAGCAATACTGAACAACTGTTATGTGCTCCATGTCCTACTAGTCTTTCAAAAACTTGCAATAAGTAAATATAGACGTCAGTTTGCCTATCTTCTGTTTGAACATAACAAACCAGCGTATCCTCGTCCACATTGGAGGTGTATTCCAGTTTATATGCTTCAGAACGAGTTGTTAATCTATCACCTCGATACTCCCAAAACGAACACAAACAGTAATACCTCATTCTTACGTAGGTTGCTCTTAATAGCTACAAGAAGAAGGTCGTCTAAACGCGTACGCTGAAATTCAGTTAACCATTTCGCGGTCAGTTAAAACAAAATTGCCATATTCTAAAGCATCAAAGCCCGTGGATGACTGCGTGAAACCAGATCAAATGCCCAATAGAACACTTAAAAACCTAATGAGGATCAGGATAACTACAGTGTGTAGGAGCAGCCTGCTTTTAACGGGAGTGAACTCACACTCAGAACTTGCCATTTTTCGTAGCAAATTACCTTTGGCGACAGTACTCACTGGGCTAAGAAAAACTGGTGGTCCTCGGCTGATTAAGAAGGTAAATGCTGCAGTCACAGTCGTTTACAAACGGAGGCGTTTGAAACTTCTTGAAGAATTCGGGGACATCGCTGAGGTGAATCATGTCAAAAATGACTGTAAACAATTGATTGCCCTGTGGAAAATTGTGAAGTACATGTCGAAGGCGGTACTAGTTACTGTCTACAAGGTGTGCGTATAGTTGTTGAGACATCAGGCGGCAGAACATATTGACGGGGCTGCACAGTGTTTGAGAACTCAAGTACTCAGTGTTGCAATTCATGACTGCTAGAATAACGACAGAATTGCATCGCAGGGTTACTGCTGGTTTTTGCTGGAGACATCACCTGCCTGAATGAATCCAGCGTTGTGAGATCAACTGCAGATAAACTGGTTAGCGGCGGTTCGTTTCTGCTGTTAGGAAAAAGATTTTCTTCTGACAAAGGTGACGGGCAAGATGATTACCCTTCAACTATCATATATTTTATGGCGACTAGTGACACCGACTTTGGACACTGGGCTGAGAGTCAGCCTGCCGGTCGGCACAGAATTGAAGAAGGTGCTCGGAAATGAAGCAAAGTTAACGTCGTGGCGTTGCACTGAACAACCCAGAAATAGAGGGATCGTAGACGCCGTCTTATCTGTGGAAGGAGTAGACATCATTCGTGCAAAGCTGCATATACAGCCATATAACTGTGAGTAAAAAATTTCTAATTTCATTTGTTTTATCGACGTCAGTGACAATAACAGTGCTTAGGAGGCTAAGCAGTGAACAGATATAAGGGAAGTGCCTAGCTGATAGTCGAACAAACAGTTCGGTGACAAAACAAAGACAATGACAGAAGGGTTATCTATGCTGCATGAAGGTTAGATCAGATGGCGTTTTCAGTTTACAAATCAGAGAACGGGTCATACGCACCACGCGTATCAGATTTTATATAGCGATGCACTATTGCGGCTAACCTTAAAACCGATCAAATGTTGACTACAGTGAGCTTTTTAAAAGCAGTTTGGAACGAGTTGTTCATTAAACATGGACCTTTGTAACTGGAGGCCGCAGACGACTTATAGTCAACCAAGTACAGGGTCGTAACAAACCGAATTGGAAGTAACCCCGGTACAACCAACGACTAAAAATCTAGTGAGCTTTTGCACCCCTAAAAATGGCCCCCACCAATTTTGCTTATGGTTCAAACGTGAATTCTCACAGCAACGGTGGATTTCACAATACATAGGCCTTGTACGACGAGTTTTGATGTTGTCCTAGGGTCGTGCAAATTGAGTGGGTTGCACCTTACTGTTCACTTTCAAAGGGCATTACTCAGAGACATTTTCCGTAGCCTAGTAAGAAAACGCCGGACGAGTCTCATTGTATACATGGTTCAAGTGAGAAACACTTAACAGTAGCGAACACATGAACGCAAATACTTTTGTACCAGCTATTTTTCTATCTTTGATCAACGACTTAAAACTTTCAGACTCTTACCACGACAATCGATGACATTTACGGGGTTGTAGATAGTGCATCTTGTGTGCAGATATTCCTAAGTGCTTTGAGTAGAATACCAACCACTTACCGCCAGCCTATGTATTTGTCCTGTCCTTGTTCAGTCCATTCGACGATCTAACGATGATCTAACGATCCGAACCTACGAAATAACTGAAAACAAATTAGCAGTTGACAATGTAATGAACACGTTTTACTGTGTTGCATGCTCATTTCACAGTAATAAGAATTCCTAACTTTCAACTATCGACTTACTTCTACTGACAAGAAAGCTTTTAAATTTTATTCGATAATTAATTTCCTTCCCATCGGTTCAGTTTGATGACCTTGCAGAATTTATCACGAAGTCAAAAAACTATTTTCTCACAAGGAACAGCGAAGTTTACGGCAGCAAAATTGACAACTGACATTTGCAAACGTGCGTAGTATATTTAACTAAACTAGATATATTGTTAGCAGTAGTTACTAAAGCTGTCATAATGAACAAAAGTGATTTACTGATGTGAAAGTGACCAATGCATAGGTGAAATGTTTTCGAGTCAGTTATATTTCTATGGATCACAAAAGAAGTATTCCATGAACAGTTGTTTCCATAATGTCAATACAACTAAATGTATGTTTAACAAATTGGGAACCGTTTTTAGGCAAAATAGAATGACCCAAGGAAAACGCCGTCAGCGTAACTAAAAAGGTAAATCTTTCCCAATATGGTCGAGGTAAATAATCAGATGACGAGTCAGCATTGTGTCGTCAGGTGAGGATTGAGGATTAGTACTCGGGCACCTTACAGATATCTTTTTAAGGGGTTGCTTATGAATAAACGCCTGAAGTTACTACAAACGCAAGATTCATACAGGCATCTGTAGATAAAATCAAGGTACGTTATCGGAAGTAATCGAGTTCACGATGTTTAACAGTTATTTTATGAAAAGGTTTGGTAACGGTTTGGATTACGTAAAAGACCTGTTTAACGCGAAACCTGTGGTCTATACCTACAAGCTGTGCAACTGCTGCGGGGTTGCCTGTTTTGATGTTATAGGTTCCTAGTCAGACAATTTTATTTGAACGTTATTCTCAAAACTCCTATCGACTGCCACACATATTCCACTACACCGATGCACCAAAACTGACGGTCCAGTCTAGTGGATAAGTGTCTTGATCAACAGTGGATAGGTCATACTCCGAGATCAACGGGGCAAAACTCCCTCAGTCATAAAGTAGGTCTTTAAAAGTTTGAACCAACTTTTGACAGTCAGTTTAGCTTACGAAAATATCTGCAAACAATGGCCACTCCTTAGTGTACTAAATTAGTCGCAAAACACCTGGTTAAATTTAAAGTGTACGTTGGCTGTATTCTGTATTAGAATTCCGTTAATCATTGGGTCATTCAGTTGATTGACAAACTCAGAATGAAACTGATATTAGGCGACAGAATAGCGGTGAAAAATGATCTAGCATGTAGTGGGCACGTGCACTGACAATCCACGACAGTGCTTCCTGTTTTGACAACGAATTCACACTTGTCATTTAGGTCATTTGCGACACAGATTCGGATAACTTAATTTAAAATTCTACACAAGCTAAAGAATAATTCAGGCTGTACCCTGCTGGTGGACGAAAGTTTGGTTGTTCAGCCTCAGATGTCAAAACCTGTTTAAGAACACCTACAGTTCGAGCCTTGGACCGCTTGATTTAGTCTTTCTCCTAAACGAGCTGTTAGATTTGTTTCAATCCGGAACAGTATCTGACATTGCATTAGTAGGATGTTTCTTGTACATAATTGTTGTAGCAACTGCTTTGTTCTAAAGGGTTATGAAAACTTCGTCAGTTACACGGATGATCTCCAAGAACTGGTGCCTTGTAGTAAACTGGTTTGTTATGGTCTAACTGAGATGGTCAGCACTGATGACAGAAATAAAGTAAGTTTATTTGTTTTGTATCATCAGCAGTGTTTGATGTTCAAGTCTGTCGGTGGATCTGACTTTCAACAAATTCAAAGTTAGCCTTAGTTTCTGTCTGGTAATCCCTGAGAGGCAAAGAATGAAACTTTGGTACCAACGGGAACACTTTAAGTAAAGTGGTGCCCGGCGAAACGTGTGATAGAATGTAATCACAGGTTTGTAGGTCGTTCATAAGTGTTTATAAATCATCTCGTAGCTATGACCCTTCGTCAGTTTTGACTCT
>JTDE01000029.1:41039-55639 GCA_014338405.1 Paragonimus skrjabini miyazakii
TGTGGCGTGGTTGACCTCATTCGAACTCGTTCCTTGTTTCCCTCGTTTCACCCTGATAACACTGCTCGATGTGAATGTTTTGTAGTCAATCTGACAATGAACAACTAGAAACTAATCTTTTTGTATACTATTTTTCTTTGTGTGGACATTATTTGTGGAGAAAATATCACCAACAGAACCAACCCTTGATAGAGACCCGTCAAATTCATTTTTCTGAAACCAGCTGTACAGAAAACATTTGCCTTTAATGCTTTGTCATCGTGCAGTCATTCCGAAACACTGAGTCACTTTGAGCTAGTTGATCAATAAAGAAGGCAGACATGTTTCTCGAAATGATTACATTTCGTTTGTTTACCAGTGTCATATTTTGTATAATGTGCGAGTAGCGACAATAAAATGACCGACCCCGGACGTTCCACAAGACGAGTGTTTGTCACCAGTTCCAGGCAGACAAGATTAAATAGTTCAAGCTCCCATAGAGCCAGATGACGAGTTTTAACAATAATTGGCTTAACGAACGCGAACAATCATGGGGCTTGATTACGCAACAACATACTAAAAGAGTTGACGTGGTCACCAACGTGTCCTGCCACCACCACAGGGCAAATGAGGCAAATTGAGCTTAAATGAGGTGCAGCTGACCTATGAGGACAAGAGAAAACTTATCCAATAAATACTTTTTACCACACCAACTAATATAAATTACTTGTAATATTATCTGAAGTTTGATTCTGTTCGAAAGCAAAAAGAAGACTACGAATTGTATATTGTGGTCACCTGTTTCGCCCACCAAACAAATACAACATTAAATGGAATTAGAATCCTTGCCAAAGAACGATAATCATGCTGTCACTGGACTCGAGAGTGAGTTTAATTCCTTGAACTCAAGTGGATGTATTCACATGGTTAAAATTGTTGTATACTCCACATTCCGTTCTCAAAAATTATTCACTACGGAGGGTGACACAGAGTCACCAGAAGATGAGATAGCCTGAACTCAACAGTAAGTCAGCCGTCGTTTCGAATATCCCACTTTATAGATTTCCACTACTCCTAACATATGGTGTAATAATGCATAGATTGCTAGAGGTGCACAAACCAGTTGTACCGATATGCTCAGCTTCCACAAGACGAGTAGACAAGGTGTTCACAATGCTTAAAAAAGCAGTCTTGATTCGGTTTACGTCACGTTGCTGAGTTCATCTATCAGACGTGGACCGTAAAATGAATATACTCATGTAAATCGTGAAATTAACGCTGCTAATGAGTGGAAATAAAACCCAACGTCTCTCGACAAACAAACGTCACTCCGTTGAAAACCTGACGTGTCATTCAGTGTTGTTAACCGAACTGCAGTTACGCGGTCTTCAGTCAGCCAGAATCTGAGATGCTTCTATAGTCAGATCCAATATCACCCATTGAAAGGAACCGCAGCAAAATTGAAAAACACTTGACAGCTGGATGATATATATGTATTTCTTAAAATTGGCGTCAACATAGTGTGCTTGGTAGGAACACCATAAAATACTCATCGTGCGGTCAATTTCACTGCTGGTTTGAAAAATAAAATTACAGTCGGCATTTTTACATCCGGCCAACAAAATGAAACGGCTGTATTTTAGGACACATGGCGTGTCGAATAAAACGTGAGTTGGCCAATATATACACTTTGTTTTGTTTGGCTTGCATGACACAATGGGAGTTTAATTCCTACGATAACACATTTTGAAAGAATATGTGGACAAGACTATTTACAGCTCATTATAGAATTCAGTTTTCATATCTTTTGATTTACTTACTATGCCGTGACGGTTTTGAAGTATCAGATTACAAGCAGTACACTAATAAATCTTCCGAAAAAGAAAGCAAGAAAAGAAAGTTATTCTGAATTTACTCTTCAGCGAGATTTTAAGAGGTAACCTATTAATCAAAAAGCAAATCAATTATCAGAGAACGTTGTTATTTTAGCCAAACTTAGCAATATAGATCAGTTTGAGCACACTATCTTCCTGTCTTACGAATTCATTTAGTTTTGTCTCACAATTCAGTCTATCGGGATGATTATTTTTATCCTACTAGGGCCAACTATTTTTGTTTTAAAGATGGATAATTGTCACATTTAATAAGTAAACACGACCTAGCTCAAATAAAGAGGGAATAAACCAGTGCTTACAACAAACCTTCGTAGGGATACTCTATTGATTTTGTGAGCCAAGAGCTGAGAGAGATCTTCCAGTTATTCAGTGAAGTTCCATGAATTGTCTGTTAAATGCAGCTAAGTTTATCGAATTCTGCCGACCTTTGAAAGATTTGAGCAATGAAAAGTACTTAGTTCAAAAGTTAGCTTTCCTTGAATTACACTGATGAAATTGATTAGTGATAAAAAAACCATTTCAAAGGAATCATAATTCAGAGGATAAATACCAGAAATCTCCTGTTCTAGTTAGATATGTAAAAACCACTACTACTTCACCTTGTTTTTAGTGGAAATATATTAATGAAATTTTGTTTGTTGTATTCTTAAGGGCTAGTACACATGCATTGTTGGAACTACTTAGAAACCAGCTGCTGAATGGATCAAGTACCAATACCACTTGTTGGGCCGCGAGTAAACTGAGTCTGTAATTTTTCATCTTTGTATGCAAGATATCATTACGCGGAAGTCGTGCTCACAAACAATACTCAGTCGTAACGCCTCTGTATAAATGAGCATTTGGTTTTCATTTGTTTGACTAAGATAATGCAAGAATTTCAGTTTTACTGCGATTGTGACTGATACACTTAGCTGAATCTACTATATCCTATGTCGGAAAATGTCGTTGTTCAAATGACCCAGAAACTTGTCACGTCAGCATGTGAAAACAATTATATAGGCTCTGCCTGGGGTTTTCACATGAAGCACGCAAACAAACCTTCACAAATGTCTTTTTAATTTTTGTCACGTTCAGTCCCATTTGATTCGTTTGCATGCAATAATCAGGAGGTAGATAATATATTATAAAAACTGATAACTCAAATTCTCAGGCATATCGAAGCTTTGTTGATCAGACGTCAGCAGTCGGTTCTATGTTCAGAAAAACAAAAAACCGTCAACGAGTACCCCTTAAGATCCAGTCCAACCTATACTTTCAGCCGTTACGTCTGTCTTGTTGTTTCTACTGTTTAAATATACCCGGAGATTTCGTCAGAAGTTAGAACGTGGCGAAAAAGTTAGTTTTTGGTGTGTAATTTTCAGATAAACTACGAAATAAACATGAAATTAATTGTGAAGTCAACACTGCGTGGAACCTGATGCAGTGTGAACTTAATGTCACTTGGGAATTACGGACGTAGTTACTGTGGTACCGTATCAATTGTTCTAACGACATCAGGCCATGATAACTTAAGCACTTGAGCAAAAGACTTCCACGTACACAGATTATGATTTTGCAACCGGATTCTGATAGCCTGAACAGCAGTCAGAATGCGGTATTTCACACCTCTGGTGTGAACACGTGTGACAAACTGAACCGGCTTGAATGCATCATTCACCCTGACTCTGTGGCCCGAGTCAATTAAGTGGAACAAAATTATGCCGGAATTATCTCGATGTTGCCCAGTTGTCAGCCAAACAGGATGGCGTTCGCATATTCTTTCCGACAGGTACCTTGTTTGCGACCAGTGTAACCTGTTCCACAAAAACCAGTGAAAAAGTAGATAGGAAATGAGGCAACACTATTGGGTACTGTGTCTTTTAGGTGGTTTGCAACTGGCTTGGAGATGTAGGACAATCTATGCTGTTTAACGTGAAACGTTATCTTCAGGGCGATGTCAAGTTTTTGGTCGACGACACACTTGAAAGTTCACTTGTTTATGACAGGTTCCTGTAAGTGATTGTTGGATCTGGTGAAGCTCATCTGGTAGGTTTGTCCTCTTTTGTCTTGTATGATGCGAAACAGTGAATCCGTGGAAACATGTTTGGGTTGTTTGTAGAAAGTCGGTCTTAAAGTTGTCTTATTTGGCTTTGTTGTGTGCAGTAAACGATCATAATGAGTTTTGTACCATAACGGCACATAAAATGCTTACTTTCTTCTTTATAACTATCATTGCTCATCTGTTAATACTTCCTTCTTGGTATTGGTTGATACGTTCTCACCTTAATATGCACTCGATTGGTTTAAGGAGTTTATTTCCCGTTGACTGATTGCTATTTGCGGACGCGTGTTTGGAAGGCTTTTGTTGGATAATTTGTGTATCGGGTTGAATCAAATTCAAGGTGAAACAGTACCTTGGTTGTAATTTTACTAAACAGTACCGTTTGAATTCCAGTCATTTCGATCGCCTTTTTTGAGGTTTTAGCCTTGAAATATAGTCCCGTTAACCCGACCGTCTGAGTGAGCGTTACTGGAAGTACTGATGAGGAGTGGGAGATTTAGTTAAGTTCAAGTTGAACATCACCCAGTGTAGATCGCAATGCCATCAACGAGCATAGTGGCCAGCCAGTTGCAAATTTATCCGGTTGAAGATAAATGTTTCCATCAAACTGAAATTAGATGTCCCTTGTACAGACCAACAGGAGATCTGTGATTTGCTCATCCGGCTTTGTAAATTTCTTATAATTCGAGTAGACGTAATCAAGTACTAAATCAATGTTTTTAAACAACGAGAACACATCCAGTGATAACAATCTTTTATTACCAACAATCTTGTCTCCCATAAATGTAATGAACCAAATCGTATCCTTGAGGCCATATGAAGCTGGTCGGTTGTAGATTGGTTACAAAATTTTAGCCAACCATCGCTCCAGTGCATGATATGGTGAGTTTCTCTCTGAAATCTGGCGTAGAAGCAAGTCATTCTTATGAATTTTGGGTGAACCGTAGAGTCTTGATATAACTGAGCCTGTTATTAGCACCTGCCAGAATACTGAAGCATCAATTCATCCCTTGTGTATCGTTTCTCAAAACCTTAGAGACAAGCTGTTGCACTGCGAATGCTTTGTCTTTTGCAGTCTCCAGTTTTCGAAATATGGCACATCCTTGAGTAGATCGTTTATCTTGCCATCTTGTTATTTCGTTTTTATGCTAGTCACACGTCTGCGACGTACGAGCGTTTGCAAATACTGCTAAAATACGTTGGTGTTCAGTGCATTTTGTATAAAAGGTTGGACATAAGTGATGTAGGCATTTGGCAGTGGCTGGGTAACTTGAACCTGACAAGAAAGATCTGCTTTTACGCGTAGGTTCAGTAAACGTGCAATCGTCCGAATGCACAGAAGCGACTTTTTGGTTGGCGTTTTCGTTCACTTTTAATCACCGAATAATTATTTGACCTTAAGTGAATTCCGGCCAGTTAACCAAGCACCAGTTCTTTCGACCGTACACTAATACATTGAGTTCGTCAAGCCAACAGCCAACGACTGAAATTTTTTAGTCACCTGGAAGGCTGATAGTGGACTTATTGATGTTGAATTATTCACAAGAATTCAGTCATAAAAGTCAACCACTAAGGACCAAAGATTGAGTAATTCACTGGCGACGCAGACGTCAACAAGATGCATATATGAACTTGTGTACGATAACTTACTAGCTGTGTATTTGACATCACTATCATTCATTAAGAAATATGAGATGTGAGGTTGCTCGTAATCCGAAAAACTGATAACACTCTGCGTGCGGGTAAAAATCTTCATAAAATATTAGCTGTCTAATTGATTCTATTCAACTGCTTGACGAAAACACCGCTAACTGCTTCCAATTTACGATGGTTAGACAGTTCTCAGAAGTGTGGGAATTCCGGCGCTCGCATCCCAAAAATGAGCTTATGAATATGTGGGATAAAGTGAATTGGAAATCCACCCGAGAGCTCTGTAACAAGAGTTGGCTCAGTATTCATCAAAGCCAGTAGACTGATTGGAAAATAATAGACAGGAACACAAGTACTCTTTCACGATCAAGTTTTTATCGGATGCCTCGTTTGTATTCTGCGTATTCTCATGCTCAATAAAACGAAAAACTGATGGAAATTTAAGCTTGTCATAAACTCGGCTACAGGAAAACAAGATGCACCTAAAAGAAGTTTCCTGTGAGCGGACAGCATTAAGGGACATCACATGTACGAAAAACAACACAAAGGTGACAGTGGGATTGTGACGTTGACTTGCCGGTCTAAGCCGACTAAGTGGCTATATTAACGTTTGACCAATGTCTACCTAGAAGCGTATATTCTTAATGGTAAACAGTTTGTGGTGTCATTAGTCTTTGCATGCGATATGTGTTGTTTGGTTTGGCAATCTCAGCTAACTAAAACATTAAGCATTACATTGCTCAAACAATACGGTTACATAAGACATGTCTGTCCATGAACTTGTGAACTCTGTATCAGTTTCTTTGACGACTACTACCAGTGATGACAAGTAGCTGTATTCCAGTCAAGCTGATTCGGACATTGCGCCATGAATTATCCTCAGAAAATTATCTAGCTTGAAAATAATGGCGGTTTAATTTTTAATATCTTTCTCTACAAATGGAATGTTGCAAAAAATATTGGTCGCAAAGACTTACAAACCTCATCACAGATACATCTATTTCTTTCGTAGTTCGAATGATACAACAAGAAACGCATTCTGTAGACCAAACAATGTAGTATACTAAAGTGAGTCATTTAGAAATAATATAGTTCACAAACTTTAACATGGTAGTGCTTTCTTTCAGCAGTAATAGATAGATCAACCGTCGGAGAATGGGCCGATATTTCCGGTTAGAAACGTAGTATACGAGCATTCACGAAGGCTAAAACTTAATAGTTTCCCCATGTTTTACGTCAACTTGACGATTAATAAGGATGGAAATTTCTACAAAAGGATAATTTATGGTTGCTGCATCTGAGCTACAAAATTGTCCTCCTCATACACTTGGACAAGTACTGGAATTCAAGACATAAATTGAACGTGTGAATAAACAAATGATCAAATAATCAGTTTTTGGTAAAACAGCTGAAATAATATAACATCTGCGTTTATCTGTCCACAACGCTGGCCAGTATGGCCAGTTTGAACAAATATTTTGAAAGCGTACAAAATAAATATCGAATAACCAGTTACACGTTCACACCGGAAGCGAATCTTTTTTTACCACATCCAACGATGCTGCACACTCGTAGTTTTCAGAGAACAAGCTCGAACATTTTAGTCACATTTTTTGAGATACATACAAATTTTCATTAAACTATATAAATTTTCATGCGTGCAAAAATACTGCGGGATAGTGGTTTGTTAAAGCCGATATGATCCGTCAGATTGGGTCTGTAATAAGTTATTATCTTTCAATAAACTTCCGTTATTTTGTTCCACGTTAAAGCAGTGAGTGGAATCCCTGTTCGTCGGACACACTTGGATAACCATGTTTGCTGATTCGGGATTGAGTTTAACTAGGACTAAAAGAAGTTGGCATTGTATAGTAGGCTATCAAAGGATGGCGATTGTCGTGTGATTACAAATCTGGTTAGAAATACATGGACGAGTAAAAGCAGAAATGCAAGTGTCTTTTATAATGAAATCTTTTGGTATGGTTGCAATGAAAATGAATCTAGCAGTAATCACAAAATGAAAAATCAATAAAACGATCGAAAAGATGGCTGAAATGTATTGGCGGTGTTGAAAATTTTTATGTAATTCAACTAAAAAACATGGTCAAAGATGCATTTCTTTTTATTTACAAACGCGCAATTTCAACAAACAAATAAACTAACCGAAAAATGTCAATGAAAAACGTATCCAGACAGAACTTTTAAACTTCTGACACATCAGGGATTACTATAACTTCTCAGAAGACAGCTTTTTGAAGCTGTCATTCAGATAGGATCAGTCGATGCAAATTACTCCTAGGAGAATGGATGCAGTTTGCAAATTACTCACAATCCTTTGGGACACGGTTCAATTTTGCTAACTCGACTTTTATCTTATGTTGTAAAAATGCAAATGCCAATTTTTTGTCTCTAGTTGAGGATATGTCTTATTATTTCATTTCAGCGGCAGTCACGTTCAAGACAATTACAAAATTCATCATGAGATATTGCAGACCTCTGTTGTGTGTATTTGACGGCCGACTTCACCAGCTGAGACTCCGTTTCCCATTCTCCATGAAACTAATAACGGAATTTCTGGCTCTCAGTAAAAATGGCATTTACAGAGGAAACAACCGACTTCTAACAACAGCGTCTCCGCTGAAATATTTGAATGCTACGGTTAAGTTATGCTCACTTTTATTGACGAGAAATAGTTACATCTCTATTCCAAAGTGTGCAGTTATTCACATCTCAAGCTGATATTACGCCGAGCAGTTGAGTTTACTGACGGGTTAGCTATCTTATCTACTAAACTCACACTGTGCTAGCATTACATACCGCAATGTTTTGTTCACCACATGACTCAAGGTCGTCAAGCTCATGAACTTTTATGTTATTGACCAATTTCTCAAGCTCACTCTCCTGTAGATCATATTTTTTAGAGCTGGAAACATTTGCACGAACCAAAGATTTATAAAGGAAAGACTCGTGCGCAGAAACTCAACCAGTGAACACATTTAGGAAAGTGGGTGAACAATAACAGAATACTGCAACCGGAAAGGTTAGAAGCGTACATTGTGTCTCGGAAAATGGGTACATCGTGACTGGAGTTTCATTTAGACAGTTCAAGTGGTAGTATGTATTTCATACTTTCCTCAGATTTAACGCGCACACGTTGCACAACATACCCTTGCTCACAACCCGTTGTGTAGGCTTCTCATATAGTATATTCGGTTCATCGGTTAGGTTTATACCAGGCTACACATCGTTTAGAGTCATGAGTACCATTTTGTAAAGCTACGCAAGATGATGTCCATGAAAGCAAATTAACAAACGACAGTCAGGTAATTTTTTTGCGTGATGCGATTAGGGTTTTTTTGTGACAATTCTTTTATTTGACGTTGCAAAATATGCCCTGCTCAGATTCTGAGAAAATTAACATTTTCTACTCGTTGCAACTAGATTACTCTTGATCGGTTTATGAATAAACATACATATCATTTTCTTGGCTGTGATCATTCCATGCAGTTCGTTGCTGTTTATGATCCTGGTGATAACTCATTCAAGACGGCAATTTTATCGTGATGCTTTACTGACTCATGTGAGCAGGACAAAGTGTTAGGTGACTTATTGATCGTGAAAGCCTTTTGGTAATTATATACGAACTTGTTGTTTCATGCTTTTATACATATTTAGTATAACCAAAACAAGGTCAAGATTTGAAGCTGGCGGCAATGAGTATGTTGAAGTACTACTAGTTCTGTTAGTTTTATATACAAACGACTAAAATAAGGACAAGAATCACTGGGTTTCCCAGAAGTTTTTGAACCGTGTTTTCACTTGAATTATCCTGAACATTCAGACTTGCGACGGCAGTTTGGCGGTCAACAAATCTGCATATTGCGCAGAGATTAATGATAAGTAAAGTTGGCACTTAAATCCGTTTTGCTGCAGCACACTTACTGGAGTATCCGCTAGCAAAATATGATCGCACAACAAGTGTAATTTAACCATAAGTTTCCATTGGTCTGTTTTGCATGAATGCCGTCAGATCGTTGATCCGACAAGATATATGCTTTGTTTTGTTGTGGTAACAGTTATTGTTCATTCTATTCAAAACCACTGCAAGCGGAGAGTTGGTGGGTGCATGAATTAAACCATGTGCTTTGAATAATGTCTACTTTTTGCCAAATTTTCCGTACATTTTTCCAAGCTACCTTCTGATGAAAAGCTTCCAGTGAATAACGTGATCCCGGTAAAGATTACTAACTCACACTGAAGCATCCAAAGAAAAACTGAACAAATTAATTGAGACCCAGCAATTCTTTGCATGTCCGCTTAGCAGCTTATCTTTGATTCGTCGTATCAAGTTTGAAAACCGTATCCGAACTACACTTCAAGAAACTGAAGCGAAGATGCTTCAGAACTTAAAAAATTCACTACTTCGTGGGCGGATGTCAGCCTTCACTATAGGTGACTAAACATATTCACAATTTGTCAGATACTTTCTTTACCAAAGCTCAATTGGATGTATTCCCGTTGGGTCTAGAGTTATAGGTGTCGCCCAAATAAGTGAACAGATTACAAAGCCAGGTTCAACTTGAAAACTTGTATGAGAAAGTTAAAGACTTTACTCCTGCCTCCCTGGACAACGCGGACTAGATTCGTGCAAAGCTGGCTGATACCTCGCACGAGTTTCTATCGGTCCCAATATGCCAACATTGTTGTTTGTCCACGGACCACTACACAGCCATCAAGGAGCTCAAAGAAGTGAGATCTAGTCTTTTTCAAGCCAGACAAAGACTCTGGGGTTGTCATAGTGAAAAAAGTAGATTATGTAGCCAAGATGAATGTGGTATTTTCTGATGCACAGAAATTCCAATTAGATGCCAAGCCTAGTAACAATCTCCTGATGGGAAAACAAATATCGAGGTAATTACAAATATTGGTGCTGATTAGGTATATTTCTGAGATTCATTAAAAGAAACTGAAACCAACAGGCAAACAGACACCGAGGATTAGAGATTCAACAAAAATCTACAAGACGGGTATCCCACTATGACCGATATTATCCATGAACAGTTTGATGTATCACAAGTTGGCGCACTGGTTGGTGGAAGTCCTTTAACTAGATCGTGGATTGTTATCCCCAAATTGTGTTCGTAGTTATTTTGAGTCAGCAGAAATTTTGGAGGACAGTTCAATAATTACACGGATGACGTAAACGGTCGATGTAGAATTTTTATTTACTAACGGACTGCTGCATGAAACTGTCAAATTTTTATGTTTTTATTTTTAGTGAAAATGTAAATGTGGGTATTCTGTTAGATCCTTTTAAAGATCTCATTTATACTTGTAACGAAAACATTCCGTTCGGATTCGAAGGTGTTAACTATAGACAGATTGATGGTGTAGCCACGGGTAGCCCACTGGCTTCTATATTGGCGGTTGTATTTTTGGGAATGCTTGGATGGTAATTTCAAGAAAGGATTTCGGGGTCCTGCTTTACAAACTTTATGTGGACGGCATTTTAATTTTTACTTATGAATGCGCCTTTACTTCATTTTATGCATATTCAAACTGCGTCCACCCTTACCTGTTTGTATCTTATGATGTGGACGTCAATAACTGCTTGCCGTTCTTAGACATTCTTATAACCAGGCGTCAAGACGGTACGTCACAATGATCTGTTCATCATAAGCCAACTTGGAGTGGACAATGTTTGCAGTTCTCTAGCTTCGTAACCGTTGTTTATGAACTAGGGCTAGTGGAAACGTTATTTCACAGATCCAGAAAGATTCGCAATGCAGATCGATTGGAGAAAGAAGAGTTCATTAAGATAATGCTGGTGGATAACGGCTATCTTGAAACGTTTGTGGATATCCATGATAAAATGAAAGAACCAAATGTGGTAAGCTGTAGTGCATAGAAAAAGAACATTTCTGCAAATTCAGTTCAAAGGTGACCACTTGACTAATAACATTGTTCACAGAATGATGTCGGAGTTGCAACGCACTTACCCAGCGGCCCAACTGCGCATCCTGCTAAACACTAAGGGTTTGGCTCTTCATAGCGGAGACACACACTCAACCGATCAGTCTGACTCCCAGACAATATACCACTTAAATTGCAGTTGCAGTGACGTCTACATAGGCAGGAGAGATCGGCGTTTGCATCAGCGTATGTTGGAGCACATTCCTAAGTGGTTATCAACTGCAATATCAAAAACGACCTGCTGACTGCAACAAGCTCGAAGATCCCGGCCTTACCGATCACCAAACACATCTTAACAACCGGTCACCCAGTTGACTGTCAAATCGTTCAATATATTGTTACATAATTGCAATCCGAAGCTGTTGGCGACCAGCGAGGCAATACTTATCGGACAACATCGGCCAGTTTTGTGTGCATAGAAGGCGCTGACGCGATCAATCTCCTTGCAGTAGAATTGAACGCACTACTAGCGCGCGAAAGGTCAGAACTGTGTGGTCGGTTCGTTCAGTTGTTGTTACTATATGCAGTTTTTATAAAATTCCGTTTTACGATGGCGACTGATGAGAGTGAATCGAACTGCTAACATCTCGCGATATGTCTTTTGTCTGTTTCGACCGAATTTTAACTATCGCTGATTTCGACATTTCTTCTGCTGGGCCTGACAGTATGACAGATTTGGAGTACACTGTTTGCCGGCTAATGTATGTTGCGAGAAAAAGTCGTCCTGAGTCGATGTGCTGGCATACACTACTTTAACTACAGAATATATTGTGGTTGGTGGCATCATTCAAAACAATAGAGTTATATTAGAAGACCCCTCATGCGTTGTCACACAGTAATTGACCTGGCAACTTTTACGGACTATTCAATACAATTAATAACTAGCATTATTACAACTTCTGCGTAGTGGTGACTATTAACTAGTACTTTTCACATTGTTCAGAATGAGGCGTGTGACTTTGAAACACAATAAAGATCTAGTCTTTCAATATCCTTCGCAATCGTTTGAATATATTAAGCAAATACACATAATCATGTATATAATCATGTACACAATCACAGCGTTCAGCAGCTTTTAGTGGTGTACCAATAATTCTCTAACGGTCAAACATTGACAAATTACACTATTGTGATGGTCATCCTTTAAACCAGTGCATAGAATTAGTTACGTCAAATAGTCATTCAATGTGACTTATTCTAAGCCAAAATCGTGCATTCACTGACACTGTGATGATATGTACATATCAGTTTGATTATAAATGAAATAAAGCTGCGTGAAGTACAGGTTGAAACAAAGAACACATCAATAACAGTCAGAGTAAACGACAGATAGCTGTATTATATTATCACGCCTAGCTAAATTCGCCTGTTTCGGCTGCTTATCAATTTATGCGGGCAATATCATCGTCAACATGACCATTTTTGAATGAATCAGTGAGGTTAGTAGATAATCATTTTTATCCAGTTGGAGAAGGCATCGGTTGGTTTTTAAGTATCACAAAATATTTGATGGAAGTTGTCGTATTTCGATTTGCAAGCAGTTGTCTATTCACTGTCCATCTAGGTGTGACGGCGCTGTGGTTGTAACAAGGTCAACTATCAAGCAAGTTACTGAATGTTTACGCTCAGTTCGTTTTTCTTGTCTGGGTAACTTTGCATTAGTTTTTTGACATGCCAATAAATTAACCAGAATCTCAGCCATTCTAATAAATGTTAACAGTGTTCAAGTGTTTTCTTCATGAAACCAAACATTTACCAGATAAGGGTGTCAGGCCACCTAAATAAAGCATTTGTAAAGTACGAATCAGTAGAGTGTCTGAGACGATACCAATTTTGAAACTGTCGTTCAGACAAGATTAATTCATGCTAATTATCTAACCGATTGTTGCTAGTTTGATGAAAATAGCGCTAATGTTGTATTATGTCAGCTAGTCTCATAAGTGTGGGTAAAAACATTGCTGTGCAAAATTGAAATTTATTTTATTTTTACAGAGGTTTTCATTGAGAAGACAATGTTTTATGGACGAGTAAAGCCGTTCAATGATACGCACACGTGAGAGATAAAAGCTGCTGCTCGGAGTGCTAGTTTAACGCGATTTGTACTTTAACGCTTTGATTGACGCGACTTTTCCGAAATATCTTAGTCGACTGTTTCTGGTCACATTCAAGTAGTGAACTTCATAGTTTTGAGCAATCTCAATCCAAAGATATGGATTGTCAATTATTTAGAAATGCATGCCGGTGCGGTGACATTCTGATATGTTTACTAAATGAGGGGTCGTGAACAATCTATCACAAACCGATTTGCAACTTCTGTGCTACTTGGTTCAGATAGTCAAATCTGGTCTGGAGTGGCGCTTTTCCCTTCTGTGGTTATGCATAGATCTCAGTGGTATATATGTCAACTAGTGAAGGCATGCAATATGTTGTTTTACATCAAACAATTACGACTACTCCATAAACTTATTGATGCACCTTCAAGTAGGCTTTTACGATTATCATAATTTGGCTATATGATAATGGCATAAAGTGAAGGTTGGTTGCATGTTACTAAGTTGAATGTGGTATGCAGTACCTACTGATGTAGAAACTATGAGTTCATTTTGGAAACAGTTTTCTTGGGTCATTGTGTTACAGCCACATTAGACATACTTGAGGACCGGAAAAGATACCCAGATGAATGAATATCACACGTACTTCACTGTTTTCAATTCATTGAAAGAGCATTTGGTTGTTGGCGATTGCAGCAATGTGGCATATATGACTGTCGTGAGACGCATGGCTCTCAGCGTTTACAGGTGCATGCTCGCTTAGTTTCACTCGATTCTAGGCTTAGCTACCAGACGAGTTGGGAAGATTATACACATGCATCTGTTGATACGCAAACGGATTATTGAAACTGGTGACAGTAAATCTTGCTACTGGCATTAAAAACATGCCTCACAGTTTAGGAGAAAACCTTGATGATATTTCAGAATGATTCATAAAGGTTTAGTCTCCGTCTATCGGTTAACAAGGAGAACCAGATATAGAATTAGTATCAACAACAATTGATCGCCATT
>JTDE01000029.1:61388-71727 GCA_014338405.1 Paragonimus skrjabini miyazakii
AATAATATATTATTACGATACTCTAGGTGTTATTTTACTAAAGTGATTTCCATACCAAGGCGTACGACAAGACTACTGGTACTGGTACCATGCCTAGACGTGTGTCTTTATAGTTTGTTAGCTACGTTGCTGACAGTTTGGTATTTACAAAACTCAGTAGCCTCGGTCTATAAGCGTATGGGAAGATGCGGTTTAGAGCGACTTTCACTGTGGCCGTCCACTCCGTAGCGCTATGTAACCTTGAAGTATAGGATCTGACTGTATCACTTAGGGCAGCATTCAAGCCTTCACAGGTTGCTTTATGTTATAAGCACCCTAATATAAAAATACATCCAAGTAACAACGACGCTGACATGTTTACCTTAATGCAAAACGCATCAAACATACTGCTTGCAGACTTGAAGAAATTTTTTCAAACTTAGACTACAAAGCTCTCCAAATTTAGGTAGGACCTGTTCCGTCGAAACGAACAAAATAGCCTGTGATTCAGAAATTTTGCAACAAGTGAATTATATGAAGTCGTTTTTTATACCCGACATATTTTTGTTTCGCTTCCGGTTATCCACCTGAATTTCAGAGATAATGAAGCGTTGGAATGAAAATAATTCATTCAAACCGTAGCAGTGTCTGACGCTTCAGTTTAACAACATGGACGGAGTAATAGTAGAAAGCATTCACCAGCCAAATTTTTGAACGGTCTATGCAAGACAGGTGAACAACCTACCGAATGGCCCATTATCAAACAATCCGGAGACTAATTCGTTCAGAACACTCCCTGCAACTCGAAATCACATAGTCGCCTTTTTTGCAGTTCACCACACCCGGTAGTACAAGTGTAACAACAAACTTTATTAGTTGACTACCTGCCTCATTTTGTTGTTAGAATAGAAAATAGTTACGTAATTAGGAGTTCCAGTTCAATTAATACAATATAACCTTTAGCTGACAACCAATTACCAGTTTTCAAAATGAAACGGTTTAATTGATTTATATGCAGTAATTTAGCAGCAAAGCGCTCCCATCATAAGTCAATTCAGTGACAACGATTGCATTGATAATCCGATGAAATTTATGCTAGTGTGGTTGACAAACTTTACTAAGTAGAGGAGAAGTATATCGGAATACTAACAAAATAAATTGACAGATTGTACATACTGTGCGTTTCTCAAGTAATTTTACAAAATACGTAGAACGTTGTGAAAGGATGACAACGAAATGGTCACTTCTTTGTTCAACGAATCATTGAACGCATCGGTTTCTGCATGCATTTTTTCTAGGCCACTGGTAACTTCGTACAAAACAGAGGATGTATAAACAGATAAAAAAGAAGATCCGTTAAGTATTCGTCATACCGTCAGTCACAATAACGACCTAAATGGACCGTGGCTTTGCAGCCCTCTTGATAAGGAATTATTCAACTCCGTACTAATACTGGTAATCTTTAACAATAACCGACCTCCTTTGTCCATAAAGATTAGAGGGGTAGAGATTAGACTATATCCAAAATGGAGCATGTTTTATCCATTTGAAGAATATGCGTTCTCTGTTTAACTGCGATTCACGTGTAAAGGCTACGTTTCAAGAGTGTTTATTTCCGAAATGATTATTATTCTCTAGAGCAGCCTTGACGTGGCGATTGCTTTGACTTTAATTGTACTACTGATTTTCTCAACTGTTTCTAATTTGTTAATATTCTTGTGTGTTTTAAACTACTTTACGACCTACTTCCATATCGTTGTTCCAGAGACTTGCTTTCTTAAGATGAGCCAGCAGTCATTGATTGTAGTCTGAGTGAATAGCAACAATCGAGACAGATACATCTATTATGGGTAGAATTTAAGTCGGGAGATCCCAACGAGTCCACAAAGCAGGGATACGTAAAATCTGACTGAAGGCTTTTCCGATACAGACAAAACAAAATATGCACAATTTGGCAGCAATTCACGACGGACATTCTCAAACGCATATGCTAACGGACTGACCATCACTAAGCACTGAATCAGACAATGGCGCCTGGATCTGGTTGCTGTTTTCTGAGCAAACTTGATAGATTATTATGACACAAGACGGTGACGAGTCGGTTTGGTGTTTGTATAAAAGAATATGTATCACCAAGAACCCAATATTTTATGCTGCACAGAACGCTTGAGCTCATCGAGGTGAAAAGTGGATTCAAGACCAAGGTAAGAAAATGGTTCAGTGCGAAACATCAAAAGAAAAAATAACCGTATGCTTGCGCACTTTAACAAAATAATATTTCTGGCGTAGAGTTCTTGCTAACATGGAAGGCATTATCAAATGCTACTATTCTTGTAGCGAAAATGTACTGGTCAATCAATCCTTGGTCATTTACATCATCCAAAGGGTAAGTTATCGTTTTTCATATTTTTCTAGATAACCCGAATTCAAGTGCATATTACCTTAGTTACTGTCAACCTCCGTGCTAAAGCAACTTACTGCCATCTTTGCTGTGAAACTATGATGCAATCGATAATAACGATCTGGCAGAGGTAGTGCTATCCTTCAGTGTGGGAGTAGGATAAATATTATTTCGGCGTAATTTGAAATAGAAAATCGTTGAGCCATAAAACGTTTGTTCACCCCGAAACTCAAAGTGAGGAAAAAGACTAACTGTTTTGAAGATTTAATGGATTATTTCGAGTATTATCTCAATCAGTCAGAGAGATTCTTGCTTCCCTACCACTTATATAGTTGAGTTACGCGGTCGATAATAAAAAAACGTTTCCGGAAAATACATTTGCTTTTCTTTTTAAGGTGCTGTTAAATCTAGGATGGGTGTTTAAAAATCCAAAGTATAAGTATAGCCGTGAGATTTTGACGAAAGATTACGTTAACTTTCGTTCACCGGTCTAGCATTCTTGTTCAGCACAACATCAATGTGATGCTATGTAGTCTGCTAACGTGCAATGCTTCCTCACAAATGAGGCTGACGTTTTTGTGGATTTTCTGAGGTGTCATAATGATCGATGCAGTTACTATACGAGCACGTGAACAGAATGTTGGTTCAAAATAAACGTAAAAATATACACCAGTTGCAAGACCCAACAATGATAGAATAGCGGGTAAAACGGCGGAGTAAATGCAAAGGCTGCGGACATCTGTATTTTTATGCATTTTGTAGACAGCCTAAACTGAAATAGCAAAACTTCAGAACTTTGGCGTTCTCCAATAGGTTTGTTTAATCGTAAAGTGACAGTTTTCCTAAAGTTGGGGTTTTAATTGTCTACACTAAAACGCTTTGTATGTGACATTATCGACCGGATACCGCCTATCTGGTTCAGAGAGCCACCCATCATATTTATCGTATGAGATAAAACGGGCATCTCAAGCAGTTCTACTCTATGGACTAAAATGGATTGTTTGTTCGGCTTTTGACATAACCAAAGAACTCCTTGTATCATGCATTACGTTTTAGTACTTAAGCTTCCTTTGTTTGTTTTTCGTTATGTAGTTTAAGAAGACACACATATATCAGGACAAAGTTACATTACTACAAAAGTAGGAACATTTTTTGTCACATTACATAAGTGAGTTATGGATTTATTTAGGCCAGCGAAATGTCTTTGACTTACTTCACCAAACGTTGCAGATCAAAAGCGATCCGATTTTTATAGAACACTGTTGTTGCCTATAACCGGTGTTGAGTTTGAGCGTGTGTGAAATAGACCCACCTGTCTTGTAGTCCCGCGAACTCCGTAGTTTAATTGTGAAAACGCACCCTTTAATCCCTCTCTGTAAAAGCTGCAATAATTCATTCGAACCAACGGGTATATATGAATGACTGATTTTCCTGGAACAACCAAAAATCTGAAATAAATCAATCTGATTGTGTAATCGTACGACATATTCAAATTATCCGCAGTTTATCAGCACACCACTTTTCGCCAATCACGAGCTAGTTTTAACCGCGCCGTAATTGGTCGAAAAGAAACTATATCAATTCAAAATTAATACAATCACCAATGAACATAATGTTTCACTTCTGTGCTTCTTTTAGTGAACCTGTATGCAGCGAGCGGTTTGTAAACATTCACAGTGAAATCTGCAGATCTCGGAAAGTTAACTGATCAGAAATGGACCGCTTGGACAATTATACCATTTCGCATCAAAATAACTCTATCATCTTGAGAAATGTTTCGTTAGCAAACTTAATTAATCCAACCGAAGCGAACATGGTAAGCAAAACGTAATTGGAATATTTGTTTATAAGAAAGCCGAGTATTCTTTGAAAAGACGTAAACACATACCTTGCACTACGTTGAAACGTTAATATGGCACATTGCCTGCTGACGACGACCATAATGGCATTGGCAGGTTTAAATACATTGCTTATAAAAACTCCGTTTTGTTTCGTCAGTAAAATCTTCAACTTGACTACCATTAAGGAACCGAATGATTCAATTGTTTATAGACATAATTTTATTAAATCTGCCAACCATACTTAGTTCAAAACACGATTTTTACATTTGCACACAAAATTAGATAGTTATGTTTTACCACATGTTTGGTAAAATTGTTCATCTCAGTTCGTCATTGAAGCTTAATGTTAAACAACAGTATTTACTTATCAGAATAGTTCGTTAAGTTTTATTCATGTGCTGGTTTTACATGTCCGATGACAGCTGATACAACAGTTCACCTATAGACATTTGTCTCGTGTTCACCTTCCATTAAACGTACCTACTCCTTGTTTTTATCGACGTTTCATTGCAGGATTGTAAAACAGCATTACTACTAAACATTGTTGAATTGGCGTATAATAAATGATAAAGTTCATTTGAGAGTTAATGACTACGTTGAAAATAGAGTTTACAAAAAGATTACGACATTAGAAATCAACAGGAAATTAAGAATTAGAGGAAAATGTAAACCGGATATAGTGAGGTTATCATGGAAAACCTTTGCTACACTCGGGTGTTATTTGCTGGCTTCGTCGTCGTTTAAAACGTCTTACTGGTCAAGTTGCCACGATCGTGTAGGTATGGAGTTCGAGACTTGACATACCAGGATAACAAGACAGTCAGCTTGCATTTTTACCACCGCAGTCCCCTCAGCGAAGCGAAAAGAAGGTATGTAATACGCGCGTAAGTACCCCAGTTGTCCATCTCGGTCGACTACATGAAACTCTTAAGTAAAGTGGCCCAGGCATGGCAGCGAAGGGACATACCGGCAATTTTTGAACAGCAGACATTATTAGAGTTTAATTGCACAGATGCTTTCGCGTAAATCGAGGAAAGTTTTACGACCAGCTGTATGAATTTTAAAAAGTGGTTCCTGGGAAAACAACTGCAATGAGAGAGGAATCATCTAAAATTCGTATAAGTTCATTGCAAACATTTTTTAGCCAAACCTTAACTGCAAACACCACGAAAAAAAGAAGTCTTTACATGCAAATTTTACCTGGTGAATCATGATATCAACGATATAAGTGGAAAGCTTGGACTTGATATTAACCGCATTCATCTCACTGCGAAATCGCGTTTGCTAGTTTTACTTATATGATCGTTCACTACTGTTATGCTTATTCTTCTTCTTCATCAAAAACACTGTTTTCATACAGAAAACTCGGTAATCTGAAGTTGTTAGGATTAATACGTCAAAAGAATGGGCCGGTAGTTGTGAGGTGAGATGTCTAAGCATATTCCTGAGCGGTTGGTGTAGACTGGCCACAAATGTGCATCCGTATCTACGCTAAAATCTGGTATCTTTGATCGCAAAATGTTCAACTGGGTTAGGGCGTGCAGTTGGCTTAGCCAATTCGTTCGCAATGTTTTTGCGTAGTTACACAAGAAGTGTTAATCTTCTCCATAGTTTTGTCAAACATGTGTTTCACACCGGATCTCCGTTGGAGTATATGCTAATCTACTAATCTTATTTCCCATGACACCTGAATACTTTCTTTCATTCTGTCATCCGTCTTTTTAGTGGTTCATTGTATCCTAAAAAGTGATAACTGAGTGCGTTGTGCTATCATCTGAGTGGCAAGAAAGAAATGCACGTATCTGGCAATGTATGTCTGTTTGTCCTCCTGATGGAATGAGTAGACAAGATTCAACGTTTGCAAAAGCCCATTTCATGTTACTTTTAAGCAGACTCCGTTCAGGACAGCGACCTGTGCTGAACTAACGAATACGTCCAAAGTAAGCAAATGGCTCATTAAACAGTACATCTGTCAAAATAAGACTACTCACCAGTTATCTAAAATATCGCCCAACAGGTTTAATGAGATCGGAGTTTTCCACCTGTCTAAAAAGGCATAACCGGGGGATTTTCGATTGGAATTAACGGACAGTACCTGTGTCTTCTATCGAGACGATCGGGCAATCTGATCATTACTCACATGCGAAAGTGGTTGAGTGTTCACATATGCTAATTCGGTTGTGCCTAACGTGAGGTCAATGGCGCAGTGGTAAACACGGTTGCCTCATGAACAGCGTGACCGTGGGTCTAGTCCCGGCAGTGGCGAGGATATGCACTATTGACGAGCTCCACTGAGAGCGAAACTCGAGTCTAGTGCTTGTGTTATTCAAATGGGGCCTACTGGAAGATCAATGGGAGTGCGAGTGCTGCGATCAATTGTGGGTGAGGTTCAACTTGAAAATAAGACAAGTTGGAAGTTTTTGGAAAACTGACGAATTTCGAGCAACCTTCTCCTGTACCGAAATAAACAAAGGTTTATGATATGCTTCGTAAACAATCATCTTACTTTGCTTCAAACAACTATATATCTTTATGAGGGATTGTTGAGTCTAGAACATCAACGTAACATGGAGATCATCAGTTAGCTGGAATTAGACCAAATAGTTCTGAATGTGAGGTTCAAAAATATGTTGGGATTTCAAAAGTCGTGTTAAGGGTTTCCACCGATGAGGCTTGATAAATGTAAGTCGTTTCCTCGGGATGTATTCTCTTGCGTAGCTGTTAACAGAGAAAATTAAATGGCATCCACTTTTGTTATCCAAGACAATAACGATTTGAGGACAGTGGTTAATGCAATAATATTACTTGAAATCTGCTTTGAACTTTTACGCACTCTATCGCCACTTAAATTGAGTGCTAGCCAAGATACTTCAATATTGCTGGCTTCACATTTATATGATTGGTTTGAGCTGAAATTTTTTTATTTTGCTGTAGTTCCGTTTGGTATTAGCAAGATGGGGTTAAAATGTGATCAAGTTTGGCGCCATTGCTTCGTGTTAGGCTGTTTTAGTACATCGGTCGAAGACTGATTACTGAGGGTATGGACGAGGTTTGCATTAGGGTACTACCACTACTACTATATTGTTTACTTTGAAGAGCAATATATATATCTTTGTTCAAAGAAAGAACAAACGGTGACACCAAAATTAAGCAACAGATATGTAAACAAGTGAATGTGAAAGCAGGCTGTCTGTCAAATTTGAGATGATGCATTATTAGCAACATTGAACAAATGACAAATCCTCTCACAGGAACAACCAGCGTTAATGGGTCAGTCATCAAGTGAGAAGTTATTTGTGTCGTATGTAGCAAACGGGTTTATATTAAGAAGGAAAAAATACACGCAAAAATAACTAGAAAAAGAAAATAAGGTAAACAGTCAGTCTCACAAAATCAAAAGCTCTTCAGGGCATAGAAGTGCTATCACAGTCAAGGCTCACGCATCGGGACAGAAAAATGTCTTTTATAGTGAGACAACTGTCAGAGAGGTGGCAACAGTTAACACCAGGTTCCCCGCATAAATGTGTCGTAGGTTTTCAGGGAGCCTAGAACAGTCAGTAGACATAAATCCGTGACTGCGTAGGAGAGCAGCCCCAGTCGAAGTATACTGTTACTTGAAGAAGGGAACATAATACCGCGGAAAGGGATAATCACCAGTGGATGAGAAACACAGTTCACGTCACAGTCCGAAGTATGGAGGCCTGATTGAATAGCGGCATTATGAGAGTCGGTTCTTTACTTCGCAGCCTTGTCTGTCCAGGCAAATTGGCTTCGGTAATCATCCACTATATTGACGTCGTGCACTACAGCGGCGTCGTCACGAACCACGATCATATCGGGTTTGATAAACGAGCTCGTGGTTGGTACTTGCATTTCCTCGAAGACTGTATAACCCAATTTGAGCAGTCGTTTCGCCAGGTCTTTGGCCACACGGTTGTATCGAGCACAACGCACGTCATGAATGTTCCAGCATGAATGCAGAATATGACCAAAGCCTTCCGGTTGACCGCAGTTGCCACAGTATTGAACTGAGTGGTCACTTCCTCCACCTCGTGAGTTTCGGACTACTACTACTAAAGAAATCGAAGAATAAATTATGCTGCTTACCACATAGCCTGAATAGGTCAGTAATGCAAAGTGGCTTTTTCCTACGGGACTGTGGTTCATTTTGTTATTTCGTCCTTTTTGGAAGCAATACTCTTCTGCCTTGCAGAAGTGCAGTGCCCGTATTGTTGGCAGCTACCAGTCAATTCAAAAAGCACTTGATTTTGCACAGCATGATAACTAATGTTTAAACATAGAAAATGGAATGATCAGCAATACATTGCAACAAATTTTATTGAACTGATGTTATGTGTGTGTCAGTACATCGGTGAGCATGCAGTAGAGCAACAAGACAACGAGGACATGCGCACGTTCAACGTTTATATATAGAACACGAATACATATTATGTTGAAGTTCCGAATGTTAAGACACCATTTGGTGTGCGGTCAACGACACCAAAATATGAATAAAATTATGCGTCAAGGATGACAATTTTGTAAAGTTTCTGATAAATTACCATACTTTCAATGTATTTTGTTGTAAAAGGCCGTTATCAGAGTAAATGGTTCCATTTTACTGTTCGAACAAAAATGAGGGTTTTCCTAGGGCGACTTTTAAAATTATGACGGTGAAATAGGTATTGTGATGATTCTGAAACAGACAATAACGCTGGAACATTCTGTTAGCCATAAATGAAGTACTGGTTATTATTTAGTTTAATAAATCGTGGACACATATTGGGTAACAACTAGTAGGATACTTTTTATTGGCTGTTTTCAGAAACGCCATGTTGGAAGATCAACCGAATCTGCAAACATACGGAATAACTGTTGTAGAAAAATCGTTGTTCCACCAGCCACATTGGTTTCAACGGATCTAAACAGATGGTGTATAGGTAATCAACTACGGAAGTCAGACCTTTGACAAATTTTATTTTGCCTAAATACCACATTCAAATGAGCAATTTGATCACAGTCGAGCGATGAACAAGTAAGTTTTGGTGTGTCTGGTGCATAAAAATGACAAGCTCTTGAGAACCACCGTAACGTCAAAGCAGTTGACCAGTAAAATAGATTCGGCTCATGAGTTTGCTCGCCGGAAGCAGGTACGAGCAAACATAGCAACATTTCTGGTGCAAAATATTGGATAGCATAGAAATAGGCAGTGTTCGCGACAGTTACGTGAGATTGTTAGAATTGACTTCTCAAAAGGCAAGTATTTCAGCTGTCACCATAACTCTTACTAAGATGGGAATTCACATTGAAGATTATCCGCAGGCAGGAATGAAGTGAACGAATAATGCCTTTCAGAAAAAAATACCACCCTATTCCTCGTTAAAAATATTGTGCCGTTCAGGATAACTAACATTCCTATTTACAAGATGAAACGACAGGGCTGGTTACGACCTTGTACTTGGCAGACTGCACAAAAAGTAACACAAGTACCTTATAGAAAAATATCACGAATGCACTTTGAACTCAAACTGAATGTAAAGTGAATGACAGAGACGTTCTAATCATCTGCCAGGCATTGAACAGAGGTTGTTAGAATGCTGTGTTAAATTTCGAGATAAGAGATTTGAGGTTTAATCTTGAACAGCACATTATATTTACATTGTTAGGAGAACGACGAAAGCCAGTCAGGTTTTGAACAAGCTAGATGATACCTAACTATTTTCTTCATAGCTGTTGTTGCGGGATCGATTTGTTAGGTTCTAACTAGAGTTGGACTAACTGAAACGTGCATCACTGTTAATCTTTGCCTGTAATCAGTAGTTGTGGACAGTACACTAAGAATGTGTGCTAAAACCACAGATACCCTTCCTTTGACTCAAGAACCACTGACATTAAGAAATCTACTGAGATGGCTGCACCGATTTCATTTCCATTTACCTTTAATTGCCCTCAATTTACCACCCATTGTCATCACAATGTAACTGATTATTTGACTAATATCACGGTGTCTCCAAATGAACGCACTTACTCACGTCTTCTCTGCTTTCTACATACCTTAAATGCAACCAAATCACGTGAATGGCAAAAGCTTATAAATTAGACAAAAGAACTACCGCTA
>JTDE01000029.1:78762-119772 GCA_014338405.1 Paragonimus skrjabini miyazakii
AATGCGAAATGTTTACTCACTTATGTGTGACGGTTAATTTATATAATGGACGAAATTGCGAAAATGAACCTGGAAGACATCCTTCAATGGAGAGGCTTTTTCTGTGCGTAAGCGCTGAATAAGTCCAGAACACAGTAAATAGAACATTAATGCTATAATTGCATGTCAGTTATTGATTTCAAACACATCAAACCATAACAATTTCGGTGGGTTCTTAATCCCCAGATTGGTCAACATTCAAATCCATGAAAAATGGACTCGATCGATTAAAGTGGTTCTTTACCGCGCAGCATACAAATGTAAGATTAAGCGACTTTTATATAAAAGCTTCTTTTGCCTTCAAGTAAACGTGCCTAGGGATATGGGAGCATGCCAATCGACTTCAGATATTTAGTTACTCGGTATCTGAGAATCCAGCCTTCATATAAGAAAAAATTTAACGCCTTTGACAAAGCATTCATACTCACATAAAACCGACCAACAAAACTTTGATTTATGTTCATCATAACAAAATGCTAAAATAAGTATCTCCACAGTAATTAAAAAGTGGGCAGTATAGAAGATCTGGTTGTTAAATGATTACTTGTAACAGATCAAGTTCAGCAGCCATGGAAATATTCAGCAACTTTAGAATAAATTTTAAAACAAAGAACTTGGCGTTGACACGCAAATGAACAATAATCTCTTCATTTACTTCAGGTCGCAGTTAATTGAAAAGTATATTCTTGATGATGAGAAAAATGTCTTTTTGAATAGCAAAACGTTCGATATACGCTGTCGTTCATGTTTTATCAGGTTGTTTGTTTAGGTGAAAACAATCTTCTGAACAGTACTAACCATAGTAACCATTACATGTTCAAAGAGTGAAGTTACTTGTTCGTGAATTATTGGTGTTTATCGAGCTGATCCTTAGATCCGAGCAAAACCTGACGGAGAAGCAATGGGACAGAGTTGCTGAACGTGTGCAAAAATATACATATACAGATAGAATAGTCTAAAAAATGAAGAGTGATACAAGTGTGAGTGGGCGAACGGTTGAGGACACGTGCTGAATATCAACTTTGTCCACTTTTGACGGTGCGTTTAGTAACCGGTCCAGTTTTGGAAAAAACGACATCTCAGCCGCCTCATTCAGAAGGGACCGTGACAATACTGCTCTATAGTTTGTTGTTATTTGTGCGAGTTTGACCTAGCAAGTGGTTGTTCATTCAAGTTCCATTCACAAAAGAGTGTGCTTGTGCTTAAGTAACAAAGGTTACTAATAGAATGCTGAAGGGTCTAAAAAGTCTTTTAATGATGATCTCGATGAATACTGTATCGCTCTAACAACTCAAGATATTCCATTTAAAATAAAAACACCACTGCTTTTGTTTTGCCATAACAGTAGATGTGACGAGTTTGGTTGAAATGAGTTCGAGTTACCACAACGGTAAGGTCTTTTTTACACATAACTATCTTGAGCATCGTAGGAATTAAGTTCAGTTGACAATGCTGACCTTTACAAATCCTTTCTCTATAATTATAAAATAACTCTAGATAATTGCCCCAAAACTTAGGTTTTTTGTTGAGAACAAAGAGGAATTTGAACTTGTTGACCTTATATCGTTTTAACTAAGTTTTTCAAGTTTAAGACTGAGAAACTATTTGCCAACTGTTTTATCGATAACAATTTTGATGATGAAATAAACCTAACTTGATGTGACCGTTTAGCGTTCATAAATTTTCAATATATGTTTCCATACTCTCGATTAAAGTAAAACGAGGGACAGAGATTTTTGAAAAATCGTAACGTTTAGTCTGCAGTTCAGTACGAATTAAAGGCTGTTTTGTAAAAAGGAGAGAAGACCACGACAAAACACTGAGAAAAACCATTTTCGCAACAAAATTGGTTCGGTTACCAGATTTAAATTGGCAACAAAAGACAGGGTACTTTTACACACTTACGTTTGGTCATTCCTGAGCAATCACAATCACAAGCTCAGTGCGATTTATTCAATCATCTCGCAACTAATTAATGCGACACCGGTGGTTTGAAACTCCATGCACAATTCCTTCACAAGTTCAGGGGTAGTCTTTCTGGTTGGTAATAGTTCGGATTTCCTATCCATTGGATGTTACAGTTATAGAATAAACAAGGAAGTATTTTTAAAAATTACTGAGTTGTATTACCATGCTTAGCGTCCACATTTCATTTATACGTTTTCAAAAGTATTCTCAAATTAAGGTGTCTATACGACACCAAGGGACTGTGCCATACTTTTCATTGTAACGCGCACAAATGTCTCAAGTGTGTAAAAGTTTTATGAAGCAAATGCACAAAAATAAATCCGGTCGTCATAGATCGTTTGGTTGCGTCCTTGAAAGTACTGAAAACCACTCTCGAAGTTATACTGACTGTCGTCCGGCATGCCTTCATACCATTGACGAAACGCTTAATGGTCACTTTTACTACTTTTCAATGGACTACTTGTTTAAGCTATCTAGTTCTTAAGTCATCATGGCTTTCATTAGGTTTTTTTGTTATCCTGAATGCTGGTTGCAGCTCACATTGAAATGAATAGAACCCAATGGTTTGAACATGTGAAGGATTGGTAGTCCAAATGTTTGTTTAAAGTCACTTATTGTGCAACGCGCCCTGCCCTTTTCTCAAGTGACAGAGCATGAAATATTGTAAACTTTGAAAACTGTCACACTTTACTCATGCTTTCTGAATGTTTTAATCTTACCTGTTGATAGTACGTCTCATTGAAAACGGAACACAAAATGCTTGACAATTCTGTTCTATCGCACATTTTTGTGGCTGTTAACAGCGAGCTAACATTTACATCGATCACCTTAACACACCTAATCAGAGTATGATGAAAATGATTTATTCAACAGCAAGTATAAGTAGAGCAAGTAACAATTTGAATAAAATTGCATGTTGAAAAATGAAATTATATTTAGGTGAATTTTTATGTCAGCTGTGTTAAGAAAAATATTGAAGAGGCCATACGTGGCTAAAGAACGGTGCGAAAATTGTGAAAATCTCTATCAAAGTTTATCAACTATGAGAACTGAGCGATTAATTATAATAGAACTTGTGGCTTCAATTGGTAGGTCTGAAGGATGTGATCTATGCGCATTGTCTGCGTGGGCAAACACGATACCTACGTGGACAATTATGTAACGGTTGGTGAAACCGGTCTTGTACCGCACTGTATGGGGCCTTTTGCTCAATTTATACAACTACTCAAGCATGTGCTTCACAAATAATTAAGTCGAGTAAAATGTCTCGAAATCGTCCAGCACTGATAGGCAAGCAGCCGGCTGCCTTAACTCCAACATATGTTGAACTGAGAAACAATGCCTTAAATGTGTTGGAAATGAATTTGCTAACGTTAACAATTAACTCTGTTTTTACCTGTTTCCTTACTACTCTGCAACAGTCAACGAACTAATATGACCTTCCAGGTTGCTGTGATTATTATATGTTATGTTCTGATAAACGGTACGTTTGAGATTGAAGTGCGTTCATTATAGCTTACTTCTGATAGTGGATTGACGACTCTGTATGAATTCCGTGTGCAAATCCTTGAATACTATCCTCTATTGGCTATTATGGACCAATCAATTTTGATTATCAGTATTTCCATCATGCCAAATGACATCTTAACTTGAAAATCCTCATCAGTTGGGGCTAATACGGTTTACTGCTGTAAAATTCGAGCGGCATGATTACTTGCTGGGGTGACGATGATACAATACAACCATATTTTGATAAATATTCATAGTATCAACCGTTTGTCTTCATTTTCGTTCATTTCATGTGTACTGTTTTCACTTTTATATAAATTTGGCACAAATAACAGCGTGTTCTGCACAGATTTGTATACCGCAATATTACAGTAGATTGGCTATAAGTTCCAAATGTACTAAAAGGTATGTTTTCTAGGATGTTATTTGATTGTAAAATGTCAGCAGTTCAAAATAAACAACATTTATACGCCGTAATATGCCAGAACTATTTACAGGAGATAAATAAATTATGTATCGTCTGACAGATTCAATCGTATCCACAGAAAAACGATGCCAAAGTCATTTTTGTCCTTCCAGATAAAACGGATTGGTCTCGCTCTCCAGGTGCTATTATTCCTGACGATTTTTATTGGTAATGTGAGCGTTCTCGTGGGTCTACTAACAAGAAATATAAAAAACCAAATGTCGCTGTTCATCATAAACCTTGCAGTCACCGGTAAGTTGTATTGCCTTTTAAGGATGGTGCTCATTCGTAAAGAAGTAGGGGCGCTTTACACAATGTGCAAGGATGCTCTTAACTAATTGAGAAAAATAAATAACACACACTTGAGATCAGTAACTTACACTGCACTAACAGGTATTGGGTAACTTCGGTCTGTTTGAGGTGAATACGCCCAAAACATTATTGCAGGTTTTGCATCCTCGTACACCTTTGATTCAATCCCTTTCCAATAGAGGCCCTATCGTTTCTCAGATGTAAGTAAACATGAGGTGGAAAACATTGAATATCACCTTCCGATCTTAGCTAACTTGATGAAAATGCACAAGCATGGCGTAATTAACAACTAGCTCGAAAGTGGTAAACAATCACGGAGGTCACACATATAGTGTATGCTGATTAGGTTCTTTGAAATTCACACTCATCAGGCCAAAGTTATCGAATCAATCATCGAGAGAACGACCTTCGTGAATTATCACAAGATTATACTACTGACAATGTAGTTGAATAGGATGAGAAATTATTATATAAGTCAAACGTCATACCATATCAAATACTTTTATTTCTTTCTTTGCACAGTTCTTGGTAACTACAAACAGTCGGAAACGTTCCATTTTCTAACCGTTACGTACATATAACCATCTTTCATTTTATATTTTAAGAAGTATATTATATTGAAACGTAAAATATCCCTATCTTTTGAGAAATGCTCAAACTGAAGTCAGAAATGCTAGGTTGCTTGATTTGTGTATTCACGGATTTCACTACATCTGTACAAATATACAATTAGGAATGTTAAACTCATCAATTGGATGGCAAACAGCGAAACAATTTGCAGTGGAGCTGCAGTCTTCTTTTGGTATAAGTACCCTGCCATTGTCAAGGTAATGCGAACGTTTACAGCAGGTTTCCTTCAGTGCATAGAATGGGTCTATTCTCATTGTTGTCAACCCCTCAGACACATCGTGGAAAGAGCGGGTATGTGGTCATTTGACGTGGAGTCACCTACAGTGCTAGAAGTGGGCACCAGTAACAAACTAGAATAGGCGCGAACATGCTGGGCTGGGTCAAATACCAGATTATGCAACCGACAGGTATCATACTAAACGCCACGTCCATCGTTTAAGCCTGCAAATTTCTTGCTTACTTATTGTTTGACATCTATTGTTTAAGTAGCATTAGCTGGATACGGCTAAAGTGTTCAAGGAATTCTACATGACCACCAATCTCAGTTGTCTTAGATATACCAAGGCGGTTAACTTAAAAATAAATGGGTCCATGCTGTGCACTCAGAATATATCACTGATCATCCTCACATTGCGTTGGTGGTTATGGAGTATTTTTAATTACAGATAATTGAAAATAATTTGTATTAAGCTTCGATCTTGATTTGACACATTAAGCAATCTGTGGTAAAAATTTGTGAAGATACAGCGAAATCTCTCACGGTCTAAATCGTACAACATATGGTCTTTGATTTCAGTTTTTAAATAAATCTACAGCTAGCACATCAGTGCAATGCTGTGAAGATTTACCTAATACTTTTACCTGATATCACAGTTAAATGGCCATGGTACATTCACCTTTCATGAGCACTTGCCTTGTTTTTTGACTAACAGTTCAAATCACGTTCGAGATAAAATTCACAATTAACCACACTTAAGCAAAACGAATTTAATTTCATCACACGCACATAAATTTCATACCACAAGAATTGCTTCCGTGCAAAAGAACCCTAAACATTTCATCCACAACCTGCTTTGCCTGACGTTGTTGGATGGATAAAAATGGTTGAACTCGTGTGTTAAGCCTTACAACCGTGATGAAATGTGATTTTCATCTAACAGTATGGGAACTTGAATCATGTTTTCTGAACGTCACTCTATTTCAGTTTTTAACTTTATCCTCATGCTATAGCAATACCAACAAAAACATCCAATCATAAGGAAACACCTGTGAAGGATATAAATGTTGTTACTGAAAACATTTTGACCAAAATATATTTCTTACATGTGATTTTTTTGGCAACATCCACAAAATTCACGGACTACGCTAATGGTTGGACTTACAAACGAGTTTTACTTTTATATGTGCAACTATAAACACACAGTTTGTTACATTAATAAATACGGTAAAAGTGAGTGTTCATGAAAACCTACTGAAACGGTCAAAACTAGAGCAACCATAGTCCAAGCTTTTGTATCAACATAATTCACCCATACATTATGTACAACGAGATTCAGTCAACATTGATTTACCAAATGTTGTTGGCTTAAGGTTTTGATGAGTAATTATCCATAAGAGTCAAACAGTTGATACGGTTGAAATCATTGTTAATACCGTCGTGATCGTTCAAAACAGAACCAGTAGGCTGTGATCGGAAGTCTCATGTACCACGTTTTCATTCGTTGGACTAAAATACGTGAAATTTCAATCGCATGTGAACCTTATAGTTAAGGGAACAGCTCGGTTTTCTCCAAGCCTTAGGCCTTAAATGGGAATTTGTTCATTTCACCAGCTACATTCAACTGCGAAACCTGAACGCTTTTTCTGACTTGCACCGTTTTCCAGGCACTCTGGTTTGTGTCAAGCGCGGTTTTAAATACTACGTTATATTGCATCTTAACCTTAACATGAGCTTGTTACCTCAATGAAAACAGCTGCCGATGTCCTTCTTATGACAAACTTATGAAGTTACACTTTCTTTAAGAACCACATGTTTCGTATTAGTTTCATCCACAGGAAAATCTCACAGGCGATCAGTGCGTGCGATTTATCAAATACAAACTATTGAAAACTCACATATGTTTGCATTCGACTATTATTACAATGTGTCTGGTACACCCCTTTTAAGATAAATAAACGTGGACAAATCTTCACGTAAAATTATTATCCAAGCAAACCAATATATAACGACCTGAATAGTACTGTATATATGCTGGTGGGGACCCATCCACGAGTGTTTCCCGAAACTTAATTATTCATCTGTATTAATTTAAATCAAGTTGTCATCACATCAAACGTTCGGTTGTTAACGACAAGAAAATATTGTGGCTCAAGAGCACACCGTAAATGGCAGATAAGTGTTTTACGAAGTGCTACAACAGCGAGCAGATGACCAAGGCCAACTAGATACAAGCTTGCCAATCTCACGAAGGCCACTTGCACAACAGGCGTTAGTTCAGAATAATTAATCACGAAACGGGCTGTCCAACAGTATTCAGTTAGTTAAATCTACTAAACTTTTGGGGTGCAACTTCATGTCTTGCAGACCTTTGCATAAACTTAAGCCATTTCAGTGTATTGTAACAATTCCTGGTCCTCACTGAACTTCGTACTTCCAGCCTTTGTTTTCGGCCAGTTCAGATGCGTCTTATACGGAACTTCAGAATTGCCGCCTGTTTGGATCCGGAAAGATATACTTTTAAATTGAGCCTTCTTTGACCAACCACTCTATTTGAATACCTTCATTCCTTGGTTCAGCTTTGTCTCAAGAGCAATATCAGAACTCGCGTTTCCAAGAGGAAAGAATGGTGAACACGATTTCAGTCAGCAAATAACCCACTTACTGTTTAGAAGCCGAGCTGTATTGTTGCTGCCTCTATGAAGATATGAAAGTATACGGGTTAATTTAAATAACAGAATGGCAACCGAATAAGACCTGATGTGAAGAGTCATAGCGTATTCATCTCTCTGTGAGATTAGCGACCGAACAGACACGGAGAGCCATCATCAGTATTTGCATTAGTTAAAACAACCTTGTGAAACATTTGCTCAGACTGGGTTACCTATGCATGTTGGTCTATTTCATTAACATCGATAGTTATTCTTGAATCTACTACGCTGAGTGGGTAACTTGAAAAGTCGGTGGTAGGCTGTGCGAAGGTTAGAATACCTTATCTGAAACTGTTGGAGCAATTATCTGCATAATTTAGTTTGCGCTTAGACTTAATACAAAACGGTTGTGATGCTTATCTGATTTACGGAATAGTACGGCAATCTGAAAAGCTATTCAATGGTACACCCGGCACTCAATCATTGGTTGTTGACTGTCCATTTCATTAAGTTTTGACCTGTCAACATTAAATAATTTCGAGGATAGTTAATTGCCATACAACTAATATGGGGAAATCGCCAACCGACTTTGAGACAACGAAGAATGAAAGGAAAAAAGCATCACTTACCAACTTTTATACAAAAATTCAAACAGTTAGCTCTTGGAGTCTGGTGGATAGCTTTCCTACGGCCGCTAGTGCACTGAATTGTTGATTTGAGTTTATCCACCAGAAACAAAGTCCCAGATCAACATGCATGAAAACACAACCCAGTATGGCCCCGTTACTGTGAAAGGAGTAATTCCAGATGACTTCAAGCCGAACAACGCAAAAAGACCAACGATTTCATTATTGTTAGTTAATGTTTTGTTTTGTTAACTAAGCCATCAATTAACCGCAAACTTCATGAATAACGGGTCGGCATTCGTAAAGGATGACCCTAAGTGTGATAACTGTTTAGAAGAGTCTGCATTTACTGAAAACCGTAAGATCGCTTGTCCTTATTCAACTGCCAAATTACCTTCTCACGAGACTGGAAGTGAATCTGAATGCAACGGACGGTCCACATTATTTTGTCCAATACAGAAATATACTAAAAGTTTGGACGCAATCTTTCGTGGGCAGTTTTTAAAAGATATCTGCAAAACATGAATAGAGATGACACATGACATGTTCGAATATTTTTTTCTAAAATGCTTGACAAAACATATGTACGTTCAATCTAACTTATGCTGTTAGCTGGTAGACGGTAATTAAGACGATGTCCCGAAAAGTAAAGTGAATATATATGAGACCCTCTAAATCTTGTACAAGTAGACCACTAAAAATTTACACGTTTCTTTCTCGTATTACAGGGATTCGACGCGGTGGAACTCAAGTCAAAATTCTCGTCACCTACTAAGGCGAACTAGTGTTTTAATGATGTCCGTGGCCCTTTTAACCTTCCGTAGTAGAAAGAGCAAATGCGATGAGCCGTCGGAAATTGAGGAGACTAACTAAACTGTTCACGTCCCCTAGGGCAATCTTGTGAATTCCTTCATCACTGCCTTACTGAAATCCTTGAACAATAAAGGTATGATGTTGTATTTGCTTGTAACTCTTGAATGTTTGATAGTCTAGGTCTAATGACGAATTTTTATAAGGATACTCACGGTCCGTTGCCAACAAATGTTTCATTGGTATATCTGACAACCAAGTTTTCCAAACTACGGGTATGCTGAACACATTTTTCTTTCCAAACGGTTCTTTGTGAATGATTAGCTGAAGCACCAAGCGAGCTTATTCGATGAAAACAGGACCGTATTACCACGAATCAACCGCCAGTCCTGTTAAAATATTTTTCCACTACGTCATTTAGACCACTGACAATTAACCCAATGGGAAAAGAGTGTGCTAAATAAGTACAAACTCAGATTATGTTCATGCGTGTTGAGGGCATATGGGGTAATTCTGTAATAATGTCTACCGTGTAAAATCATTACTTCTAAATCAATTTATTGATGCTGATTATTATGTCTGATGATGGATGCGACGTCACGACTAATGTCTTCTGAATTTCTAGACTTGTTCGTAGCACTTGGAGGAGTTGTACCACAACTCATTTGGGAAATAACCGTAGTATTCTATGCGCCTACGGCAATATGCAAATTATACAAGTATATATCGGTAAGTTGCATTGTATTGTAAAATGCTTGTATGATAGTGTTTTGCTACTTCTAAATCCGTTAGGAAGTATCATTGTTGTTTATGCATCTATTTTACTGTAAATGAGGGGTTCTACTGAGGCTGAGTAGAAAACTGGAAGACTACGTTAAGTAAGGTATGCCATACACTAAGCATGATACAAGCAAAACCATGTTTTTACCAGTATGCGATTACTGCCTCCAACATAACGATCAAATATTTTACCAAAGTTTCACGTTAAAGTATAATAATTTGTTTGCCACAAATTGTCTCACATTTGTGAAACAGGCCAATTTTTATTAGGATTCCACCGCGAACGCAACCTACCTTTTTGTTTGATCACCAGGCTAACTTCACACAACACAATGACCATAAAACAGTTCGCCCGGATGAATAAAAATGTGTATTGATATTGAGGAGAATAACGATGTTTCCATTAATCGAAAGACGCATTAAAAGCCTGATTGGACAATTAGCATATCATTATCGAGATTTCCATCCAGCCGAGACTTGGCCGACTTTGATTACTGTGTGACTGGGAAGTTGATTTGTTGAGTTGATCTTTAAATACTATAAAATGCGTTTGTATACTAATTTATATTCGAAATTAGTAAGTTTAAATCACTACCTTGATTAAACGTAGTAAAGTCGTGGGTTTGTCCATCTAATTGTCGATTGAATGGCTGACGAAAACACCCAACAGCACAATTTAAGGCGCGTAATTTACTTGGCATCTACGCCTAGGTTATGACGTATTTCTTTTTATCATATCATCAATTTCTGACACGCTTTCAAGCTATACAGCCAGCTACTGAGTACATCTATTTCGGTTTCTAACGAACATCTTATATTAGCTGTAATAAAAGAAAACTGGCTGGCAGTCAACGTGATTGTTTTCCTGCGTGGTTGAATGCATGTGTGGTAAGACAGTCTCGAGCGCCGCTGCTGCCTATTTCACACATTGTAAACATTTTGTTGGTAGGAAAAATGTTACTCAGGTCCACCGCACAATTTCGAATTTTCAATTGTTCCGTGGCCACTAGCTTAAGTTGACACATCCTTCACCTCTAAACTCATCAGACATCTTGCTCCCCATTTAACATCCCCTGGCTCAGGGCCAGTAAAACTGACGATTCGGATTAGTGACGACACGATTACTAGCAATTACGCAGTCCATACACATTTTAGACCTACTTCAAAGTTCCAGCCTATAACTACTTTCATATTTATTGTGATTTGATTGACGCGGCAAAATACAGATCGAAATTTGCTCTCTGTTATCGTCCTATGGGCTCATAGGCCGTTTTCTAATGAATTTTTAATGCTCAAAATGTTGTCAGTAGGTGTTGGTACGGTGCGAACTATGTCCTGGATTATTCAACATAAGTTACGGGATCGCATTTTAACCGTGAGTAGCCATCCCGTCAATATATGAAATTCTTTCGATGATAATTATGCGTGTGTGTAAAACAATACTCACTGCTCTCAGTCATAAACAACTTGCAAGTTGGGCAACTAAATGTTTAAACAACTGTTTGCATAAATGTGTGTTATACGCAGCGACATGCATCATAAAACGCTGTTGTTTACAGTGTTCACAGAGCTGCATTCAGAAACACCTACTTCGTTATCAGTGTATTTTTCTAATGGTATGTTACTAAAATATCGTTATTTTAAAATTGTTTTATTTCATGCAATTAACTAACATTATCATACAGTACTACTCGTAAGTAGCTTCAGAGGTCAGTCAATTTAGATGAGACATGATTATGAAAGGCCTGAACTTTGGGTAAATTCGAATGAGCGATAAAAGTAGCATGGCAAAACACAGGTAATGTTCTGCCAGTTGACTTACGAAGCCACGCAAACAGCCTTGAAATGTGCACCATTTGGTAGCTCAGCTGATAGGGTGCTTGAAGTTTTCGAGCATGCTGTCTCTATCGCTGGTTTGAATCCATCCGAAGTCCAGATTTTTAACATTTACATCTCTCCCAGACTGTCTTGGCGTTTAGTTCATACAGAACATTTTGAAAAACTACAGAGCAACCGACGTGGTTCAGATTTCAAACTGAGATTTTCCATTAGGTTCATTAAGTTTTCCAAGTGCCGAAGGCTTTATGTGATTTCCCATAAATGTTTGACGATGCCGGATGAATAAACACAACGTACATGTTTTAGTTCACCAACAGCAATCCATTAAACAGGGTTTCAACAAAGACAATGTAATTTTTGGTGACCATTTGTGAATCTAAACCTTTTGTTCGTATACAGTCTGCAGTCACCTACGCCAGTTCATTCGCCCTGGTTGTCCTCAGCGTAGATCGAGCGGAGGCCGTTTGTCGTCCACTGCGAGTTGCTTCATCCGGTTTAAGTTCAAGTGAGTACTTCTGATTTGTAAGCTTCCCACTATGCTTTCTACACATACATGGATCTAACTGATCAACGCTGGTTTCCGTAAAGGAGTTTTTACGTTAAACCGTCATTGAATATATAGTAATATATAAGTAACCGTTTCTGGGGCTGTATAACAATCATATTTCCAGTTTTGCAACAGATGTTTTCATTGAGAAACTGCCGGTGGTTTTCTTCGTCCAACTTATGAGGCCTCTAGAATAAATCAGTTATCATTCTCATAGTGTAGCATAGGGAACCAACCTGATAAAAAAGCAATTAATTAGGTGTTCTTCGAGTTTCGGCAGGGAATGTGCAACCAAAAACCTACCTCCATGCTAAAACTTATAGGTTCCAACGCCTATGTATTGATAATGTCATCCGTTTTGGTGTTAAAGTATTTACAATCTACATGTCAAGTTCAAAAAACCAATAACCCGAGCTTCCAACCTCACCACTATTCTCACCTATTAAAAACGAACACTTTTTTATTAAAGATAATTTGTCTCATCTTGATTTGGTGAGAAAATTATTTTGGACCTAAACTTTCCCACTGACTCAGTCAACCCAGTCTGGTAGGTTATTTGCTGGCATTTGTGGGATTGTAAGTTTCTTTGTCTGATAACGCTCTCAATGCTTCATCAGGTTGTGTGAGAGAAATTCATTTGACTTCTTTACAGATTAGTACAACGCGATTCACGTATTCTGTAGTCGTAAAGTTAGGCAGACAAGTACAGCACAATATATGATGACTCATGATATAAGGTTTCTATATTTGGTAATCACATTCGAATTCAGAGTACACAGTGATGGTTACACGCATTTGGATTACCGAACATGAGGACGATTAATCTCTGAACGTATCAAATGAGAATAGCGAGATAAGTTAACTGTCGAACAAGAACTTCAGTAACTTAATAGCAAAGACTACATCAAACAAAGATGGTTGTCTTTGAGTAGAGTTAAATGCTGTGAAAACGTTGGAAACAGATTGAAAGCCTTAGAAACATGTCGATAGGTTTACTGATGTTATATTTTAAATAAATTATCATTCACATCGCTTACTGTAAATTGATCAACTCACTTCATGATTTGAAATGTTAGCCACCGTGTTATCTTCAATATAAAGTGCATATTAAACTTAAATGAATTTGAAAGAAATACTGGCACGCAGTTATGTGTAAAAGTTGTCAGTTTGCAATCCACTTATTTCTAGACAAAATTTTGAGAGTCTCTACTTGTTTGGGGGGTTTAACTGATATGCCCCAAAATTATGCCTATAGAATCAACAAACAAACAGTAAATTTCATCAAAGTCATGGTCATTGGTACACTTAACGGAATCAACCGCGGTTAGTAATCCACCAAAATTGACAGACGAGGGAGTATAGCAAAGAGGTTCGAAAACGAATTCCTCTTCTACTTACAAGAGCTGTTTGCAAGGCCGATGCTAAAACACCTCAAGATGAAGCGCAGTAAAACTGTAATTGTGTTATTTTCTATAGAAAATCAGCAACTGATCTATTTCGTTGATGAGATTACGATGTGGTTGTGTACGACAAAAACTAATAAAAACCTAGTCATAGCGATCGCTTGTTTTAGTCCAACCTGTGTTAAATTAGTAATAGATATTTAACTTCAATCCCTTCTGTACATTCTACGAATAACTGTTTAAGGAATAACAAACATGTCGTTTCTGCATACTGTTATAAAGCCGCGCATTTCGGTTACATATTTTTTACAGTACAAACTGTATTTGCTGTACGTTGGAAGAGAACGTTCAACAAGATAATACTTGAGTTTCTTTAAACTATTCATGCTGTTTCTAATTTATGTTTAGAGACGCGAGCTCGGTTGCTGATAGGTGCCGCGTGGGTGGCCGCAGCATTGTTTGGATTGCCCGGACCACTGCTTGCTCACAAAGACTACGAAGGAACAGAGCGCGAGGCCTGCTTGCTAAATTTTACTAAAATTAGCCCACAGGTTTGTTTTTATTGGCTTCAATTGGTATGAGGATTTTGAGTTCTTCAGATTACATTCTAGGTAAAACAATAGTAATCATCTATTAATTGTTGAACTGGGAATTTGCTAAGCCCACTGACGGACTCCTCAGATATTTGAGTTTGGCGATATACTTGAGACTTGAACACTTAAAAATAATATGTCCACTTAGTCTCCTTGTTTATACAAGAAAGTTAATGGTAGGGCAGAGACAACCAACTAGAACAGCAAATATCTGGCAATCACCTTCTGATGTTTAAAAGATTCTAGTAATTAAGCGGTAGAGAAAAGCTCGTGGTGAAAGGCAGATGTCCTCTGTTCTGGTAATAATAACGTTCAATCAAATTCACTTCAGGTGAAAGACTGAAACGTCTACCTTGTTCGAATAAACATATTGTATACATTTCTCAATAACAGAGAGAGAAAGTGAACAAACAAATTTTCAATTAAAGCTTTACGTCCTTCTACGCTTGCCGAATAGAAAATGTAGGTTAACTCATCAGCAATTGAACAGGTTAGCTAAAGTGCTTATCATCTGCAAGTATTTCACTTCACATGCTCTCGTAGGTGGCAAGCATACATGAACGTTATAGCAAACATAGCGGTTTGAAAACAAATGTCAAGTGTAAGGATTAACTTGGATCGTAAGTAAAAAACACAAATAAACTCACGACCAATAAGGAGGGATAGTTGAATGCTCCGAATGCATATATACGGTGGTTTGTATGCCACCAGTGAAACTCACAAATACTTTAGACGTTACAGACTTTCGGGATTTAACAAACGATTATATAATGTTCACTTATACATTGTTGTTCATAAGGGCTGAGACTATTCTAATTTGCTGAGTCGTACCTGCTAGCCGTTGTGATAATATGTATTACAGTTTTACTATATTTGCTTGTTGCTATTCGTCTTAACCATTTTTAGATTTCAATATTTGACATTCTATCTGTGTTGGAAAACCGCAGGACAACTTGGTTATTAAAAGACTTGAGATGTTTTGATTGTCCAAGATATGAAAATTCAACTAGTTATTAAAATAAGAATAACGTTGTTACGGTGTTGGTGCGTTTGACTTGAGGATCATCTATGAACTGACGCCTTTCGTAAACTGTTTTCTTCAAATTCTGTACGTTTACTTATGAGCGACGCTCACTACATGAATTGACTTGTATTTAAGCCAGTTCGATTAGGGATGGCGTGTTTGTTCTTCTTCTATTCATACATTTGCGATTACTCAGATTGCGTAGGATGAATTCACGTCATATCTTTCTATAGCGTCAACAATTATAAAGTGACGTAACGATTAACTTCACATCGCCTTGACGTAAAAGTGATAACTCACACCTGCGAATGATACCTAAGAGTCTTGTGTGTATCAGTCCATAGATGGCTTGATTTTGGTGGTTACGTGGAATTTCTAGACTGTTTCATTCTGTCTCTTACCTAAAGTTTGCACCTACAAAACTTATAGATATAGTTATTACTGTTTATTTTGAACTGACCGTGAGAGAAAAAAATACCTCCTAAAAGAGAATGAACCGGTTGTGATTTTTATAGTAACATGATGTTTCTTTCCATCATGACACACTACGGCCGATTCTATCCTCGTTTAAGCTTATCAGATAGAGATAGCTTGAAGAATAGGGCGAACCAACAATCTTGTACATTTTGGTTGAATATCTTACTTACTCGACCATCAGTCTCTTATCTTAACCCTGTGTTATTGATCGACCACCCTTACTTTGCGGCTAACAGCCTGTTACTCCTGTCAGCCTCACTCAGTGTTCTTAAAAACCGACGGTCTTTATGTAAGTTTAATCGACATAACGCGAAGCATTGAAACTCAACGCCATGATAAACGATTAGAACGTGAACGACAGAATAGTAAATCGTAATCCCGCTGAGTGAAGTTATGTGAACCAGCAGACGTTTAAATGTTTTCAACATTATCAGTTCAAAGATGAAAAAACATTCAAACACTGTAATGGTATTTCAATCAATAATTTGATAGGTCGGCATTCATATGAAAGGAATAATTTGTTTTCCCCCTATTCTCAGAATAACAAGCTCTCATTCATAAATGAAAGCAAATCAGAGGTCATAAGGAAACCTTTCTCAGTGAGGCTTTAGTAAATTTGAAATACCTTGCCATTACTGTCTCTACCCATTTATATGTGTATTTGTTTAGGGTAACAATGGATAACACCAACTGCATTATTCCTCCTTCTGTTTCACCATTTTAGGTATATCTGACTAGCATCGCTGTATCCGTATTTGTTCTACCGGCCTGCATCATTGCAACTTGTCATGTAATCATGGTAGCTACTATATGGAGGGCGTCCAAATTGCAAACGGCCACATTTGATGGATGCCCATCGCATCCAGTGACCTTGACCAGACAAACTTCGAACGATGTTCATTTAGTGCAACTAGAGGTAACCCGAAAACCACGTCTAGCTATGCCCCGTTACAATCGGCATAAGCGATCCTCGACCGAAGGATTTTTACAAAAGCCAAAACAGCCGACACATCAAAATGCAGGGTGCATTCCAAGGGCAAAAGTGAAAACTGTCAAAATGACATGTGTTATTGTATCGGGTAAGCAAACTAATTTGAATAACTTATGCCTATTAAATATCTTTGGCATTGAGTTAATTGATTATGCAAACCTTTGTAAAGTTGCAACACTGGAAAATGTACCCCTACTCGACATTCACTCGTATCAAACTTTATACGGAGGGAATTCAGAAATCTTGTCCCACTTTGAATTATCACCATTTGAGTGGCGAAGAATACAGTAGAATTGAAGTGGAGCTAAATTTTGGAACGTGTTTAAAAACGATGAGAACAAATGAGAAGAACGTTTGAAAAATGGAAGCTACTTTGTGACCACGTTATTCATAAAGAACGATTATCGATTCATAGCAAAGTTCCACATGATCTAAATTAACTCCATGGATGTCCCATCTAAATTTAATAAAAATCAGGCTGGACTTTGGATAACAGATGTATTTTCCTACACATAACAAACGTTAATTCCAGTTTTGGAAAGTCAGAACAAACTGCGTACTTGCCAGAACATTGGTATTTATTGTACTGGATCCACATTATCGTTCGTGGATTGGTAAAACATTTATGTTAATAATTGGATGACTAATTTTTAATTGACATTCGCAGCATTTAAGGGCTTGTTTGGTCAGCCTTCAACGATAAATGTATTGTAGATATTATACCTTGCGACGGATAACTTAGCCAACCAGGTCTTGTATCGAGTAGAATTTGTCGGTATAGCGAAGAACGCGCAAGTTCACAATTATACATAATGTGAATTGTACTGGCAAAGAGTAGACGGGTACCAACATTATAAACACGGTACTCACGTGGGTTCGGTCTACGAACTGGTAACCCATTGCACAATTTATGTTTATTTAAAAAATGGAGAAGCAATTATTGACCGCAGTTAACATGACGAAGCAGAATGAAGTCTAGAGTCAAGTCAAATAAATGGTACGTTATGTATTCCATGGTTACCGCAAATATCTGCAAAAATGATCAAAGTGAGCACATAAGAAAACTGGCGAAAACTTTAGACGGAGACAACTTGATTCCGAAAGAACTACCGTTCACACTGAAGAGACCACAGTGAAAATTCAGAATCGACGGGTTGTTATTGAATATCACTTGGGAGTTCAACGCTTGAGCAAATATAAATCATGTGAACTATGAAGAAAAGACGGTCTTAAAACCTATCAATCCATCTCACAAACATCTATATTTCTTCACGTCAATCGTACACGAGAAACTATATTATACCTCCTCGCAGAAAGTAAGCGGATACATTTGAGAAGAATCATATTACCAGGCACGTTGCTTCATTACAATTCGCTGGAAATAAAACATAATGAGACACGTTCATCAAAACAGGTCACTTGATGATAAGAATAGCGGATTGTCACATAATGCAGTGGCAACGATGAAATTTTTTGCAAACTTTTATGGTATATCGATAGAAGTACATATCCCATAAATACTACACATTTGCTGTTTTGAAAATGATATAACAATGAGAATTCAGTAAGCATGTTTCGATATGATATTTGCTAACTCCATGCGCAGCCGCAGAGTTTTTGCACTACTTTGTTCAATTTTAAAAGGCGTTATGTTTTATTACGCCATATTACAGCGTATATAATTTGCTGGTGCCCTTTCATGGTTTGGAACATGCTGGTAACCTACGGTGTTATGAAGCGATCTGCACCACAACTGATGAAATACACACCCATCGTTCAGGTTAGCCAATGTAACTATTTTAACAAACATCATGTTTAGATGAAATAGTTTTTGAGATAAACTGTACTGTTTTTGTATAGTAACATTTCAAATAGTCACGTAAAATTCAACTGTAATAAGTATTGTTGACAAATCTAAAGACCAAAAATAACTTCCACACGGAATAATTAAAAACAAGCTCAGGCAACCGTAAATCCTGTTTTCATGTAGGCGGGAATCAATCTTCAGCTATTTGTATGATAGTCGTAACTTCGGTAGTTCGATCAACATGCAAATTTACTTACAGGTGATTGCATTGTTTGCCAACATACCATAGTCAGTGTCTCAATCGATCGACACATTACAACTATACAGAGCTGCTAGCAAATAAATTTAGATTACTGTAATACCACTGGATAGCGTAAATGTAAATAGGTCAGTTCACCATAGTAACAATTCTGACACTCGAAACAATTGGTTCCCTTGAACAGTTCCAACAAAGCAGTTACATCACGAACACTGGTAGATGCAGACATTTCGTATTGACTCATCAGTACAAAATTTACAATAACACGGGTGGATAATCAATAAGGATGGGTCATTAAGTCCAGGAAAGGGTTAAGTTCACTAACAGTTGTTTCTCAACACAGAGAGTTAGCTTGAGTCGGTTGATTGCGACCGCTTCGGCAAACCGTGAGAATCTTGGGTTACAGTGTCGTAACAGGTATTTAAATGCACAAGATGGGTCGATAACGACCAGTGGTCAAGACGTGTCTAGCGACTGAGGAAGCTGGCTGTTTTAGCGTTTCAATAGCATTGTCTTTCTTTGGTAACACGGACTTCTGCACCCATTTAAGTAGATGTTCCTTCATTCTGAAGCCCAGGCATCTCTCAGTTCTACCTTTGTAACTTTTTCTAAAGTAACATAAAATTGGCAAATACAATGTGAAGTGACACCGATAGGCTGATCTCCTTTGACTGAATGCACCGGTAACTTCGGAGTCCGAGCGATTACACGGAGTTCAGCTGGATTGAAAGTTTGCTTAATCGAATTCTTCAACCGTTGTGTTGTTTGGTGCATGATATAATCACCTGTAAAAGGCGGCTCCATGTAGACCTTCGTTTTCTCCACTGTGTCCACCTCTTTGGATGGTACTTTATGCCTACTGTGCCTATCTATGAATCTTCTGGGGTAACCATTTGACTGTAGGACAGAAGCAATGAAATCTAGATCTTCTGCAAGACTGTCACGCTTACAGACTCGACTTGCCCTTGTAGAAAAGTTCGTTTATGTTGGACCGTTGTGACGCTGCTGAAGCTTAAATATTGACCGGACCACATGGATTTCCTATAGACAGTCCTTTTAATCGAACCATCATCTCGACGACTTATGAGTATATCTAGAAATGGTGAGGAGTTGTTGACCTCAAATTCACAGGTAATCTTCAAGTTAGGGTGGCAAATATTTGAACGTTGCACCCTGTTTTCTGTCACCTGTTAAGGACGACTAAATATTATTGTGTCGTCGACGTAACGCATTTGATATGACAAATTTCCTATCCCTGTGGCTAGCTGTTGCTCAATTTTATCATGAAAATGTCTGCTGAGATGTGACTCAATGGACTGACATTCATTCCTCAGATATTATAACTTGGCATTGTCACTTCAGAATTTTGTGATATATTACTCACCTTGGTACTCGAGTGTATATAATGCCTATAATTGGCTCTGTCTTCCACCAGGATACTCAACTCAGTCCATTTTCATTTTATATGATACTTATGCCGGTTTTAAGTTACACTTTGTGCTCATATATTTGGAACGAGATTTGGTAAGAGCCAAGCGATCAACCGTTTTTGCCGGATTTATTGAAATGGAGTTGTATCCTAGGTACTTGCTTTTTGATATTGTTGACTGTGTTGGGAATGTGTTTAGCCTCTAAGGGATTTCAAAGCGTGTTGACACTAGGTTACTATAATCAGATACCATGTGATAAACTGGCTTCTATCCACTCACTCAACATTTACTGCGTGCAAGCATTAACCTGAAGGCAACCAAGAAGTAACAATAAGTTACCTACGCAACCTCCAGTTCACCAAGCCAGCAAATCAGTGGGTAGTTTAACTTATAGTTAGTAACCCTATAAACCAGAACGTTCATTATGTGCGTTTAGTCACTTATTATTTATTCGCAGTAAATATGAATATACACAATATACACAATATCTACACAATATATACAATATACCGGTTACTGTGATGCAGTGAAATTATTGTCGATCAGGCTCCAGTCGACTCAATGAAAAACTCAGCAGTTCAATGATGTTCGGTTTTTATTGATACTTTGTAACCTATTATTTTCCTTTTCGCAGCATCTTGTTCCTCTTAACTCAGCAGCCAACCCAATAATTTTCTGGATTTTTAATGCCAGTACGATCAGAAAATCAATGCATCAGCCAGTTCGGGGGTAAGTTCTTTAACTGTTGCCAAGGTGAATTATATTTTAGTGTTATTCTCAGTGTCAAAAATTACAGGACAGATGTATTGCATTTAGATTTACTTGGCGTTTACATCTTGCCATCAGATACTTCCTAAACAAGGCAAAATAATCTTATCAAAACTTGCCTCTGGAAAATATATAGGTTGAGCATTAAAGGTGCGCTTGTCATAGGCAGAAGTTTTAGTTAAGTCAGGCAGGATATTTATATACTCTCCTAGCTTATGCTCATACAAATGTTTTTTTTACATAGTAACCGGATGAGGACTATTCAGCTGTAGTTACATGTTACACTAGCCCTGACTGTAAAATTTATTCATCTTTCTAACAAGGTTCCCACTCGAAATTTAAGAGCAATCTATTGGGTGCCATCACGTTAACAATATGGTATCATAGGTGTCGTTTATAGAATTTTTTGGAAACTAGCTTAACAAAATCAACCGGAAAAATAATAAGATTTTATGTGATTGGTGTTAGGTTCAACGTGTTTTTCATGGCAGGCATGTGTGCGGACATTTGCTTGACAGGGATGGATAGCAGGAAATCTCTCGTGGGTGATAGTGAGCTTTGTCAGAACTTTGCCCGCAATGTTGTCGTATATTGAAGCTAAGGTGACCACATTCAGGCTAAGATTTCGCTTCTCTCTCCTGGACAGAACAAAAGTGGACACCTGGTTGACGGACATCCGATTCTGTTCACAGCAGGCAGTACAAGCAATTTTTCACAGAACGCTAATTAAAACATTGTTATCCGTCAACAATTCCGAGTAAGATTGTTTAGCATAGGACGGAACTTTCTTGCTGTTTTTGCTTTAAACATTTGCTAAGAAGTTTGTTCATGGGTCAAGTCAGTATTGAAGTACTTGAACAATTATACCACTGTCTATCTCAACTAATGATACCAAAACAAAAGTGAGTTGGTCACATTCCATTAAATAAGAAAGTTTAGATTAAACGATAGTCTTCTTAGACTTTTACAGAACAAAGTCCTTGTTAACTAAAGCGAGTCGATTAGACAGAGGAAGTGAAGAAAGAGATCAATATAGCTTGACCTAATAGAAACCCCATCAAGTTTATTACTTCTGTTGAAAGAAGAAGAAACATCCTTAGGCGTAGCGTTTTTCTGTCCCTTGTCGCTGTGGAATAAAACTCGACCTGGTCAAGTTAATTTTATACGTAGGAACAGGGAAATCTGAGTAAAGTATTCGCCGCTAGCAAAAGGGCGGAAAGAAGGATCCTGAAAACACAATATTCAGCTGAAGTACAATGAGTTATGTAAGAAAATGTTACTTCAGTCGTGTCAGACATAAACAAAGGGGTATTCAACAGGTTAACCAGCTAGTGCATTCCGAAGCAACGAAAATTAGACAACAACTTTGTGAACTTCACAAACCAACTACAGGATAGCTGATCGATAAATCGACGGGTTTTCAGTATAAGCGGAATTAAAACGGGGAAACAGCGCTGTGTATGCGTCAAGGAAAAGAAATCAATTAAAAAATTGCTAACGTCAGTGTTCAGCCAAATGAGGTGGCGTACCAAAACAGGAGGTAAACGGCAAAACCACAGCTATATTGTTGTGTTAACCTGCGGTGTTACGGGTAGTAGACAAACTATTCACACTTTTGTAAGACAGCACCTCCGGTTTCACTAAACCAACCGTGTGTGTCAAATGAGATAAAGATTTAAATAATATTTTCAGACAAATGCCCTAAGATTTGTAGTTTCGAAAACTGTCTTATAAATGGAAAACCGACTATTTACTGAGCAAGATAACAATGTCTAAATCGTAACAGAACCCAGCTTTTTCATGTCACCGAACAAAAATACTTTGATGGTATATCCTCCGAAGATGTAGCTGAATAAAAACGATTTCCATTGCAAAGTCCAATAAGTGTAAAGGTTTCTCGATCGCTAATCTAGACTTTTGTTTAAGCAATGGATAACAATTCGTGGAAAAATTCCACCCAACTTTAGGTAAAGCCAACAGATTCTCTGAGGCCACCAGGTTAGCTTGAGATAGGAGTTTATTCAACCAGCTAAATTTTACGGTTAACTCGGTCGTGCATATTAAAAGGTCGGCACGTGATTTCTATTGCAATGAACAGCCGAACGTTGAGGACTGAATTGTGGTTAAATTCATCTACGGGAATATACGGTGCTAATAAATGTTGAGATAATGGCAGCGGCAAACATAGATGGTAAACAGAGCTAGTGATGCGTTTGCCCAACGTACTATTGTAACAGATGTAAGGTGACTTGAGCAGTGAAGGTACATGATATTTATAGTTGGTGGACGCAGTATTACTGGTCTCGATGTAGATGGGCAATAATCTGGCTGGGTCCTTTATGACAACAGTCAACCTCACAGCTGATGATGATCCATGATGAGATGAACTGATAGATGATATTTTGAAAGTGATCCAGATGGGCCGGATGTATGACAGTTACCAGTAAGCACTTCAGAGACAATTAGTGCGCATCCATCTATGAAGTAACAATGAAATTTACTGGCCATTTCTTTGTATGCAATGATCAGTCTGATCAATGGGAGCAGCAAATGGAAAGCTGGTCAATACGGCAAGAAGGTGAAGTATTTTCCCATTCTCCTTGTTTCCGTAAATTTTCGAAGAAAGCCAACTCCGCGACTAATGCATAGATTACCGTGAACACGTGACCATTTCTTTCATGGACAAAAAGAGTTGACTGATTGATAAACGTTTCAAAGTCAATCACAGAGAAAGAATGGTCAACAAGTGTACAGAGATGCAATGATGCACAACTAAACGGATATTTTTGTCTTTTGCTTCTAACGTATCCTGCTACGTTATAGTAGTCCGTTTGTTGAAAATCTAAAATAGAATTACAAGGCAGGTTATACTAGCCTATTCTGACAGCTACGATACGCTTGCTGACGCATAATTAATAGAAAATGTACTACATAAATTTATGCACGACTCGATCGCTATAAAATTAATTTACTTGATGCCATAATTATTGGATTATTTTGTTTCATAATCAACGTTTTTATGTACACTATATTTTGAAATGTATTACTAAAATTTTATGGTTTGGTACACTTACAACAGACTACATATCTATAAAGATTGGTTGAATACGATAGATTAATAAGTACTTGCAGACGGTCTTATCCAAAAGGGATATGGCTACACTGTAGTTCATAGGAAAGACGAATATAGCGGTTAGGAGAGCCAGCACTGAACGAGCATTAATCCATTAATAACACGTATATCAAGAAGGCTATTTCCCAATGCTTTAATAGAACAAATTAGAATACACAGTAAACGATGAACAATTTTGAGGTGATGGTGATTAAAAAGATGATGACAAAATTAAACCTTGCAAATTGGCACACTTCATTAAAGTGACTGTGATGAAGGCACAGTACGTTGCTATGTTTGTTTTAGAAATAATAGATATGTACGGAATAAGAAGGAAAGCGTGTGTAGAGCAAAAAACATCCGATTGCGTTTTTGTGTGGATGACATTTTCATTTGGGGCTTTGTTATATTATAAAACATGATTATTTTCTCTTTGGATAAAGTCCGTCTGAACAGGATACGACACTCACCGGACCACTGAGATTCCACTGTGAGGGATGAGCACTACTGTTCGAATAGCATCATAGAACTAATAGTGGATATTGTTTAAAATCTATAGTGAAAGCGACTCATTGACAAAATATGCATATGGTGAGAAGTTTGATAGTATACACTAATTGAGTCTTTTTCAAAAGAATTTAACTAATTAGGAAATTGCTTTCCGCGTAATATTTCAAGAGGTAAAGATCTGAAATTTTATCTAATAACTTGCTTAGGTTTCAGACTAATTAAGAGCGGGGATAAAAAGGTAGAATGTAAGGGGAATAGCAGCTGTGCTTCTGAGATAACCTATGATACGGTTAATCTACTTATATTAAATCTTGAATTTTTCCACACCGACGAACTATACAAAATAAAGTGTTCGAGGTAAAGTTGTGGACGAAGTGTCTGACTTGTACACCTCACTGCTTTATCAGAAGCTTCAATTGATGACCAAGTAAGCGCTGAACTGTGCTCATTTTGTCAGTTAACAAGAGAAAGTGAATGGGATCACACACGGATAAATATTTTGAACTCCAAGGCGCAATCGTGTATGCAATGGCTTCGGTTGACAATAGCCCTGACAGCACGCTATCAAGCAGAACTCTTTAGGAGAAAACAAGAATATCAGACAGAGCTTTATAGTGAATAGTGAGATACAACAATAACATTACCGTAAGCTCGCGATCGACTGACCAACATCGTCTTGCGTGAGTGCGTTCTAGACCAGCGATCTTGATGAGCGTTCACCGTTTTTCCTAGCACATAGCATCTGCCAACCGTTTCATATTTGAGGTTTCATAGACCAGTACAGCTTAATCACGTGGCCATCTCTTAGTTTTCTTCAACCATCAACAGCTATGTTGATTAATGCGGAATTAGGATGTTCATTCTGCGGTGTACGGAATACCTGCTCCGAACAGCTCAGTCCACACGGTTTCCCTACCTCAGTTGAACGTGGCCAACATATAACGCTCTTTAGTATGTGGCACTATATTAGTTCGCTGCTAACACGGTCAGCCTTTTTATGCACACTAAACTGTTCAGACAAAAAATCAGTACCGAGAGGTTCAATACTTCTCTTGCATCAATGGGCAACCCATCTGATCGACAAAACAGTAATAAATATCCATACTCAATGGAAACTTCTCATTCACTAGGTAACTAAACGTCTGCTGAATATAGCAACTGATAGGTTTTGAAACATCAAATTGTTGCATTTGCTGTTATCGCATAATCAAACAAAAATGCTAGTCAATTGGGAAGGGAGGAAATTTCCCCAGTCCTTTTGCCTGCGAAGAGATAATTCAGGTCAGAGTCATACGGTTCTTAAAACAGAGCTTCATAGTTTGAACAGACAGGCAATAGCATTATTTTCTTTGATTCAGCGTGGTGCTTATTCAAATCAGACTTGGACCAAGTAAGGTAGCACCTTCTGCATGTCACATGTCGGTCCTCGTTCTATCATACAGAAACTTTACCACGAATTCCTTGAAACGTTCAAGCGTTTTCTCCGGAAAATCACCTACCTCGTATTTTGTTGAGAATGGAGATGCTGAACACATGTAAAACAAACCTTGAAATTGTGGGGGGAACTCTAGATCGTTATATTTCCATAGAGTCACGAGGATCACAATGCGGTTTCAACTTGACAAGTATGTTACAAGGCTCCTTAGATTGCACATAATACCGAAAACAGTGTACGTCCATAATTAAAAGTTGCCCTTGGGTCCTAAAATAACACACGTGTTGGTTGACACCACATATCCCAATGTCGTAAAATAATCGTGTTATAAACACACTTGCAATCTTATCAGAAACTTAGCTGTTCGTGGTATAGTTAGTTTTCCTGCGCTTTGAAAGCCAATAAATTGTAAGAAATGTGGCCAATTTATACACAATAAAGATAAGCCAAATATAACATACGAGCACCGCTTGTACTTAAGCTTTATTGACCCAGTAGAATTTCAATTCAATCGTATATGTGGTTATTACCTGTAACGTATGTTTGCACAACGGGCTAAAATACTCATTGGGATATTTGCCGCGCTTATCTTGGGCGCGTAATTACCGTGATATAAACAGTCTGGTTGACAGTCCTGGTGAATAGACGTTTCACATAGCATGTGTGAGCAACAATTTCGTAGATGCTATCGGATGTTCTTTGAATATACTAGAAAACGAAACGGACATGAACAGCCGCACGATATGAATCAGAAATATTACTCCAGAATGAACAAAAAATTTTTGTTGAATTAAGTCCTCAACTGGTAGAGGCGAAATGTTCAATACTGTCTCTATGTTTAGGTTGCACTGAAGCATTTCCATGGGACATATTGTCACTTTTATTGCTGATCTACTCAACTCACTAAACCTTAGCCCCGAGGTGTGCGCAATTGCAACAGCAAACCGTCAATTACATTGTGTTGCACCAAGAACGTCGAATACTACCCAATTGGTTTTTTATCACAAAGGGTCGACCAATTTGTTCGTATATATCACGAACAGGCACAGTTCCGCTCTAGTCTATAAGCTATCTCAGCTGATAAGTAATATTTCACGCAGAACATACTAGGCATCACGCGAATCACTACTTTTTTTGACAGTATCCGAACGTTAGTTGAACTAAGATGAGAATACAACCAACAGGAATTAATCTGACTTATCTGTTGTCAGGATGTCGGGGTCTAAAGAACGGAACTTCACAGGACCTTCAACGAAACATTTAGGATCAAAGTGTATGTCCGAATAAGAAATGGTGGAACTTTATTAAAATAACAGAAAGAAGGGTCTATTCATATTATATTGTCAGATTAGAGGGCCAAGGTATTATCAGTTTTTGAATTTGTTAGACATGGATGAATCCCTGGGGGTCAGTTCAAATTTATCCATGTTAACCAATACGGTGTGTGAAATACACGGTGTGCTGTATGCTGTCATTTTACACTTCGATTGTGACTGATAGTCCAGAATACGTAAAATCTGTCAGCAAAACAGAGAACACATCGAATGATGAAAGTAACACACGCCCTTTAAATATGAGCAAAATGTTTGTAAGAAGTATTTCATGTTGGCGTCAAAACGATGTGAATCTTTTGCATGCGTTGAGTTTTGCTGCATGCAGAATTCTACTGATGGCGGAGTAACAGGGTCATTTACGTAGTAGACCAAGATACACAGCTCAACACGTAATTAGAATCACATGCCCGCCTAAATTCGATTTGGCTAATTGTTTACTAAGGTAGCGAATAACAAACCTATAGAGATAGTGCGATGGGAATTTATAATTTAGAACAACCGACCGAAGTACAATAAATATCTCAAGTGGAACATCATCCACAGTTGATCGCAACTGTCACATTCCCATAGATTTTCCAGTCGGCCCCTTATGAAAAGAAGCACTAGGCCCCGAGTTTTGCTCTCATTGGAGCTTGGGTTAATGATAACGGATATTTCGACCTGTCTGGGAAGTCCTAATCGCGGGGTTGTCGATTGGAGTTAACAGACAGTACCTGTGTCTTCTATCGAGACGATCGGGCAACCTGATCATTACTCACAAGCGAAAGTGGTTGAGTGTACACATATGATAATTCGGTCGTGCCTAATGTGAGGTCAATGGCCCAGTGGTAAACACGGTTGCCCCATGAACAGCATGTCCGTGGTTCAAGTCCCGGCAGTATCGATGATATGCACTACTGACGAGTTCTTATGAGAGCGAACCTCGAGTCTAGTTCTTCTGCTTTTCGAATGAGGCCGCTTGGATATTCTATGGGAATGCGAGTACTACGATCAATTGTGCGTGATATGCAATTTGAAAGTGACCAAATACCCTACTAATCATCACAATACATATCGTCATGCCATAGGTATGCCACCAAAAACCAGGTTAAATGCGATGGTTACTGTGAGAAATAATTTCACAGAATGGGCGAATGGCAAGCACGGTTAGCCTTAAACCTTACAAATATTGTTCTACAGCATTTGTTGTAAAAATCGACAAAAGTAAACCAAATGTTCAAAAAACAGAGGCATATCCTGTAGCAAATAAGATTTTTAGCATGGTCAACAAAAATGTGTACATTGTGTGTACACAGTGTACACACACACACACTGTGTACATTGTTTCGCTAACTATCACGTTGACATATTGCGCGTTTTCGCAACATTGTTATAGATGATAGAGTTTCAAGCAGAAGGTTTTTTCACAGCAATTAACTAAACTTACTTCACTTGTGAACTCCATTCTAGTAGCATAATAACGGCGTATTCATTCATTCTGGACAGGTTTTGATATACGTGATCAACTGTTTTATTAATATATATAGGTAATAATTTCACACTGAGATATTTAAATAATGGAACTTATGAAGGTTCGGAAACCTAGCACAAAAACGTAAAATGCATTTCTATATACCGTTTAAATCGCTTTGGACCTTAAACGCAATGGTTAGAATCTGCAGAAACATATCTAATAATGAGAAAATGAATCGGTGTATATCAGTCTTTAACATCGTGTTCTCTCCGATTTCGGTGGCTTTAAATTAAGTTAGCAAGTGATTACTAACCGGATATTATTGCTGGTAAGTTGCAGTGAATATATTGTGGATAATATAAACTAAACATAATTCATAACTGTCCACAACAATCGTTTTCAAATAGACACTGCTGTAGTCATATTCCTGTTAAAGATTGCCAGTAATGTGTCTATGCCAAGTCCCAAATTAGAACTATGGGCAGGCTTTCATGAGAAAAATATGTAGACCAATGCGCCGTTGGCCTCAAAATAAAACATGACTGGATTATAGTATGCAAGCGCCTGGTCAGAAATTTATAACCATTTCGATTTTATTTTGGCTAACTTTTGATTGTAATACATTATCTTTTTCCCTTGTTATACATATAACGAAATTTTTCTACGTGATATCCACATCTACCAGCCAAAAGCGTTTGCTCCTCGTAAATAGTATTGTCCACAAGAAGCAAGAGTTAGAATAAATATCTTATGTTTAGTGAAATGTGAAGTTATTAATTATTATTAAGAGACTTAATTATTCGATAGATATTTCGAATTTCAAACATGAAAAACCTAGGAGAGACCCAATTGTGATAAAACTGGACTACGGCTGGATTTGAAACAGCAAGACTGAGGGCATGCCCAGATGCGAAAATTATCCTAACAGGTAAGCTACGATATCACGCTGGAAGAACAGAAGTTTCATATTGAAATCAAGTGACCCGCACAACACACCGTTTCATATAATCTCCTCAGACAATCTCAAAATCACACTTGTAGATTGTATATGTAGTCTTTCTCAAAAGTCTAAAAATAGTTTCCATTTACAAGAAGAATCGTGTCGCCTGCAAATTGCAATGTGTGCAATCACTAGAGCGGAAACCAGGGAACGTGTATAGCGAAGGAGCATTGATTACAAAAAGAAGAGATGCACAGAACAAAAACGCTGACGTACATTTCCTATAATTTGTAATTCTAGTGGACATACTTTTATCTATATGACAGGCTTGCGTTCAATATCCTATACAACTCTGTGTGCAGATGCCTGTGCACCTGAATAAACACATCATATAGATTGCAAATCACCCACAATAGATCACAGCACTCGCATTCCCATAGACCCCCCAGTAGGCGCCTTTTGGAATGAAGCAGTAAACCTGAGTTTCACTCTCATAAGAACTCGTCAGTAGTGCATATCATCGCCACTGCCGGGACTTGAACCACGGACACGCTGTTCATGTGGCAACTGTGTTTACCACTGCGCCATTGACCTCACATTAGGCACGACCGAATTATCATTTGTTAACACTCAACCACTTTCACTTGTGAGTAATGATCAGGTTGCCCGATCGCCTCGAATGGAGGCACAGTTACTGTCAGTTAACTATAATCGATGACCCCTTGACTAGGACTTCTCTCCAAGTTGAAATCACAGAAATCATTAACTTGTTGAGCGGTGACACATCAACTGATAACAGCAAGCGTTTTATTGATGTATCTGTTCGCAAGCCTCCTACATGTTCACGACTTTAAGTTGCGTACTGACCATTGTTGTTTGTTACACAATACAGCGTTACGCAAACCTTACCTATTCTAGAATTATTCGGGTTATATTCGGACATACGTTTTAGTTGAGTGGTTAACATATATTTGTTTACAGGGAAGACAATTTAGATGTTAAATATAATTTTATAATTCTCCTTTTATTTCATTTCTATTTCTTTCAAGTCCTATCACTCAACGCACTCGATTGAACACATGATATTTCAGTGGACCACCAGAGATACCACTGCATACCGTTGTATTTTCTTCAGTTCGCAAGTTTTTAATGGGATGCCGGACGGTTGTAAAATAGACACAATCGCCACAAAAGTTCTACGTTTTTACATCAACCAACGCTCTGATGACTGCCCAATATCAACTGAGCTCAATATTGTACCACTGTATATACAAGTATTTCTGACGTTGTTTTTGTTTTCACAACTACCAGTTTTTTATGTGAATGGATCGCAAGCAGATGATATTTTGGGGGAATTTATGTAGAAGAACAAAAGTATTGTTCAACCATATTGTTGCAAAGAGAGATTACGGAAATCATCTCCATATTTGTTCGCATTGTAATCTTATGATCTTATTGGTCTGTAATAGCAACTGTCTATATTACGCGTATGATGAGTACTTTGCAGAGCAATGTTGGTATCACTCAAGAAGGCAACATTGCAACGGCGCTGAAAATAAGACATGGTTTTTCATTAAATCAAATGCTCATAGATGTCACCACATTAGTTTTGACAGTTTTTAATGTATACCCAATATCGCTCAAAAAGTGTGCGCACCATTCTAATGAAAAAAAAACATTCTGCAATGGAGTAAAACGTTGATAATGTAGAATTAAGCAAAATTTCTGAATTAACAACAGTTTATTTTTCCAAAATTTTTGTCAAACACTATTTAGCTTAGTGAACTTGTCTTTTTGTTTCAACATACGAGCATTGATGTAAATAATGTAAACCACTACATAAGGTTGAGAGCAATTGTTAATAGTTCTTACTGGAGAGTCATTATGAACGACTGATTACGTGTCAGTAGTCTAGAAATGCATCAGAACAGTTAGCGTCGTTTAGGTTGTAGTAATACTGAGTGAGAAATGCGGTATGAAACTGAAACAACCCAGCAGTAACATTTTGACACTGGATTTATGGAAATTTAATAAGATCCATCTGTGTATGCACCAAGAAGACGACAACAAACAAAGTTACTCTAGGTAAACGTAAAGGAATGAATCATATATTGTACGGTACTATGTGATAATACGAAATCTGTTTTAGGAAATAAAGATAATCAAGTTTTCAGTTGCGTATAACAATGTGAAATGTTCAGTGTTAAAACTACCCTGCTTTTCACAAACCAGGACTAAACGCTTTGAGTTACTTTGTTTGGGACTGCCGAAAAAAGTCGAAGGTGAAAAGTCAACAAAATATAAAAAAAGCTGTAAAATGTTTTATTCATGAAAGATGATTTTTCGAATGTTTTCTGGCTGACTTACTGTCAGTTAAAAACCATTGTTTCAAATTACAATTTTTACAGTTTATTTCAATGTATTCGAAATTACTCGTATCGCTTGCTCTAATAGAAGTGCGTAACTGAAGACAAGATTGACATTCAATTCAAAACACTAGGCAGACTGGTTAACAAGTTTGTTCAAGTTGATGGAGGCTCCAAACTTCAATACTTGACAATTCTGCAAATTCTTCGGAAGGTTGCTACAAAGCTAGATAATGCACTTTACACTGAAAGTGAAACGGTATTTGTTCTATCCTTGACTGATAGGCTTAGCAGTAGCGCACATAGTAACCATTAAACTTGCTATGGTCTTCTTCGTTTTCACAGTCAAAATATCTTAATTGAATCGCAGTAACAAACCAATTGGAACCTGTGCCATCTATATGGAAGTGCTATACAATAAATGTGAGTGAACTAATGCGGGTGTTCACAAAATATGAAATATTATTTTTTCAGCGGTCTATTGTGGAAATGTGTCAACGTTGTCCAAAAGCAGGTGAAACCTGTTGTGTGGTCGATAAATATTAGGTAAGAGTAGCACATATTACAGCAAATGGTACTGTGTGAAAGTCTTTATCAATTGTATCTATAGGTTTCAACATTCTATCTATGAACTTCGAATGACTGTTTGCTATAGGCAATTCCCGATGGCTACTTTCTACTATTTTGTTGATCAGTCATCCACAGCAGTTTGAACTAAAATACCGACCAATAGGTTTCACAATTCTTAAGATGGTCTTTGAATTGCACGTAGACAGTTTCTTCTGGCAAGCAACATTGGCAAAATGGAAAGTTAGATTCCCAGCTGTTCGTGACTGTCCGCAATTGCAGCGCGATCAGCACATTAGTTATTTCACATTCTTCGATGTGCCGAACTTGGCTTAACCTCACTGACCTCATTGGCAGATGTTTCATCTTGTGTCTCAAACAGTTATGTAGAAGAAGGGGAAGAAGCAATGTTCACTAGTGAAGTGCACTTTATAACCTCTTAGTAATGAAAAAACCGCTCAGGTATGGTTTACGACCAATGTTTCCCGGGTTATGAAAGCCGATGCAGTTTGAAGCAAATCAGAATGAGACTAAGTGAATTGAACTTTTCTGTCAAGTGGCCTCTTATCGATGCTCAAGAGCAAAATAGTGAATGGAAAATGATAACGGGTAATTCGTTTTTTTTTGCAAACTAAAACTTTCTACTTTTTGCTAGTGAATCTGCCATCATTTGAACCCACTTGTCTTATTTGGTTTAAATACAACGAGGCAACCATTGCTGCCGCTTTAACACAAGTACGATTTGAAAAACTTGTCAAGGGTTTCCACGTTTGTCTGCTGTTTGATAAACTACAGCCACATTAAATGCTGGAGTGGTGCACGCATCGCACCAATTCCTGAAAAGGAAATGCAAAGTTTCGTCTAGTTTTGTGCAATTGTGTAACACCGTAATTGTTTGAAACTTCATCACTGTACGGAGAAAAGTTCCAATTAACATGGTGATTAAGAAGTGTACGTATCTCCCTTGAAACTTTGTTCTGCCCAGTTCCTTCCATTCTGTTGTTAGCGGGCGTAAAATTCCTTATTTCTCCTTATTCATTTTTTTGTACAGCGACAGAAAAAATGTGAGATCACTGACGGAAGGAATCTAGTTTATATGTTCACAGTGTTGAACAATCACGTATCCGTCATTACTACCTTAGGCGGTTGTGATATAGACCATAGTTATTTTTACCAATGAATTAGTAAAATGAAGTTGGTGTTCACAGCTGAGGCACTTACATCAGGTTTCCCATTCATGTTCTCAATTTAAAAACATTCATAACCATTACATGTACGATAGTTTTTGATTCCAGTTATCAAACAAAATTATATACGTCCTCCTTCTTGAACCGTCTGCCTGTAGACTGTATTATAGCATTTTCAGATGGGTGGACAATGTTTTGGATTACAAACAGATCAATGATACCAGAAAACTTTTATAGGTTCACTACTCTATAATGTAATTAACTAACGCTTGCTTCATACTCTCGTCATTACGTAGCCACTGGTTACAGTAAGGAACACCATAACATTGCATGACTTTTTGTCAAAGTCAGAAAGTCAGCATTTGTGGCCATCAGTAAAAATAACGAGCTGAACGTTACCCATATTTGATCGCGACTTTTGTATCCTAATAGCTATTCTGACAGCTTCTGTTATAAAGAAGAGGTAGGCGGCAGCACCGCTGTCGTTAGAGTGTGACATTTGGCTTCAACCTAACTGATTCTCTGATTATTCAGCAGCAATTCAAGGTAACGCTAAGTGAGTTTAGTTAAACTGGAGATTTTTATCAACTCTGAAATTTCTAATGGTAGCGTTAACACTCGAATCTAACAGAGATTAGCTGTCACCTATCGAAACGACAGGGCACCGTGACCATTTTAAATAAGTCGATTTTGTTTAATATGAGGTCGCTGGTACTGTAGCTAACACAACTGCTGTAAGAATGTGTGGCCAGAGTCTAAATACCAGCTTTAACAAAGACCCGCACTACGAACGAGTTTCAACAAGAGCAAAACTCGAGTCCGGGACTTTCTTTTGAAACAGACTGTTTGAAAGTATTTCTGAATGTGATAGGTGCGATTAGAAGCAAATGACTTTGAACTTGAGGTTCACTAACATCCCGAGAGCTTATCAAAAATCATTAACACATTTTTATTCCTTGTCGTTCAGTTGGCCTTTTTGGCGATGTAGTTGTATTTTACAGTTTACCCCCTATCTGAAATCCCCCAATGATTGTTGTCAAACGATGCGGTGTATTTTTTCACGATCATCGAATCATTTGTGATGTAGATGTAGTGCCATTCCTCAGAAGAGGTTGACATTGTGCCTCAGAACTATGCAGGTGAACCTCGACCTAACAGCCACTCTCTTAAGTCGGCTCTGCCTAAGAGTGTTTCTACGTTTTCAAGGGACTCCAAGTTAACTCACCTATCTACTCCCTTTCTGTTATTTCACGACTAGTTCGGCTTATCAGCAAAACAGTTCTTTTTCCTTTATGACCTCGAAAACAAATTAGTGGTCAACCTTCGTATATGCGGATTATTATCATTCGGAAAGACATCTGTATTTTTCTAACAGTTTTTTTGTTTCATAGGCTATAACGGATAGTCTTTCTTTCGTTGAATACTGAATATTCGTTGATCTGAAACTGCGCGCCTCGAGGGCACGCAATGATTTGCCTACTCCTGGTTTCTGACTAGAATGACTTTCTTAGCATCATCATGATGCCTGAAGAATTTTCTAAAAGTGTGCACACTCAACCATTTATCGACAAATTTATGATATCCAATTATTGCTGAAATGCATTTGCTCAAATGCTTGTTATACTATTAGGAAAATTGGGAAGTGACTACTTTTGATTTTGCTACTGAGACGCTCAAACCTATAGGTTGAAACACTTACTGATGGCGTCACCTCGTTTGGTGATAAAACGTTTGCAACATATATGCCAAGCTCGGTGAACATCCCAAAAACTAAATTCCCAACCTGGGATAAGAAAAACATTACCACTGTTTGCAACTATCAGAAAACTGGCACAATGGTGTACTGCCCATGGTGTAAGCAACACGTGCTCACTATTTAAAAGGGGTATTTGTTTCAAGTTTTCATATGTTCGGACATTCCCGGATGTTAAATGTATGCCTATTTGTCCTAAAACAGTACTGGATAGTCTGAGTATAGTCTTTACAAAAAAACGATCAACCTTGTCGGAAGGAAATGAATAGGGACAGTTAATATGCCCAAGGCGATTGGGACCTGGTATGTTAATCGTACAGCTGGCAACTTCTGCGCGTTGTGGAAATTCACCTATCAGTTAATCGTTCCTGATTTTCAAATCTTTTTACCACCCCGTTGCGTCAACGTAAAAGATTGGACTGTATCCTCAGTATACTGAAACCTAATAAAGTGGTGAATTTAAACAAAATTTGCAACATGTGAGGCATGAGGTTTATTATGATTAAAACGTGTTCGATGGAACACGTTCAATTCTAAATTGACGCTACACAGGTTGAAACGTACCACCAGGTTCAAGGATATGTTGTTTTATTATTGTTTCACCTAGCAAACCTTCGAAAATTCTGTGCTAAGTGACTGCAATAGATTTACATACATATTTGTATATATTGCGGCCCTTCGTGCATACATATATAAATATATGTATCGGATTGCATTTGAAAAAGCGAACACTGAGTTACAGGTACTAACCGCGAAGTTTTGAATCTATACCAGGGTCCGTCGTCAATCACAGTGATAGAATAATTGCATTTGGGTTACCGGGCGTCAAGCGCAATACACCTGTTGAGAGCGATGTGAGAAAGCTTGGATTCAGTGATTAGCTGTCCGACTCCAATTTGACCGTTCCGGGCCCTCTGACGTCCATCGCTTTGATCTCGTGACCCTTTCTTGCACAATGCTCTCCAAAATTGAATTTCTAGTCCACTCACTTTGATGCTATATGTTGTCCCTGTAGTTGTATCTTTAACGAGTTGCTACTGCTACTACTAATACTACCGCTACTACCACTTACTTACGCTAGATTGCGGTCGTGACAGGAAATACAGCACGAAACATATTACTGTCCATGCACCCAGACCGAATGTTTGATCCCGCAAAGTCTATGTTTAAGTCTGTTTGTTGGTTTGCTTGCTATTCTAACGCCAGGTTTGCTCACATTGCGCTACGTCGCCCCCCAGCCTCCGTTCATCTGGGTGTAAGATGACCATATTCACTCAAGTCATCGTATAAGGCTGTAGGTTATATTTTGGGGTAAACGTTTGCGAATTATCTGAGGTAGCCATTTCAACAGAATTGTTCACTCTTCAACTTTTGAAGTTCGCGCTTTTGCAGTGTTCGGTAACTCCACGAAATCCAGGTTTGCACGTACAGCTTTTTGAGCGTAATTGGATAATTTCCACTGAAAAAGGTAGAATGCCAGCAGGTGTTGGTTTGCCATATATAATGTTCAGCTTGGTTGTCACAATAATAATACGAGAATTCCGAAGCAAAAGTTAATAGATATAGGTAATTTCAATTCGAACATCATTCACACTCGGGTACAACTTTCGTATTCAGGTGGGCTTTCCAGCCTAACTTTTTCAAAAATAGCGTGAAAATCGAGCTTCGCTTATGTTAGAGGTTGTCAGTAGTTTAGATAAATGTAAGGGCTGGGAACAGACATCCAGTTAACGAGCAGTTCATTGTCTCCTTCATGTTGAATGAGTGTTCCGGCAACACCTTACTGATGACCTCACAGAAAATGTTGGTCTCCGCAGGCTTAATGGTCTTAACTAAACAACTATCATACCTGAATCAGTGAGTTGGAGGAATTAATTAGCTACAAGGGCACAAGCCATTAATAACGATGATTTCTTTGGTGTTTTCTTTTTACGACTGTATAATGTGTTCTCAAATATCAGGCAGCTTTCAGCACATAGTTTTCCCCAGCTCTGTAGGCCACGATAGATGCCATGGTATGTTCGTGCCACTACTCATTGTACTGCAACATACCAGGTAGTGCGGTTAACGCCAGTTCGTTAAGGATACTTATAAACATCGAGCGATCCAAAAAGTTCCTCATCTGGTTGAGAAAATTGTGGGCACTGTGTTTGTACGTGAGACCATTACTCTTGATACCTTATAAGCTGGAGCCTCCCCGGCCAAATAACTGGTCAAAAATGTGCTATTGGTATTAATTTTGGGCGTTTCGTAGAATCCCGAATTGGCATTCTGAGTGGGTTTGATTTCCTGTAAGTTGTAGCAACTTACTTGTTTCGCTTGTTGATGATCTTTAGTTTTTCGTTTGGTTTGTTTTCCAAGGTTTTAATCGGGTCTCGTCAACTATGCAAACTATTAAAGACAGCTTGTTTCTTCAGCCTGTATTAAACATTTGTAGCACGGTCGCTTCTGTTGAGTAAGATTATCACTCAATCCTGGCCAGTTAGTGGAACAAAAGTATTTCAGTTGCTTAGAACCGCATTCAAAATGAATTTCTTTGTGTTATTAAAGATGTTTCCTGGATTACGATCCTAATAGGTTAATGATTATCCAGCATATGCACTTGCAATTTAGATTCAAATGTCAGGTCAAAAGCAACTGTCGGAACGTTCTCGACGTTACAGTTGCAACGTTGCCTTATAAATCCCAACTACCTCCACAGCAATTCAACTGAAAGCTTTTAAATGATTAGACTGAAACCTTGTGCGCGTGGGATTTTGATAACACAGTGTTTGGAAATCCTAGACAGTTTCGAAAACGAGTAGCACAATCTAACTCACAGAGGATGTAAAATGCTGAGATTATCTTGTCTGACAATCAGCGTGCATTTTAGGAATGAGTCTGGATAATTAAAAATGAAGTCGTGAGAAAAACAACTACTGAAACCCAACAGTTATCTCTGAAACCGACAGGTCTGTTGGTCAGTTCGCCGAAAGTGAAGACTTTGATTTGACTGAGAACATCTAACATTGAAGTTAAAGATTGAGGATAACCAACAGACGTTCTCCATCATACCGAGATAATCAAACAATCCCCCAATAAGGGATTAGTGCCAAAGTATTCTTAGTTTCGAAATTTTAAATTCCACACATTAATACTTGCAGCATTCACGTTTTCCTATGTTTCAGTATACAACCTTCGCAACAAAAAGAAATGCTAAGAGTTTGCGAGTTATAATTCGGTCAACGCTATTCTCTCATGAAGGAGCTGCCAAAAATAAAATCTCTGCATTGGCTACCCTGTAGTGATGATTTACAAGAAAGACGAAACTCCATTATTTTTTAGAAAAGTTGACTGCAAAGCCTGCGTTTAATTACGATTACTTTTAATTACTCTTAACCTGTTTATTCTTTTCAGGTGAAAATGGTTTACGTTAATTAGTATTTCTATAACAGGTTGATAGAGAGGTTTCACACAATGATAAGACAGTTTGGGTTTTCATCTAACTGCGTGTGAGCGAAATGAATTAAGGTGTGCGAAGGTTGGGTTAGTCCTTACCGCGATGGAACAAACATATCCAGAAGATCGTGATCGGCATAAGCACAAATTTTCACTGTTTGTACAGTTCATACCTCGTTAAGCGCAGTCTTTTATTGTTGGAGAATTGTCTTGGTACATTACGGGAAACCGTTTGGAAGGCTTGATTTTAATCCGGTACATAAGATATAACCTTCATCGGAAAATTTATTCCACTGAACCCATTGATGTTTGCCAGCAGTTTGCTTTATGTTCGAACGGGGAAAATGATGTTGTAACGGAACTTTGTAAACTAAAACCGCTGGACGTAGGACAATTAATCAACTATAAATTGAACATCTAAAGTGTTGTTGTACCATAGTCTTGCCTTGTAAGATTGTGTCGGCTTCTTTACACCGTTGTGGTTGTCCTCATATCTATAATGAACTTTGAAGTATGTGCGCCTCTGAAATTCTTGCATTCTATTTAGTTCTTTGGACTGGTTATTTTTAATTTAATTCCAATTTCGTTTCGTTAAAACCGTCTCTAACTGTTTTATTTTCATTGCATTTGCTCCTATTTGAATTAGGCAAATCAACAGTACACTGTTACACTGCCTGGCTTATAATTTGAGTTTTCTAAGCCTCTTCCTACGGGTAATTTCCATTTGTAATCTAACGTATGGTTTGTTATCTCGCGAACTTACTGCTGCATGCTTACGAATTTGTGCCAGATATGCATCACCACCAGAGTAAACGGACCCTTCTAAGTCACATCATAGTTAGCAAACTGTCGCTTAATTAGCTAATACCATCATCTTCATCATCAACATCATCATAACAGCTATGAGCCTGACCAACAGGTGCTCTGGCTCGGATCGCCGCTCACCTCAACAATAACGTGGAATGTCCTAGAAGAAAACGATACTAAAAGGTTTGAAAACTATTAAAAGAAGACTAAGCGGGCAAACTAGAAATGGTATGTATGTCATTGACTGCGACACACGGCCATCTCGGATAGCGTCTCTAACGAGCGGTTTGAATGGTGACCTGGACCCCATCCAGGTAGGAGACATCTACACACTCTGCTTAATGGATCGGTTAGGATCTTAATATTTGGTGATCACACTGTTGCTTAATCACCATGTGGTTTCACCTAACTGTTGGTGGTCTCAGTATATAATGCCCGGCACGGTAAACGATCAGATGACATACGGAGTAGGTGACCCAGTTATCGTAGGCTGTGCGGCGTGATTAGTTGATCAATTGATCGCGTATCCCGAGCGTTCCGGAATACGCGTCGGCGAACTGCTACACTGCTCACGCGATCAGTCTATTCAATATGGTCTATTTGGCGAAGATAACGACGGCCAAATACAGTAAGTCTATTGATATCTTTCTTGTGAACAGGCCACGTTTCCGAATCATAGAGGAAAATGGAATGCACACAGGCATCATATACTCTTCGCTTTAGCGATAACCGAACGTCCTTACGGCGCCACAGACGACGTAATTTGGCAAACGTGACTCGTGCCTTTGCTATTCTCTCTGACATCTCATCAGCGATGTTAAAAGCTGGCGAAATAGTGTTACCCAAATATGTGAAACTGTCCATAGTCTCAAGCGGGTTACCTGCAATGAAGAAAGTAGGAGTTGAAGTACCCCAGCTTGAGGCAACACTTTGCACTTCGAAGGTGCAAAGCGCATCCCATA
>JTDE01000029.1:135788-214252 GCA_014338405.1 Paragonimus skrjabini miyazakii
TATTGATTGTCCGCGAATTCCTAAAAAAAGTATATGAACGTTTAAAAGATCATTGGATAAAAGTTGTAAAACAGAACATTCCCATTTTAAATGCAGAATTGCTTCGTTAAGGCTGTGTCGTCTGTAGTAAAAAGACAATACTTTTTTGACAACGCTTGTGAACTGTTGTGTGTCTGCCTTCTATAATGTAATAGGTTACCATTAAACATTTGGTGGATCTCCATACACCACCTTGTTTGTGTCATTGATAAAAACGTGGGAAAGGAAACGAAAACTAAGGAACGACTAGCCTCACCTGAATAGGTTGACTTAATCTAGAAGGCTATTCCAGCTGATCACGACTGGCATTCTGTCTAGAAAACTTAAGGCATACCAGCATAGAAGGAATGAAAAACTTGTTGCAATGACGAAGCTAAAAATTTTTCGTTATCATTCAACTGTGATTCTGTTAAAGGACGTCTAAGCGAAATCTCTTAAAAAGCTTCAAGATGAAGTGAATGTAGGATCAATGCGATACCAGTCAACTTATGGGTTTGACTCCTCACACATGTTTTATACTGCCAATATTTCATCAAATACATACTAAGGCATATAGCTTGAGTACACGATGTATTCCGTTAAATATCAAGGCGTCGTCCCAATTTAGCACAGGCATCTCATTTTCTTCTGTAAGTGTTCTGTACGTATTCAGGATCCACGGTTATCTAACATGTTTCAGCTAAACTTGTGTGACCCCAAAATTATTGCGTAACTGAATCTAATACTGGTTAAAGTTACCACCTCAAAATCATTGTGACTGTTGTTCAAAATATCAGACTGAACGAGTATATTTTAACTGGCTTATGTAAGCTTGTGAATCACTTGCCCTCGCAAGCTACAGTGAAGCATTTTTAACCATCGGAAGTAGGTTGAACTATGCAAACTTTATTAACCAAAATTTTGCACAACTCAAGAGTAAAGTAGTACAGACAGATTGGGAATTTTCAAAACGTTCGCAATCAACTAGAATTAGGTAGAAGATGCAATTGTGTTACCCCATTGACTAGCCACGTTTTAAGCAAACTGTTGCCGAGCCTTCGCCGATATATTCAAAAGAAGTTGAGGTCCAGTATTTTTGACATGTTTGTCATTTGGTGATGCATCGATTGAACATTGTTTTGATTTCAAATAAACTACTGACACAATTAATGAAAACATGGAAGCTCCGCAAAAATGTCACAAAGAACGCGTTATGGCGCGGAAAGAAAAAGTGGACAGTTAGCGTGTCAACATGCAGTATCATGTAGGCGGCGTCGGTTGCCATTGCTCTTCACTCAAAGATTGTTTTATTGAACAACACTTCAATGATGTATGCAACAATTTATATTGCAAAAGAACATCAGCGGGTTGTCATTTTTGTGTAGACCGTTATGTAAATAAATGATGCTGGACGCATTCTGTAGTATAATGAATGATCTGTGTTCTATAGAAACACCACTGACCACCAAGCAATGCAGCAACTTCAGTTCCACTTTAAACTAACATCTATTTTGAATGGTTGCAAATGAGATTATTGTGAGACATATTCATGATCAATGATGTTTATTTATGATTTGTTTTAGAATCCTCACCGTGCTTGATAACAACTTTCAAGAAACTAGAAACTTGACTTAGAGAGTTACCATGAATGGATGTAATGTACGTTATAACTTACGTACGAACTGTAGTCAAGTAATCTCTTGGATCGTTGTATTGAATTGTGACTTCGATCAGTAAGGTCAACTGCAGGAGGTTAGGTCACTGCTACAGCGGTTCATATCTTCACAAATAAACTAATCTGTTACATTTACTGGAGGCAAAATGCACTCATATGTATTGATCACACAAGTTTCTTGTGCCGCATCAATTTTGGCTCGGCTCAGATACATCTCAACCCACTTGTAATTGACAGATGGATGACACAATTTGTTATTACAAAGAGCTGACAATGTACGCTGTTTATTAATGTTTCTTTCCGCTGGAGACTGCCTTGTGATATTAACTAGTATCTGAAGTACTATGGTGTTTCTGACATAGATATCGGAGTCGGAACAAAGTTTACTCCGTATATTAAAACAGAGAACTATAGAGATAGCTTAGTTACCAAATTTCTGTCGACTAACTTGACATTCAACTAGACGAGAGAGCATACCGTATATGTTTCTGCCTTTTTGTACTGCTTACTGATCTAGAAACGCTCTTTGTTGACTAACACCCTTTTTTCATCATCGTACCAAAAAGGCAGCATGCTTATTCAGCAGTTGTAGCATACACGTGTTATAGTAACATGCCTCCTCGCCCACCTGTACAGACAGTTTGATCGGTTGCTGCAACGTGTGAAAATGAGTGATCGTCAGTAGTTTGTTTCCTAAAATGATATGCCATTTGTTACAAACACATTTTTACCCTCCATTATGCTGTATAAAATACAGGAAAACGTTTCAGATACAGTCATGTGTGCCCGAGTGACCTCATTCTAAAAAAAGTGTATGTTAACAATGATGATCACCTCAGCAATGACTCGATCATCGGTAATAACAGAGCCCGTGTTCAGTAACATCACAGGTGAAATAACACAAAGCGGTGTTACATTCAGATATCTAGTGAACTTCACATACTACTGAGCACATTTCTTCACAGCATTCGCATTCACGTTTCAGGAAATTTGATGGAGATCTCATGCACGAAATACGACACTAAAGTGGACAGATTTGGTAAGAAAAAGTAGGCAACTTGATTTTCTAGAAAAAATCTGAGAGTTAGAAAAAAACATTGGAATCGCAAAGGATTTAGTAAAAACGATGAAAATGACTCTTGAAGTTCTTTCTGTCAACAAACTTGAAAAAGCTTACTAAGCGCATCGTTTTCAGAGAAGTGAACGAAAACTTCTATGGGAATGTGACAGCTGCAATCAGTTTTCAGTGTTGTTCTAGTTGTGGCAAGTTTAGTTAACAAGATCAAGCTCTCCTAATGGCATGAAAACGTTGAAACTCATGTTAGCTACATTTAACAATAACCGCACATACAGTGTTACACATATGGGTCTGAATAGGCCAATGAAAAATGGAGTATTACTTGGGAACTTAGGTCGTTTTCAAAAATTCTTTAATAACCCCAAGTACACGCTATATATTTTGAAAAACGTCACGCGATTGAACTTCTGAGTATATCCATCAAACTATTTGCTGAACATACTCCTTTGTCGACAGAACTGGTTACAATATCACAAACGGTTCAATACGTGGGTACGTAAGGTTAACATGGTGACATATAACCGTCTACCTACGGTGATTAGAACGCATGTGAAACTCAGCAAATTGTGGGCAATTTTCCTCGTCCATTGTAGCGAACTAACAACAGAAACCGATGCTATATATCACCTTTAACTTTCTGGTTCCATCTTACTATTTTCCAGACGGAAAACTGTTATGCCGTCTTAGGATAGATTACATGCAATGATTCGATTCAGCAATAATATACTTCAGTGCAAACTAGAAAACTGTTGGCTAACAATTTACCAGATCGGATGGCAAAGTGTTCCTCATCATACACTAGGCGTAAAGCATGTCTGAATATTTCAAGCCCAAAGCTGTTGTCCCGTAGTCTCAAAGTTAAAAGACATCCTGCGAAATACGCTTTTCAGGGACAAACTGAAAGGCTTCTTGTTCACCATTCACACACCATTTGACATCCGCAGGGATTGCCTATTCACTTAAGTGTAGAATTGCTGATTCATGATTAACCGCCTATGTAGTTACCTTCGGTTTCCAAAAGATTTTGATAAAGTTAATCTGTCCACAGTTTTGAAGAATAATATAATTGTAGCCAGAAAGCACTCTTACTTAGATTGTCAGAGGAATAGTTTATGTGGGCAGGTGGGTTATCTAGAATCATGTCAAGTATCAGGCGGATCAAGTCTCGATAGCGCGGTTAAGTAAGGGTCATTCATTCAAGTCTTCTTGTTCATACTGATAGACCTTGGGTTACTGAAAACTACCAAACCATCACTGATGTTTTACGTTGCTTGTCCAAACATTGTTGAGTGGCTGCACAACATAAACTGCCCTGCCCAGTGGTCCAGATGCGCCATCTAACATGGACAAACTTATACCTGTGGAAATTTATGATAAGATTCATGCTAACTAACGCATTAGAGATAACTGAATTTTCCTGTTTGAAAGCAAAATACTCAAGAGACAAGTAGTGCAAATTTATCAACAGGTTGCGCAGTGATAACCAAAAATGTCTAAGCAGTAGAAAAACATTTGGAAAGCCCACGTGTACGACATTACACTGTTGAAGTCCCCACGATGTGCGACCGCACTGTAAGCTTATACGTAGAATAAGGCATACAACTGTATCCGATAAGTAAGAAAGGCACTTATTTGATGCGTATGCGAGCAAATCATTAACGCTATTCGGTTTGGAACTAACTTGTGTTAAAAAGGGCTGGAAGAAAAAGATCTTCTAACATTGAGCTGGCATTATAATATTGTAAGAATTCCCATCTAAAAAATTTTTACACTTGTGATTCCTTAGTACTTAGTATATTTTTGTTAGGTATAGATGTGTATTTACGTGCTTTCCAATGTCATTTGTGAATGGGGTGTTCTCCTTTGACAGTATGAACGCCAATATTACACGACAACTTCCACTGCATTCTCCTACAACCAGTTGCGCTTCTTAACTATAAACCATTCTACAACGTTGGGTTCTTCACAGACTAAAAATACAGTAACGTATAAGCATTCAGGTCTTAGCCTTCCAGTGTAAACTAAAAGACCAGTAAATATCCGGAAAACTGTGCGATAGTATTAAGAGGAATGTGCTGGTTACTAAGTGTTTTGTCTTACGATGCACCAAAATATTTGATTCACCATGTATTAATTCATATTTCATTAATACACACGTCAGGTAAATGCTCTATTATTTTTATCCGCTTCAACTGTTCTTCTCATGCATACAGAGCTGACGGCTTCTTACAAATCATTGCACTTCGTCGAAGTCAAACGAATTGGTCAGAAGAGATTAAGTAGCAATCAACTATAAAAATATTTCCACAGTTTTTATTACAAATCAATGAATATCAGTCTTTCAGAGTTGACTGCCGTGATGTCAACTTAATCGCTTGATATACTATTGAGTTGCGTTTATTCAAGGTTCATTACATAACTCAAAAACATCAACAGCAATACTAACCAAGAAATCCATCCCGTTCAATTGACTTCCTAAGTGCAATATAGCTTTTGATCTACCTCAAGTTATGCATAGATTTAAAAATATCTTGTCCATGGGGTTAAAGCTTTTCTTTATTGTAGCTTTATATGGGTTGTAAGCAAAGGGGAGTCGTCCGAACCTGGAGAAACGTGCGGAGAAGTATCTCATCTCTTTGAATAGACTGTAAATTTGCAGGACTTATCATATTTACGTCCTATCGTTTCTCGCATATCACAAGTTTAGAGATCTATGAAGGAACCTAAAACAATTCGGTGGACTGACTAATCGAAAATTCACTGAAAAGGACGACTTACAGGATCTAAATCATGAGTTTTCCATTGTACACTTACTCATTCGAACACAGTAACGTACCATGTCTGCGCCAATGTGAAACCCTGTCAGTCTTGATAACGCAAATAAACAGTTTTATGTGTTATGAAGTATTATAACAAGAAGCGTTTCTGTGTTTGCCTCCAAAAGTTGATGCGTCTTTTTTCCTCGCACTAATAGGTTCACGTTTACAAAGTAATCTGTCAAAAGGGCAACTAACTGGGAAGTGTAGAAATTATTGATGACGAGTCGGGAATTAGATTAAGCTTGAGTTGACGCGCCCTAACAAGAACGGAGATGAGGGTCAGTACTACTTACTGAAAGACGCTGGCTGAGAAGGTTATCTGAATTAGAAGATTGTGATCAGATATAAGTGGTAGTTTGTTCAGCATGTAAAAGTTTCTAACAATTAACTACTACTTTACAGAAGCTCTGGCTGTCCTTGCGTGACCTTGAACGCTGACTTGGGGATTTTTCTTACAAGTCTCTCAGTGGATAGAATTCTTGGCATCAGAGCCAATTTTCCAACGTTTCCACTTAACTTCCGATAACAAATGGATATTGATTTACTAATGCTAATCTATGTCTGCTTAAAACAGACCGGGCTGGTTGTCGACCTGTCATGATATTTTACTAAAAACCAGTGTAACTGACCATGCCTTAAAATTTTTTTACGAATTTCCGGCGGTGAGTATGGTATGCTTGCCCCACTTGCACTTTGACACCGGACAATGCTAATTTACTTCATGGCGCCATATTTTCTCCCGGTCTTTATTTGATTAGCAATTTTGTCAGGTTTAGACCGATGAATTTGTTCTTCAGAAATTATCCAGACGAAATGTTCCTCGAAGATATAACAAATCGCTCGTAAAACTTTGTAGTAGACCAACTGATGTTTACTGTATTTGTCGCTGATCATACAATATTTACTTCATGATTCCGGCAAATATATGAACGCTTCGTTGTCAGAAGCCTGTGGGTTAGCTATTTCCCAATATACAGCCTGTTGGCAATGTGACCAATATTTGCATATCTCCTTTTTTGCGATTAAATATCGTCCACACCTATGATTTATGGTCCTAAACAAGTTATGACCCTGAGGTTGTAAGATCGTGTTTAAATTATTGTCAGCGAGATTTAAAATGTTTAGTTGATGTTATATTATTTCTCATTGACCGCACTAATCGCTGTTTTTGTTTGCCAAATTGTAAGGAGTCGGGAACTTTCGACAGTTGTTATAACCATTCTTCCTATGGGATTCCATTTCCTTAATGTCTTTTCGTATCATAGAACCCTATAAATGCAACTAGATGTTTGGCGTACAATTGCAAACTAACGTTTAATCGACGTTTCTTACACCATGCGCTTTGCGCTAAAATTCGATTTTGGCGCATTCCGTTTTTATGTGTTAAATTAATCGGGCTATTTTCCGTACGCTAGCACATGGGATATTCACACTGCATTAAACAAATGACTCTTTTAATGAGTACGTTGGCTTAGTAAATGATTTTCTTGTCCATGTCATACTGTAGTTTGGCATGGCAGGTTACACGTCGCTTTTGAAGATATGCAGCTGTAAGGGAGGTAGTGAAAGCGGCTGACTTGTAGGCAAACAGCAGTGACAACATAATGAGGGTCGCGATTGAAGGATGGCAAACAAAAGGCATTAATCAATAATTTACGACAGTTATTGAACAGGGTCCGTGCGGTTTTCCATCGCACAGGGAAGCACTACCGTCCATGTTTGTGATTGATACATAGAGCAGGGACTGTTAAATACGCAATTTTAACGTAAACACAAGTTCAACAAATCTGAAGCTGAATACATGCAGTTAGCCGTTAGCAAGCAATTCTTGTTGCGACTTTTGTTTTGTTCCAGTAATGCTTCAACCACACTCTACTTACTTCACTTTAAAGAAGTTGAACAAACTTTCAGTCGGCTATTCTCGTGAACATCCTTTTTCAGCAGTAATTTAGGTGGTTAAGTACTATACCTCCTTCTTTTTATACCCTTTTATTGGCCGTTATATATATAAACCACATTATGACAGATCGGGTGGTGCAGTTGGCTTTGGCTTGATTAACCGTGTGCAGTTGTACACTTAGTTCACTTAACTACCTACTTGTAATAACGCATACACACACGAACATATTTCTTACTGTAAATTATTCTTGTGCGTAAATTTGGGGATAAAATCCATTTGTATTTACTTTCTTTAAGGTGCAACATGGGTTATCATCTTACTTCTCAGCAATTCGTCCGGCAATTACTGTCCTCACCGCCTTCCTCACTTTAACTAAAACGTCGGGACGTTGCTGATTTGGCGATTATTTTGAATGATGAACACAGTTAAAACCATCACATTTGTTGTCATTTCAGTTGCCTTTGATCTTTCGTTGACATTACCCATGCCCATTTAATTACACCAAACCTAACAATACGAGGAGACAATGGTGTTATTGAAAGCGTTGTATGTCGCTAATTCGGCCTCAACTAAGTATGGGGAGGGTCGATTTGTCTGTATATACTTAAACATTCATCAGTATGATTTTCTTAATAATGAGCTCAGAAGAACACCTTATATTATTTCGCCATTCAGGTTTCTATTTCGTAGACTCAACAATGTTACTAACTATTTGTTTTACTGTTGTAATGAAATGTATGGAGGAAGACCAAATAAAGAGTGTGGTCACTGTTTATATGTAGTAACCCAAGGCTAATCCTTGCTTGAAGGAAGTGCGCCAGTGTGCAGGTGGTTTACTGTTTGGACTTCGCAATCGGGTGTGTCACAATCGCTGATTTAGATATTGCGTTTAAGCATGGGCAGCTAATGAGTGCAATTGAAGAGTAGTCCGCTAATTAGGCATCCGTGTTCCAAAAGAAAATTTTACAGGCCCACCTGCTAAGTGAAAAGATGTTTGCCCATGAATTCTGAGTGTGGAGGAGGTTTTGTGTCACCTGACAACAATGCTCTTCTAACTAATCTAATTACACGAAACCTTTACGAAAAAATACATTTCTCCTCTGAATTTTCTAGTGGTCCATAGTTTTCAGTTTCACTGGACGTTACTTCCTGCAAACGCATGTACCATTTTAAAAGTATCGTTTCCCGAAATCCATTAACTGTGTGGTCAAATATTCAACGGATAACTGCAGAATTACCCGAAGTTAAAAATCATGAACCACCGGTATACTGTTTTCAAATTTGTGCGGTTATCCTATCGTACATTCTACATATACAGTAGAAATTTTTAAATAGACAAATTTCCATATTCACCAAAATGGATCGACTTGGAACTAACATCCGTTGTTTACCAAGAGAAGTTCTCAGCGGACATCTGAATTACAATTGCGATTATTTTTTGATCCCATTGGGACAGAAGGGAAATTTATGCAATTGACATCAAAGATTTATATTTTACACCAATTACAAACTGATCGCCATGCCAGGGCATATCAGTCTATCAAACATTACTAGTGAGTTGTCGAAGATTTAGTTAATTCCAAGCTAAACAACATTAACGTTTCATCCCAGCCTTTGCACTCAGATAGGTTTTTCACCTAGCTTCTTTCAAAATGAAGCACCACATTCCAGTTCCGTCACTGTTAGGGCTTATCAGTAGTGCATCCCCTTTCCACAGTCAGGACTGAAATTCCCGCTAAGATTTCTTAAGGCAGTCAAGTTGACCATCACCCTAATGACTTGATGTCAGGCATGCTGAATTATCATATATGTAAACTCATGGTTAGTATGACGTCGGTGACGCAGTGGACAACACGGTTGCCTGATAAAAGCTTGGCAGGAGTTCTAAGCCCGGTCTTGGCAGCTGCACACACTACCGACAATCCGGAACAACAGCGTAACTCGAATCAAATGTTTCATTCATATAGAGGCCGGCTAGAAAGGCCTTCTTAAGGCGATAGCTTTGATCACCTGATAATGATGTTCAACTTAAAACTATATATTTATAGAAGATAAACAGGCAAACATGTTCACGCTGTATTTAGTAACATCAACACATTGAACTTATGTTGCAAATTTTGATTTCAGATTACAGTTAAATTCACTTTTTTTCCTGCATTCTCTACGACACAATTTTTAACTACCGACAACATTTGCTTAGAGAATCCTGACAAATTGCCATCACTTATTTAGTAGATCATTTTAAACATCTGTTTATTTCAAGGATTTTCATATGACAAGCAAGTGAGGGTGGCTATTGTGAAATGCAAAGTTTGGCAATCAACATTTCTTAATCTTCGTTCAGTTATAGCTCTCTTGTACGCATGCACGTTACAACACGACAACATACACTTATGTTGAACGCGGAGCTCACGATCTGTTTATCTTGCTTGATTTGGTGGGAAAACGTCTGCCATCACTTGCATCACTTACAATAATTAATTATGATACTGTCAGCAACAACTAGGCGTTGTGTTCTAAATGGAGACGCAATTGACCACGCTCGAATGTCACGTGCTGCACAAGGATTCTACGCATGTTAGGTTTGCTTAACTAAATGATCTAAATGTCGTATCACGATGCGCAACTGGATCCGTGTTTGATTGCTCATATGAAATGTTCCCCCATCTATACAGTATTACAATTGATAGATGTTTGTCTTAACATTGGACATGTTCACTCTCGAATAAGTTGTAACAGTTGTAACTGAGGTACCCCGAATTGCAGGTCCCAACACAAAAGTAAACATAGATGGCAGAATTAGAAGAAAAGCCTGTGAAATGACTAAACGAGTAGATGCGTTGTTAGTGAACACGTAAATAGAAGTCTTCAAAATATTTAAATGTGAACAAAGGGGGCAAATAAGATGACCTCAAACATCAAGGTCCATGAGTACTTACAGTTGTTAAACAATATAACAGAAATATTCCAAGCTATTTTTTCATGAGAAGACACTTCCATCAAACCGCAGTGCATGTGTAGAACAATCCTCTAAGGCTTTTGGAAAATGTCCAAAACTATGTATTATGTTGCGCATATCTACAGCGAATCTCAATGCATCGTAGGAGGTACAGGTTGTAGTTCGTGTTCAATAAATAGTGTGAAGGACAACGACAACGTCCATGATCAATCACACATCACCTTGCATCAGCCATCGAGGCAATTCGGAATAAGTCATTTTTGAACAAAATCATCCGTCTCGCGAACTAGAGAATACACCGCGGAATATTCCCGAGAAATCCTTTGTGTGTTTAACTGAGGTCGGTATTCCAAAAGATTTTGAGGACTTGACGACGCTGGCCTTATTCGGTGTTTAACATTCAGGAAAGATTGGAATACTTTATTTTCAAGGATTTGTTGCCAACCCAAACTCAATTTGGTTCGTCAAGCGCTGAACACCTGTTGACATATCCACTGCGATCAAATCTTTTCAGACATTGTCCGATATGTCTTTTTTAGTCCGCGAAAGGCGCGGCTTTTCGTACAAACTGACTTGTTCAACAAGATATTACTGTCTTAGTAACTAATCTAAGACAGTGGGTGTTCGTCGTTATACATTTTGTCGCTCCTGTTCACATTGCCTATGTAACTTTTAAATTTGAACCTACGTGATTCGGTCCATATCTTCTGAGATGTGGCAAAGTATACGGTAGCAAAACAGCGCTCAGTGTGACGTTTTTGGTTTCACTTATATAAATGTATATATCGTCTCAGGTTTTCTCTCAAAAAGTTCGACGAACTTCAAAACAAAGGGACCCACTAGTGTCCTCCTGATATTTGGCAAGTGAGAATACGATTTTGAGGCCGCATTTCAGTAAGCTGCTTATGCGATTCGTGATAGACTTTCACGATTGCGAAACGTGCGTTATACTATCTACTGTCAGGCTAATTTTAGCACCACAGTCTATCGTTCCATTTACGCAAGCGCTTGTATGGGCAGTCAAGCATACAGTTGATATTTTGTACTGAGGTTTAACAGGACCAGTTGGTGGTGGCATTACTAAGCGATGTGTATCAACACTGTAAACGTACTGATTGGCTAGGTTGATCTATTAAAACGTTAGATTGGTCATATTTGGGAGAGTAATTCCTTTCTCTTTCATTACTAAAGACAATATAGGACAGTAGTTATGCTGAACTTACCTTGGTAATGATTATCTAACTGTGTGAACTCTGACGTTTAGATCGAACTGAGTGATTATTTTAACCATACAAAAACCTATTTGTTTGCTAGCATGGTTGAATGGGAATTATGAAGTTACCCAGTCCTCTCAAGATCTTTGTCTATTTTTTTGCTAAATGATTTTATGGGACTCAGCAGGTCACTCTGACTTGCTTGATAATCTTTTTGCAGTTAAATTAGCAGGCAATTTATTGTCAAAAATTACATATTAATTCATTCTACAGTTTGCATGGTTTGAGTAAATTTACTTAATGATGATCGAACTTGTAAATGGAAACAAGATTCAAAAAACGGCATTTGATTCTGTTGAGTCCTAATGGTGTTATCTGATTTTCTCGTGGTTCATTTGTATAATGTGATCATCAAAGTATGCTTGTTAGTTAATCTAATTTACCGCATTTTGAATCACCGTTTATGTACAGGTTGCAAACGCTCTAATGACAAGTCTCTAAATTTTTTCTCTCTATATTGGTACGACTTGTTCTAACGGAAAAAATATATTTTGTCAATTCATATAAACAAAGCGATATAATATTTAAATATATTTTTACACGTAAATATATTGAAAAGCATATAGGTATGTCTCAGTCTCCCGAAGCAATGCTGTAGCAGTAACTGACCTGTCCTGAAAGCAGGCTCATGTTTTGTAACCTCGTAAGGTTAACAGCTTTATACCTCACAACGATTAAAATCACAAAGTCAAATCAGCTGATCATAATTCTGAAGTCGTGAACTCTAATGGATTAAGTATATTCTTCGAGACGAGGGTGTGAACAACCGGTGGTTTTGACCATCATTCAGTCTCGACACTATATATTCACACACAAAATTGGAAACCAATCAATCGCAGATACGTTATTTTTACGATTGCTGACATTTGAACTCTAGAATATTGCCTCAAAAGGTGACCGTGTTGACCACTGCACCATTATCCCCATAACAAACACGATCGAACTGATTGTACATGAACGTATGTAGGCGATTAGCAACTTCCGTTTGTAACTGGTTTCTTGATGGTCTCGAGAAAAGATGCAGCAATTATTCTGTTTATCTCAGCCAATGCCATCCATGGTATGACTCTTCTACAAGTTGAAGTCTCAAAAACCATTAAGCTTGTTGATGAGTACTGTAAATACTGGTGAGTAGTGGGTGCTAAGTGGGCATGGTTTATCAACCAGACCCTTCTTATTGATAATTAATAAAACAATATTCCGGGTAGTTTACAGACTTTTTCATCTCAACCAGCTAGGCCATTCATTAGAGTCAATAGGATGTTAATTATGCATCTAGTCGAGGAGAGAGATAAGCCGGAGTACTGTTCATGAGCGGATACGGTTCAACGTGCGGATATGGTAATTCGGTCTGAGTTAATGTGCTAGTGAATTATGTTTCGCGAAATTGTAATGTATGTTTTAATTAAACCAAAAATGACATACTTGACTATTACGCTAAATATAATAGATTCACAACAATAATTAAGACAGCAGATAACCTCAATTTATTCGGGAATGATTTCTCATTCGTTTGCCAACTTTCGTCTGCAAACTATCAATTTTCATATGGTTACAATAGTACTGCGTTCTAAATAATTTGTCAGCTAGCGCAATTTAAGGCTTAGATTCAATAAATCTGACTGTTTTCCTGCGGAATACAATTTAAAATGCTGTGATAACTGCAACACCCATTTCAATAGGTAACCCAGATATTGGTCATTCTTCTGTTTGATGTATGCTGTTTGAAATTCAGTATTCTTTTACCGTGTACCCTGTTGGCTCTGATAAGTCGCTGTTGTGTGTTTAGTTGGTCGCAATTTTGGAAACTACTACAGGTTCTTTAATTGAACTGACTAGCCAGTTCGATTTCGTTAAAACGATAAATTGCCGGTCAACTGTCTTTCCTGAGTTCAATTATCCAATTTCAAAATACACTACTCATGGTTTTTACCACTACCGTGACTCAAATATGTTTTCAATATTTGTATCTGGGCTAACTATCTTTTGATAAGTCTTTTTTTTAATCTAATCAGATAATTCGGCAGTTTTGCTCCATGTTTTCAGTAATAAAACGGAAAAACCCTGGAATAAAATGCTCTGTTTTGACTTAACACGAGTACGCGAATGTGTACAGTATAGAAAGAACACTCGAACGCTTAAGATTAAAAAACGATAAGGGGTTTTAGATTTGTTGTAAGAGCCGAAGGAACTTAGCTTGATCTGATCTAAACTTGTCCATAAGATGTCATCTACAAAAGCTGCCTTTACAACACCCATCACGAGCATGTCACCAACGAAGCACCGATTGACAGTACAGTTGCAATATAGTAACTTAAGCTTTCCCGTCTATATGTTCTAAACACTTCGGAATAAATTGCAATCACATGACGTTACTTTAATTGGCACATCAACAAAAAATGTGTTCAGTGTTTAAAATTCCCTTGTCCACATATCGAACATAACCATTGTATGCTTAAACAGACTTTCGTTTCTAGACACACGACGTAAACATTTGACCGATTTCGGTCCACTCGTACTACATGGATCCTTCGATTAACTCAAGAAATCAAGTGGCAGATGTTGTGCCTTGTCATATGACAATCCTTGGCAAACACTTCACCTGATTATATTGTATTGGGAAAGGACTATTGGAAGAATGTTTTGACATAGAGCCACTCTTAGTTCGGCAGGAATATATGGACAGTGAAGAATCTTTCAAACCGCAAGGGGACACGCTAATGCTTTTCATCGAATATATTGATTGTTGTCCGTGTTTTTCAAATGCAAAACGGTCATTTGAAATACTTGTATGCTGAACTCGTCTGATTCGTTTAACTGCCTCCATTATATAAGTGAATCAGGTCTGCCGGCAGCTTATTGCACTTATAGTTTAACCACTGTGGTGGAGTTAACCGTTTTCTAATAGACCTTTATGGACGTACCCAAAGTGTAACGTTTTCAACTTACCCTGAGAAGTACTTCTTAGAGAAGATTGAATTACAATAAGTCACTTTACGGTCTTCGATACGGGAGCCACGTTCTCTTGTCAAGTGGTGCTTGAGAGATCGACCACAGTCACCGATATTTTGGCATATCAGAACAGACGCACATCCACAGACTAACAAGATGTGTTACAATATTCTACAACTAGACGTGAGCATATGGTAATCGTGACTGACGGCGGACGTAGCATCGTTTCTATTACTGATCGACAACCATTGACTAGCGAATTTTTAAAAAAATATAAAACGTTAGTAATTTGAACAAAACAGTTGGGAGAGGGACACAGGTAGATGATGGCACTTCTTATTGGTTCGTCAACACCGAATAACCAAATAGACGGGAAAATTTCAATTTATTATCTACGGTACTTGGGGTTGTGAACAAAGAAAAGAACAACAAAAACAAAAACCTTCGATCGTGTGATCTGAATAACGCACTGTAACTAGGTTTCTGGCAGCCTGAAGTTCACAAGTAAGTGTTTTGTACAGGACGCAGATTTGTGTCGAGTTGTCTGTTCCCTGAGATGGACTAAAAATATCGTTGAATTGCGAGTTCTTACTCAGACTCAGAGATTACTTGTGCGTACAATCAAAGGAGATTAATCTGATGGCGTAAAATCACGCTGTGTACATCAATTCTCACATGACTGCGGGTAAAGCCACATAGCCAACCAACAGATCATTGATCTGAAGAATGGAGCGACATGCACCGAAATGAGTTACCAAACAGATTTCACAACCGAACATTGCAGTTATAGAAAATTTTAAGCCTTCAGTTATGTCTATCGGACAATATATACCGTCAACCGAACAAAACATGGACTTGACTTCAGCCTTCACCAGCATAGTGCGCCACCACAGCCCACGGTTTCTAAAATTTCGTGGGGTCGTCACGACACAAATCTGTGTCGTGTACAAAACACTTACTTGTGAACCTCAGGCTGCCAGGAACCTAGTTACAGTGCGTTATTCAGATCACACGATCGGAGGTTTTTGTTTTTGTTGTTCGTTTCTTTGTTCACAACCCGAAGTACCGTAGATAATAAATTGAAATTTTCTCGTCTATTTGGTTATTCGATGCTGATGAACCAAAAAGAAATGTTCGTCTTGTAAGTAATTTGAGGATAGCCAACCGGATACAATAAAAACTGGAAATTATGCAGAGGTAGACTAACAAGGGGTGTTAATTAAGATGCAAACCTGTAACGTGGATTTGACTGTGCGGTCAGGATAGTAATGTTCTTTAATGAAAGAGGCGGCATTTAGCAATTAGTGTATACGTGTAATGAAAACATTTTGCGATCCCCAGCTCAGAACGCATAAGCTGGCAATATTAATTGGAATTGTGAGATGTTGAAACTCACTCCTTGTGAAAGGCTGCAGAGGAATGTCTTCAATTCAAGTACAGCTTAGTTCCAGAATGCTCGTATTAATTGTCTCAGTTATTACTAGATAGCAAAACTTCTTCAGTGGACCCTGATTTGTATGTCAAGATGACGGTCAAACAATAGTTTGACAGGAATGCTGGCTTGGCTAACAGTATTCTGAGTGATCTACTTGGCAGCAGAATGCCTTTGTTTGTTGACTTAATAATCATGAACACCAGAGTGGAAACCAAAATTCGTCAGTTTTCTTGGGTAGACGTTTGGAATTTTGGTTGTTCCAAACCGAACACCACCCAAATTTGGTCACAGCCCAAGCTTTCGTAGACGTCTTTTGGCTAGACTACTTCAGACGGATCACAGTCTCACCTATAATAAGGCTCACCGGTAGTGTATATCTCCGTCCGGAGCAAAGTTCCCACTTTGACCCCCGTCATCTCGAGACTAGCATGTTAATTACAACACCAGTGACCTCGCAATAGCCTGGACAATATACATATATCCATACGAATAACCGCTATCGTTTGTTAATAGTGTTTAGCCTTCCGGTCATTCCAAAATGCTGGTTAGTATGGAATGGTTTATCGAAAGTTGTGAATGCGTCCTCTTGACTGAAATGTAAGTACGGGTTGCGAGTGTTAAATAGAATTTGGCTTTATTCTACTCGAAAAACTACGGAAAGTTCTCAATAAAATTGATTTCTGAAGCGTACCGCAAGCGATCAGCCCAGAAATCAATGCCCAGTAATCCGAAATTGCTTTCATCTCTGTTGGTTAGGTACCGAGAAAAAAACGATATAATTAGTCCAAGGAACTGCGGGATTATTAACTGTAGAGGTCACAGTGCATGCAATTTTCCAAACGACGGCTACATATTGTATTACCATGCGAATGGAGATGCAGCATCAAGCGGAGAATTCTCTCACGGTATTTTTACTGGATCACGTTGGTATGAGACCAGTATTGAACCAAAGATCAATGAATTATCGATCATCTTAATGATTCAGAAGTCGAATATAATAGAATGAATCGCTGTTTGTGAATAAGTGCAGATCAGATGTACACACGGCAAAAGTGTGCGACGGGGATTAGAGGGAAATTCATCAAAATTGATTACACCCCCATCTATACAATAACACTTAACGAGTTCACCTAAACAATGTCGTGATTCGTTTTTAAGATATTCCTTGTGATGCTTGAGGTTTGTCGTGTTTGCAGATTTTGATGACAGTTCGCTTTGTATAATTGAACGAATTACCCATTCGGGCATACGTTCAGTATTCCTGTGTCCTTTGCGCCCATCTGCACTGCCAATTTAGACGCCACGACAAGTGTAGATAGACAAGGGGATTAAAAGATAGAAGGCTTTTCGGTATTGTGCGCCGACCATAGTACTAGGTAGCGTTTCGATTTAAAAGTAGACAAGCCAACTCGACATTCATCAGTTGTAATATGGCTACCTTATGAATGACCGATTCACTTATATCCGTTTATTCGGAACCGCTCCCGGATAAATTGTTGGACATTTTTCGGCCATTTATGCCAACACATATTCAGGGATATTCTTCAGAAACATTTTCTCCTTTGTTTGAAGGAATCCATCGTTGTTTACAGGCCGGGCTTGTGATCTGGTTTTAATGAAGATCTTCGTTGTTTTTTTAATGTCAATGCAACGTACACTAATAAACATTAGTAAGACTATCTCGCAGATAAATTGAAATTGCGGCTATCGGAATTTCCTGGGGGCAAACCCCAACGCACACATATTTCGATAGGGTTGCGCCATTCTCATCCGACGCTGTAGCTAGTTGTTCGCCATCACGTGAAAGAGACGTACACAAAATTATATACGATTCGAATAGCCCCATGAGTTCATTAGAAGTAAAAGGGTGTTTTGGCGAACAGTCTGTTTTTGGTTATTCATCATCGGGCCAATTACATAACATTTTATATCATCATGTTTGTCAAGCGATCAAAATCAAAAGCAATTAGTCACATAGTTACATCACGAGATTGTGAATTGGAGGGCAATTAGGTGACAAAATTGACCACCGGGGGTGTCGAGTCAGTCACGAGAGGCCATGGTAACCGTAGGGCCTGTACAAATTTCTTCTGAGCGCACAACTGTTCGCCAAAACACCCTTTTACTTCTAACAAAATTATATACCTCACGGTTTTCAGTTTTCATTTTCTTGTGCATTTTAATCATCCGATTTTTGTTCGTTAGGACGTTATTGCTTCGATCGGATAAAAAATTGGGCGGCACCTTATTCTTTTGAGCAATCCGCGCATCACACACTGAGGTGCATCAGCTCAACTTTCGCCGTACCTCAAGGCTACTTGCAATGGTTTGTGTTTACAACAGTGTGCCCAATGTGAGCACTGCTTTGCCTGATCAGATTTATCAAATAACTGGCATAAACAAAGAATTTACAGTGTGTCTTGAAGGGAACTTGTGATTGAACTGCCGTTGTAACTTCCACCTAGATATTTTGTTCTGCTTCATTATAGCCATACCTTGTCAAAACTCATTTCCTCGAAAAGTTTATCAGACGAGCTGCAAGTCCAAAAACGTCAACACCTGTATTTGTCAAGTATCTACAATGAAGTTTCTTTAAGCGAAGAATGTGTTAACTGTTACGTGGAATGCCACCGGTGGCATTCAAAGCTTCGATTGTAAAACATACCACTTCCGTTTTCTATGTCGATCTTCTGTTAAACGTGCAGTCTCGTTGTTGGAATATTAAACTCCTCACATTCTCTGAACCACTGCTGATTATTAATTGCCGCCCGGTCGTATCACTGAAAACTGTTTTGACTAAGGCCTTTTAGTCACACAAGACACCGAGAGTCTGGATGCGGTTGTACATTTCTGAAGTAATAATAGTTATTCACAGTTCATATGTTGTACTTTTAAACGACCGTAAGTATGTTACTCTCATTTGTCATTCGTTTATTTATAGCCATAGTATATCAACTATGAGATATGTTTGAATGACACACGTTAAAGATGTTATATAATTCACAAGTGGTACAATAAAACGCGTAAATAATCACGATTGACACCAGTCACTACCATCATAATAAGGGCTTTTAGGTTCAAATTCTTTCAGCCTGGAAATAGGTTTCCTTCGTGTTGAATCATGCAAAGAATAGATCTAGACAACCAGGCAGTTGGCTTTCTTTTTGATTTTATAGCCACATTCTCTGTACAAATCTTTTTCTGTAGTAAACAGTTTTCCGGGTGCTCTTTTAGCATAAGCAACTCGTTCAATTGACAAATCTGCCGTTACGCATGTATCCCCAACACGGCTGAAGTGAATTTTTCCCGCATGCTGAACTATATCTAACAGATAACAGCTCGTTGTCCAACCTGATCCCCCGGTCGTAGTCACTGTCTCTATCTGTTTTCTCACAGTTAATTTGTCAGCTGTTTACGATTAGCTGTGTTTGTTTGTATTATTCAGTGGATTTTAGTCTCATTTTTATAGGACTTTGTTTCATCATTTTATCCGGTTACATCTCTTGTGAGTGGATGCAGTAGTGAACGTTTGCTTCTAGGTACCTGACGTAGGACAGTAGGCAAATGTAAAACAAGGATCCTTCTTACATCGAGAGAGTAAATGATGAAAGGTCAGCGGCTCAACAACAGGTGGCTTCTGTCGAACCAGCAGTTTTCCGCAGAGATGAGAAGAATGCAAATAATTCAGAAACGCGGAAGATGGCAAAGAGGACTTTGGATTCACTTTAAGAAACAGATCATGAATACACTTAGAAATAACTGAAGTACAATAAGGTTTGCAAAGTTTTGCACAAAAACACTGATTGAAACCGAGAAGTCTAGACCAGTTTAGTATTATGATTCGCAGTAATCTCCGCCAAATGTTACCAGGCTCCATGATAACGAAATTTCATACAAAGGAGCAACCTACGCTATATTCTTTGTCTGCAAGCGTGTTGGTTATTTCAACTTTTACACTACTAGGTGCTTGTAAGCACTAGCCTTAATTCCGAGAAATACTGGTGAAATTGCACATTCAGCTAGTAGAAACTAATGCCACTACCAACAAGTTACATCTTAACCAGGAAGGTCTCAACCTCATCAGTAGGGGGTTCGTTATAGGGAGTTTCGTTTTGCCATTTTTTCTATACTTAAGCAATGTTTGTCTGATCACAATCTGCACAATTTGTCACGGTCCGTGCTATTTCCCTATCACAATTTCCCAGAGGTAAAAAACGTGTAGTCTAAAACAAAAGCATGCACTGAGCATTTGTTGAAACAGTAAACAACATGTGCTTATTTTACCATTCAAATGATACCATGTTAACGCGTTTCTTGAAGCTAATATTTCAGTCATTTTTACAGTTTTCAAAGGTTCACCTATTGAAAATAAAGAGATATATCAAGTAGGTGGGTGTTCTCAACTAAACTGGAAACGGACACACTTTTACGAACTTTTGTCAGTTTGCTGCTCACTCACTTCTGATGATGCCGTCGGAAGCAAAATGGACGTATAGTTCATTTTCCTTCCCATGTAAACTACGAAACCAGTATGGACAATGTAATGATTCATTTAATGAAAAATACTCTTTTTTGCTCCACAGATGACTAGATTGAGGGTAAGTCTAGGTCTTGATTATACAGTGAAAAGAACATATCAAACGATGATATTGCAATTCAAAGTGCCGAACTCGGTTGTGGAGTCAAGTTTGGGCGGAATCATGAGATTAACGGTTTTTAGTGTTGTATTCGGCCTCATGCTTTCTTCATCTATCAACCGATTCAAATTAAAAATCGCCTAGACCGGCTAATGTTCATGTAAAACTGTGAGGAACTGTCCGTTGCTAGCAACGGCTCACATGGAACGCATTTGATTCGTCTCCTCAAACACACACCTAATAACTTCCTTCTTTATGGACAGATTGTACCTAACTTTGCACACTGGCAGGTTCGTTTGGTATTCCGGTGTACCTTATACTGTAACGCCGCATCTTGCTGACGAGGTGCATGGATAGCTATGCCACTAGACCCTTCATATTATTCGGATTCCAGATTGGGGCTAAGACCAACGTGAACATAGCCAGATTTTACCATCAGTTTTCAATCTTCAGACAAGTTGGCGGCCATATGTGACTGACCTGTTTGCGATTATCCATGTGTCACTTCTAAAGACAGTAGAAAAACTGGACCATTCCCCGCCAAAATCACTGGCGAGCCTGGAATAGTAGGACTAATCTAGCATGCCAAAGAATCAGAATGTGGACCATACACTGTCAGCTGATTATAACATTTGTCCTGCTTACCACTGCAACTTCAATAAATTTGGTCGCTCATGTAATCAGCATAGAACTCAAAATATCAATTACTTCAGCGGTCTGGATTGCAGTAAAGTAAATTGTCGAAACTACCAGCACGAATTCCAAAGAATTCAAAATGGTTAGTTTCTTCCACAAATTTGAAATGAAAAGTGGGAACACGGCGATTTGTAGATACAAATATTTCGTATTGACATATCAGTACCGATTTAACATCCATCTGCATTCTTGTACCAAACAAATAGTGCAGTGGAGAGTTAGTTGACGAAATGGGAGAGGTCACTAAGTTCAGGTCGCGGTCAAGTTCACGAACAATTGTTTTTGAAAAAACAAGGCCGGATTCAGTCGACTGACTTGGATCGCCTCCGCAAACCGGAAAATGGTTGGGTTGGAATGATGTTACGGGATGTTGAAAGCACATGCTAAATCGATAAAGTGACCGGTAATCCAGATGTGTTTAGTGATTTCGGACAATGTTTGCATGCTTCAGTGATCCTGCCGTCCTCTGGTAACAGACCTTTATACTCACATTCTCACAGTATGGAGGTTGAGCACCGCCAGATTCTAGCTAAGAAGTCACAGGTAGTTTGTTGGGTCGAACTAATACACGGAGTTCCTTCGCGTTAATTATATGCTCAGCAAAATCTATTAGCCCTCGCGTAGTGTGATGCATAATGTAATCATCCCGGAATAGAAGTTCTGTGTATACCTTTTCTGTTCCAATGGAAATTTCACACTACTACGTCCCTGTGTGGTTCCTAAGGGATAATCATTACATGTAGTGCGAACGTGGGCAAATATAATTCCTCCGCTAGGACTGTCCAGTGTATAGATTTGTAACGTTCGTATTGACGAGGTATTCAATCGTGTGCGCCTGTGATGGACCGGCGTGAAACTATCAAAGTTCCGGTATTGACCAGACCACGTGGATTTCCCATCGACTGCACTCTAAATAAGGCTATCGTCTCGGTGATATGTGAATGTGATTAGAAACGGCAAACGACTATCATTTCCAAATTCATACCTCAACTTCACGTTGAGATGACAACTGTTTTACGGCCGATTTTCATTATCTGTTACTTGTTTGAAATGACTGAACAGTAATGCGTTGTCCCCGTAGCCTTTGCAGTGTGACAACCCTGTTGTGTGTGTGTGACCAACAGTAAAATGTCCGTTGGAATGGTTCGCAGCTGGCTTTCCGTGACAATCCCTACATTTTGGCTTCAGTACCGATCAAGTGAAAGCAAAACTGCCGGTTTTATGGAGATCAACATCTTATTGCGTCATTCTAATAAAGCGCATCGTGATATCCATCACTTTATTCCTACAACAAATTGCGTAATGGGAATAAAAGTGTTGCCATGGAGGTACACAAAACGATATGCCTGTGTAATTATGCAAATGGCATGAGATCTTGCTCTCCTCTCACCCAATCTTCAATCTAGACAACTTCACTTTTTGAAAACTCTAGCTTATAAGACAATGTGCAGCTCTTAGTTTCCTTAGCCCTTGCGCTTCCTTACGCTCTTAGACTGAAATCTATCAGCCGTTTCATGGTTGGCCTGCAAACCAGCAGGAAACTACCACAGTCCTAGAATGACTTGAGCAAGGGTTTTGCAGATGGTTGGTCCCAGTACTCACCAGCAAAAGTTGTGGGCAGCTGTTTCGACCTATTTGTGTGTCGTCAGTGCCAGGCACGCCGGGGGATTTAACTCACGACCCATGAATAAGTGGCAGATTGTAGTCCGAGCGAAGATCTGCACTACTGACGAGCTCTAATGAGAGCGAAACTCGAGTCTAATGCTTTTTTTGAAATGAGCCGACTGGAAAGTCTATGGGAATGCGACAGCTCCGATCAGTTGTGAGTGATATTCAATCTATATGAAAATCAAAATCCCCTACTAATCACCAGTAATCAAATACCGCTCAACAAGTCAATGATTTCTGTGACTTTGATTTGGAGAGAAGTCTTAGTCGAGGGGTCATCGACTGGAGTTAACAGACAGTAACCGTGTTTCCTCTTGAAGCGATCGGGCAATCTGATCATCTCTAGTATTACTAATAAGTAGTTTGGCAGATTTGATAATTTAGAAGAGATCCATTTGCGAAAAATCTGGACTTCGGCTGGATTCGAACCAGCGTTTGGGCATGGTGTTTCTGTCGCTGACATCTCTAGTATGTTGAAAAAGATATTTTGTTACCCAGTCTATTTGATTATGTGCCGTTTTAAGTGCGACATTACCGTACATGAGAAAAATGATTAGCTTAGTCACGTTACTCACGCTAAGGGTGCATTAGGGAGCTAAAATTAGTCACAAAACAATGTGACTGAAAGTTACAATTACCACAATGAGTGACTCAGTCGCTGAGTTTACCTTCTTATCGTCTGATGTACAAGAGCAGACAGTTTAAAGTCGGTTCAATTTTTCTTTCCTAGACCCCGTTTCACGTAACGCTACCCAGGTTTCATTTCCACTGCAGCGCAAATGACACGATGTAATGTCCCAAAATTAGTCAAATTATATTGCATCCAGTTTTAGGTAGGCTAACAGGGCAAAACGTCCAATTAGAGCCGTAACTCTTCACTCGCTAGCATAGTGTGCATAATACGGAGAGTGTCATCGCCATCGGCGTAAAACGGTGCCATGGGCTCGTTAGGCTGTAGGACTGGGAACATGATTAAAATTTGAAAGGAAGATCCTGTCGTGGTACCCTGTGGCGCACCACTAATTGTAGCGTACAACCTAACTTGCAAGAAAACTTCACTTTTGACATGAATGTTTGATCTTAGAGTTAATCACCATCCATCGTGGTAGTAGATTTTCCTCAACTTAGGTATGGAGCTGCATGCGCAGCAAATGATTCTCAAATGATCTAGGAAAAAACGTCAGTTGGTTTATTCTCACTAAGTGTGTTAGGCCAATTCGCTTGGCAGCTGTCTAGATGGTACCGTATAAAACTTCGTTTCGAAAACTACTATGATTGACATGTTGTGACGCAAAGGTAAATAAATGCTAGTTTAGTTGCTTAAGAATATGGCTTACAATGACTAATGATGCGACCGAACATCGAAACTGCATTCATAATCATAGCTCTGGTGTCCTCCGTTTAAGGAAGAATGAGTGAGGAAAGATATCAGCGAACAGTGAACGTTCCTATTGTCCAGCGGTTTACCCTGACCATTAGTATACTGTACTGTATGATCAAGAAACAAGCATTGGTCGTCGGACACTTGATATAACTCACCATCGATCTACTACGCGCAACAGCAGTCGCAATCAAACGCCAATGTTTTAGTAACTATGTTTCAGGGCTAAGTAAGCCCCCGACTATCTATTAATTCAGGCATAAGAGCCACGATATCAATGAAATACACCTCATGAAAACAGTTTCGTTTGATATTGCACGTCTAACTCTTGAGCCAGACGTTTCAACTGGGGTTGTCGAAGCTAATCTAGGAGGCCCATGGACGCAAGATCATGTCCAGCAAAGGATGAAATGTGTGTATGCTGCTGGAGTGATGTAGCACCGGACAGTCAGGATGCTGAATCGTTATGATTAAGAGGGTATTGCGCACCTACGAAACCACTGTTAAAACCTTTGATGAGTGAAGGTTTTCAGACAAAGACAAACTCCAGAAAGCAGACACTTTTCACCAGATCATCAATCTAGCAGAAGGTGTTCAGAGGTACAGTATTTGCTTAATTAGCAGTGAGTACATCAATTCTGGAGTATAAGCGAACTAACCATCGTCCTCCCCAAATTATGCTGGCTCCCCTGCTGTTCAGCCGCGACCGTTCCGCGATATTTCTTGAGGTTTACGTTCCAACCACTGCTGTAATTTGTCCCGCACTACAAGGGTGGGTGATTGATCGTTGCTTTTATGGTCGGACTTGATGCAAACCAGCTGTCTAGCTGCTAGTCTCTGAAACACTCAACGTATTCAGTAAAGATGGCTATCATCTGTTTCGTTTATGCACTGACCAGAGGTTGACTTTCATAAATTCTTAACACCAACTAGATGCGAGTAATATCATGACATTGATTTTACCAGCAAGCGGTGGCAAACGCGTTCGATTATATGATATTATAACGGCACAACACTGAAGAATAACTTATAACACAAACAACAATTATGGTTACTTGTAACAATGATTAAAAACTTGTCAGGATCAAGCTCTTTCACAGCTTCGCAAATCAGTTCATTGTTACCCATCTGGGTGGTTACACAACAGAAGTTGTGATGAAGCGTGCAACGAACGTTTGCCTATAAAGTTCATTGCGTCAACCATTTTCGAGACTGTATGATGGCAGTGCGTGTTGCACCCCTCAGCAGCATTCATTCAGGCTAATTTTATTCATTGGCAGAAAGCGCCGAAACGGTTCGACGTTAATGATTTAACCATTTAAAGCTTATTAGGGAAGAATTATGAAAAGTTTGCTGTTTTCACTGTGGACCCAAACTATTATGGCAAGAGAGGGTTCCACGGCACTCACCATCAACAAAGTGAATGATTTCGTTGAACTGAAAACTGTTTATAACAAAGAAAAGATAAACTAAAACATGACCTTGGCGTCAAGGAGAGTGCGGTGTGGTTAAGACAGTTGTTGATCTATCTAGTTACGTTTCAAAAGCACTGTTTGATAGGACTCCTGGCCAGCTAGTTAAACCTAACTGAAGGGAGTTCGTTCGTATTAATCAGAAAACCCCTTCGTTTTTGAGAAACTTAAATCATGCTAGCCCTCTACCCTTTCTTTTATTGATACAATGTAAACTGAGGGATTTTTTGAGTTTACTTTCTAACCCTTTTATCCAACTTTGTAATTTTATTTAAAGTGGACTAATATTCATACACATTGTAATAAACCTTAATTAGCTAAGTAATTGAAATATGTAACACATCGTAAGGTATGTTGTTGTCAGTTACATTATTTTGTTGAGGATCATCTGGATACCCAGCTTTTAATCACATATTGAAAAGTAAGAGGGTGAACGAAATTTCTACAGAATTGCCAAGTACAGTATTTATTTAGATCTGCTAATATAAGGTTTACCTAAGATTTAGTAAAGGACTCACAGGCACCAATCATTTTAATCTTGGTACTCTAATCCTAACAAATCCTCCAGTAGGCTAACGGGGTTGTGGAAACCCAAAAGAGAACCTGCTTGATAAACAATCCAAATTGACTTTCGTACTATCGGACCGGAATTTTCGGGCATGACATAATCATAATGCACATTCAATATTTGTTTATCAGTGTGCCACTGACTGAAAATGTTATGTTCATCGGCGAGATATACTAGATGAAGCGTTTCTTCCAGGAATTCCATCTAGTAGGTTAGAAGGTCTATTTCTGTTTTCTATTTCAGACGCCATACTTTCAGTTGTAGGATAAAGGCGAACAAAATTACGGCACCATCTTGGTTTACCCAATGAAACTACATACCATATCCTCGTAACCGAAAAGACAGTTATCATCCCAGATTACACCCATGGCACCAGGTCGCTGTTATATTTGCAGAACTCATTGCCAACGCACAGTGACGAAGACAATTCGGAATTTGCAGCCAATCAGATAGATGTGAACACAAAATCACTGTTTTAATTCGAATGTATTGAACATAATACACTGGGTGTTTTAACCTCTACCTTTTTTGAGGTGATATCTTAATACGATTGTATTGCTATTAATTAAACCAACCAATTGAACCAACCAATACACATCTCAAAAGCAATAGCACTTTTCAATACAACGTTAACTGTAAGGAAATTTTGTTTCATGGAACAAGTGAACCACGCACTTCAGCTAGCCCAAGATCAACAAACGGGTTGCTGTTAAACAACTTCGAAGTCAACAGCAATACTGTCAGCTTTATAAAAAATCACTCTAAACTACGTACCAAACGTGAGACAATGACTATTGCATCTAAAATATGAACCATTCTGCAATTGTATGTAAAAAGGACGATGGAATCAATAGAATGTTAGCTGGACCGTCATATGCAATATTTCTATAACCAATCTGCATACGTTGTTATCCACAACATCTCAGATTCCAACACCTACGATTCGAGATGAACCACCATTCTAATTCTTTCTAAACAGAGTACAGTGAGTCATAGGCAATAGATAGATGAAAAGGATAATAAATCACTAGAATATGCCCTAGAGCGTCTGCATTTCTGTCAGGTAAAAAGGTCACATCCCATACACAGTCAAAATGAAATTAATAGTTGGTATAATCGATTTCAGAACCGAGTTGAAATACCCAACAAGGATTAGAAGATGGCGAGTTCTTTCAGATCATTTACTCAAATCCGAATCACACAGAGAGACTTTTCATGCAACAAAATGCACCTCAAATTTTGTTACCACTGTGAATTTTTTATTAAGTTAACAATGCTATAGTGTCAAACTTGAGAGAATTACGGTGTACGCATGTTTGTAAGGTTAAGATATGTATGCGCTATTATATTAGTTAAATTGTTATTAAACGGATCAACTTTTTGATTGACTGAAACTTTTTATGTAACAAAGAAGATTAAATATAGTCGAAACATTTTGAGCGCTTAAAACTCATATATTCACACTAAAAGAAGAGAGAACTTAACGCATCCTTTTTGGGCGTTACAGTTATGCGTAGATCATCATGACTGCAAATAGTAATTGTTTGACAAAAACGGTTGAAACGGTTTCCACCTACATCTCCATGACTACACACTACTTGTTTCAAAGAGGCTTCAGTGTGCTATTTGACGAGCATAGTAGGACGGATTTTTACGGATGAAACAATGGAAACACAGTTCAGTATTACACAGTAGACTGTCAGGTGAGAAATTTTAGATTGGTAGCGTGGAATGGAAGCACGCCTTGAACTAGTAAAAAACTGTTCATATAAAACCAACTGTATGTAAGCTTGTCGTTTAAAGATAATGGACATAAGTTGCAATCAACAAAAATCATTGTGTCGAACGTATGGTGTGATCGCAGATGTGAGGAGTACCACATCGTCCGAAGAAAATTAGAACTAACAACACTAAGTTTTATATGTTCCGTTGCTGATGGTATAGTCGATGACCAGAAACTCCGCGGATGGATGACGTTAGGTTATCATCTATATGAGTCGCTCGTGAGAGTTACTATTTTCAAGTGAGTTACAGAAGATCCCATACAGTTATCGGTTTAAACATCACAAATTATAGCATTTAATAAAATCATTTTACCCAGTCTATCAGAGTTTATCACAGTTTATTATAACAGAGCAATTTTGTCTGAAGTTAGTTTACGTTCACCAGATAATTCTCTAGAACACCTCATCTGTGATTCGCGAATTACACACACTTTGTAAACGTAATTTCTTCAAATTCTACCGGATGTGTAAAGTTTCATTTTAAACCAACGGGGAATAGGACAGTCAATTCTGAATAATTGCATTGTTGGCAAAAATATAGGTAGTATCGTTGAATATTAAAGATACCCTTTTCATCATAGACTATGCATCAACCGTTTGCCACAAATTTAACAGAATTCAAATCAAAAAATACACCACAATAAAAATGTCCAGTGATAAACGTTTGATAAGAAAACATGATATTTCACTTTGAATTTATCGTTAGCAGTTTAATTCCTTTCTGCAATCGAGTCTCACGTGATTGACGCAGCAAAGATTAAAATCTACTGTGCGTTGTCAAAGGAATTCTTCTTGTCATTGAAGTCAAAATCTCTTCAATTAGTTGAAGAGGGAAGAGAAAGCAACAAGTTAGAGGTAAAAACGCTGTGCTTCAAAACATCTACGATTATCTCCCCTGTAGATCAGTGCAACTTTGACAAAACCTCAAATGCTAGTTGGATGTGTTCAACTGTTTGCTGCGTATATTAAGTGTGTGTCAGTATGTATAGTTTTCGTGGCTACTTTCCTACTTCAACCTGCTACCAGTTAGCTAGTTAGCTAGTTACTAACATAAAATGGATCATTGAAATCAATTCACTGAAGTTTTGGCGAGTGACGGGAAGTATCTATTGTGTATATTCCACTAGATGCGTTTTGATAGGTGACACTATGATCCTATTGAACAAGGTTGTTTCTACTCATTTGGTATGTTTTACGATCAGCGGTATTTGAACATAAACCTAAAAAAGATGAACCCAGATCAAGAGACTAATCGATTTACATAGCAATGCACAAAGTCGGCAGAAACGACGACAAAAATTCATACGAGAGCACGGTAAAACATGTAACAACGTTAACGTACTCTTTTCCAATAAGATTTTGTCCTTGCTGACCACCTTAATGTTCTTTTGAGAAAGGGTTGGTAATCGTGACCGAAACAGAAGTGTGTACCTTTGTGCATTCTAGAAAGCAACACTATAACATTGTTGAAGTTTGGTGGCCAAGAAATAACCTGAATGTGGAAGTTACAATGATAAGTGATTGATGTCTACATTCTAGGCTTTGACTTGCGATTCAACATTCTCACTAAACTCTTGGATTATGCCATCACTAACAGGTAATTGTAAAGTGCACTCGAATAGCGAGAATACGCATTTGACTTTGTAAGAAACGTTAGTCGCTGATCTCTCATTATCAATAATACAGGATGACATGATTGAACCAGAAACAGGTAACAAATGGCCATTAACTATCGTTCAACGCAAATGGATTGTAGTAATCAGAGGAAAGTTCCAACAACGTGAACCATTCTTTTTCATCTGACGATAACAACAGCAGTTCTTTTTATTGCTGTTTGACAATAAGGGTTAACCATAGCGTTAGACATCTTCGTCTTATCGGTGGTTTCATCCCAGTTGTGCAAATGACTGCTAGTGCTACGGCCATGGCATTAGACTTATCTGTATTTCGTGAAGTAACTATCATTATTTCGTTCAATTAAACAAGAATAACACAGTATTTGTTTTCGCTGATATTGTCACATCATGCACGTGTGTTGAGTGTCGGCTGACCAAATGTGGCTGACAGTACAGCTGTATTCTGTCGAGGGAAACCATGACAGCGCTAATGCTAAGTTGGATGAAATACATAACTTGATTCCATGCCATACAAATGATAGTGAACTTGCTAAACGTTCGCTGAACGGAATTTAGGAACAAGCGAGTTTTTGGAGACTGTTTTAATGGAGTGCTATTCTGATAGACATTTCCGACTAACTCTTAGTTGTGGTAAAATCCGGCAATGTGGTGTCGCTTGCATCAACACAACCATATGGCAGCATGATGACTCTAATTACATGTTGGGTATCTATATAATCAAATAACCTCGAAACCTTCATTGCTACAAAAAGATTTGTAGGCGTGTACAACGCCAGACACTTAGTTAAACTTTCGCATTACATTTGGAGCTAAGTGAAATAAGGTGTTCACTATTAGGTAGGCATCTTAATTCAGATCGACATTTTACGTCTATTTCTAAGTATCGCCTCTTATAACGCTACTGTACAGTGTAACAGTGTGCTACAATAATTCGGTATTCATCTCAAATCAAAATTAATATGACGCCCTAAGAGTGTGCTCGTTCGGTTCAATTTTCATGTAGTCATCACCTAACGGCGTAGATAACAAATCCAGTCGATTATCATCAGATTGTCAAACAAATACCCATGGCAGGCGGATCATTTTGACGCTTTGTGAGTGTGACAGTTACTATACAATGCGTTAACCCTTATGTCGTTCACATACGATAAATGATTAGCGGCAGTAATTTCTTGAAGAATACCTAACCGTGACAATCTTGGACAAATGTTGAGTGACCCTGTTTTTCTTACCGGCTAACTATTGCAAAGATTTTAGTTAAACGTTACTTCAAAGTGTGAAAATATTTATCACTGTGAACATTTGACAAGCGTAAATAGTTTTTCCTCGAAGTGACTGATCTATTTAGAAAGCTTGAAGCAATACACCATGTGATTTGCGGTTGTTTTGCGGCTTCCCACTGAAAAGTCCACCAAAGCGATTTTACATTGGCTCACTCCAGTAGAACATGTTTGAAACACCTGAGGGTTTGGTATTACTAATCTGGATACGCAATTACTACTGCTAGTTGGCAAATTACCGAAAAGCGAAAGACTGACCTTCAATGGTATTTACAGTTTATTTGACCTAAAATGCAACCAGTTCAGTAGTGAATATAACCCAGATATGTCTTTGTTGACTGATTAAAAAGTCAATCCTGACCACCTATTGATTGTAGAATATTTCCCGCCTTATGAATCAGCAGTATCTCTTTGATGGTAAACTATTATATTTTGATAGATCAACTTCTATTCTAACTGATCTTTTGCAGTTCCCAAACAGTTCTGTTAAGTTGTAAAGCTATAGGAAGCATATTAAGAATACATTTCTCACTGTTTTATGGCAGGTAATTTAGTAAAATATTTACGGATTGCATCAAGGTGAGTGACACCTTCCTCTAATCCGCAACGGAATACCGTTGACCGTAATAATAGAACACAGCGACCATTTCTGCCCACAAAAGACTGACCACTAGTACTCTCGCAATTAGTTTACTTAGACAGTTGAATTTGTTCTAATTGTCAATAATCATTTTGACGAACAGATTGTGAATCAACAATTCAATGTTTGTCATGGTTTTTCTCAGTATTGTAATAAATATGTACATTGAAGATTAACCGATAATAAAAATTGGATTCAAGTCAGCTTGTGATAATAGTCAAAAAAACGGCAGAGATTCTTAAGGCAGGAATCAGCATTCAAAATAAGCGAAGCATATCCATCGTCGGTTTCCTTATCAAGTTTTATACTTGTTCAACACATTTCAATTTTTGTAATGCAGTCCTGTTGTTAACTTTCACTCTTTCTGCTGACAACATATGTTTCACCCAAACAACTGTCGTGAATCTTTCATAAAATATAGCTCAAAACATTTTTTAGAGATCTTGTCATAACACCTCCGAAGACGCAAAATGGAGAGATGTTCGCACTGTACACGCTGGGAGTTCCGTGCACTCTACTGTCACAAACATCTGACAGTGATTTACTACAGGCAGCATTTTGGGTGGGAATAACGGAATAACTATGAAAACTGTGGTCAATATTTTGACAGTAGATTCTAAAAATAACTGACACATCGCAAACTCTTTATTTGTGAAAATCAACTGGATTGTAGCCATAGTCATTCGATTTTAATTTTGATTCACAAAATTACAGCGAACGTTACGTAAAACGCCAGCTCCTGGGGAAAGCGCACCAATTTAAACCGCTCATCACGACATAGCATACATTCAAAAATTCTGAAGAGTTTAACTGTAATAGGTTTCGAACTCTTTTACCAATATAATTCTAACTATGACTAATAGATGTGAAACGTCTTTATATCCGGGTCTTCTTCATATAGGATATATTGGAGTATACATTTTCACCTTGGCTCAGTATGTACAAAAGAGGAAATACTGTTAGAATTGTTGTTAGCTACTCAGTCCAGATAAGCGCAAAAGTTGGATAACCTGTAGCTGTCAGTCAATAATTAGTGTACTTACATCTAACGATTCACGACTGACAGGCCACAAAAAGTGAATGGTTCATATAACTTGACATGTTCTTGGCAGTGACTAGTGAATCTGGTTTCAGCCAACGGTAAGTACCACATTCTGATATATCTAAATGTACGCCATCCGATTTGCAAGATACAGTTCTCTTTCTCCCTCTTTTCGCAAGTACACATTTATCTAACAGTTTTGTTCTCACTGTGTCCGATGTGGTCTCATTAACTAAAATACAAGGTCAGCTGAGACATTCAACAAAAGTAGTTTGGGGATTTTTTTCCATAAGCGGCAAACAGATCATTGAAACAATTCCAAATATTTTACAATAACCACTTGCCCTAATTTGTCTCAATGTGAGAAACACGGCTCGCCAGACATATTAGTCTACTGCACAATACTGGGACGGTTCCTTTTTAACATAACGGAACGGTAGTCAACTATCCAATGCCTTTTGTCATATGTCTGTCACATGTACTCAGAAGACATCAAAACAATGCCGAAACTGTATTCTTGTAATGAGGTACAAAAGTTGCTGACATGACAAACTTGAACCTTAGTTTATTGCTAACAGTTCGAAGGTGATAACAAGCAGGGCCTTTTATCATTCATCTTGCGGTCGTGATACACTGTAGATTAATGGAAAGCACAATCACATATGACTGAACATTTTTAATATCCCGTCAGTTCTGGTGCCAAAGATTGTGATATTCGTGCATTTTTAGCCGTTCAGTTGTATAGAAAAGATATGTTGACGCAAAAACGTATTACACGCACGTATCGGTCGACTAAATAGCACTGGAAAACGTTTGTATCAACAAGAAGAAATCAGTTCATGATACTTTGCCAAGGAGCAAAATTCTGATAGAATTCTGGATACGACAGAATTTTGAGAGTTGGATTATAAACAAAACGTACTTATTATCTAAAGATCGAGTGGATAAGTTGAACAGTGGATTAACTGGCCAAATATGTATACATCCAGAACATGGAAGCAAAGCTATACTGGAAAAGATTTGTTACTTACGAGAACAAAAGCAGTACCGAAATTAAGGCTTTAATGGAACTACTTCATTGCAGTACTCGCCACTTCAGTTTACCACTGAAAGTCTCAATGGTAATCAGATGGACAGTTGTATTAGTGTAGAAAATAATGAGCGTTTTTCAAGGCCTTTTTTTGTAATGTTCGGTTACATGTTGTGGACACGTTTGTTAAGATATAATTCACCTTGATTCAGTAAAAACTATTATTTATCACATGGGTGGATTTCACTCGTTCACCAAAATGTCCCTGGCATTACTATTTACCTGCAACCACGTAGGTTTCCATGTAATGATCTCATTAAAGTTTGTGTAACTGGGTAACAAAGATCTTTTAGTGACATGTCTTAAACGTTGTAACATTTTATTTTTAATTGCAATGAAAATTACTATCACAGAATGGGTTGGTATTTGGTTTAGCAGAGGGCACAATATCTCGTGGAATAACTGTGTGAACAGTCATCTCGGCTGATGTTTATCTCAGAAGTTCGGATCGTGAGACTTGAAACTCGTTCAAACATTCTTTCCATTGTTTTAGACCTTCAATACACTATACGGAAATTGTGATGTTTGTCAAGCTCCCTGGACCAAACGCTAACAGTATTTTATGTACCAAAAACCAAAACTCATGTCATCGGTTCAACTTACGGCCGTTTCTCTTTGTCTGTAGGACGTTCGCTTTCCATTTTCAAATTTTTGCAACTGTTTTTACTGCTTTCCGTAATCGTGTGGTATAATGAAATACGAAAGTAGAATTAGGTAAGGTTTGTCTTATTGTCAACGAGGAAGTCAGCTCACGAGTTAAAAACAGTCGGCACCACAGTTAACCATCCTTTGCTCCATTAGATGGAATTTTTGGCTGATTCTGAAGTTAACCATTAAGATCGATTATATCGTTCCTTTGAGCTAGTCTGGAGTACACAATCACGACAGAACCATCATTCGAAATGCAATGTGTTTTCTCATGATGCAGCCATACTGACTGCTACACCATTGACCTCTTATTTGACACGACTTAAGTGACACCCATGAGTATTCACCACGATTGCATAATATTACATTTGGGTCAAAGTTGACTGAAGACTCTTCCCTGCTCACTCAAAATTTTACACTGATGACCAACAGTTGACCAACCATATATTTTTCCGAATGTTGATAACCTGTACTTACTAACGATTGTCTTGTGCTTTTAGACGAACTTTTCACTTAACTACATGTGAAGGAAGCAATAAGAAGACGTTTTCCGCTTATTGGAAAACTCACTGCTACAGTGAAAGAAGTCCTATATTAGCTTATTGGTCTGAATATGCACTGCACAGGGTTGCCACCGGCTGGCCACTTGCGCTTTTCAACCTGAAATTCCGGTCCATAACTCTGCTAAGATTTCGCGTGACATTCTGTGTATTTTTACCTTCTTCTGCTTACCCACGGTTTGTCATCTGTTGTTGCTGTCTACCAATTTCTCCTCTTCCGTCTAAATGCTTTATCCCGATGCATTACTGCCTAATACGCCCCGCTGTCCGTGAACTATCAGCTTCGGATTTCAAACATTAACTGCAGCTATGTTGATATATTCTACTCAATACCGGGTTAATTGCACATCCAAATAGTTTACATCACCTTGGTTTACTTGATTGCCCGAAACAGGATTCAGGCTGTTACTAACTTACTTGTGGGAAACCACACAGATAGCGCATTAAGTTCTATCGAGTTGTTGCACACGGACACTGAACCACACTCACTTTTGAGGAAAATGAACACCACGCTAGTTTTACAAACATCGCCATGAAAGCTTTACCCTTTCACTCTATCTCATCGAGACGATGACGTGTGTTGCTGGGTTTTTGTCTTCTAAGTATATAATAAATCTTGTAAGAGTCCGCGGCGATAGATAGAGAAACATAAAATTGGAAACAATCAACATCCATTAGCCAGCGGTCTGAACTACTCTGTGATTAATGTTGAAAATTTATTGACATAATCCAATTGAACAAAGATCTTGTATAATTCTGCGTAATGACAAGCCATGATCTAAAAATGACTTTTTCAAAGTATTGTTTTCGGAGTTTCCTCATAGCATGAACGTACTGCCAACACAAGCGGAAGTGTTAACTTCTCCACATGTTTCAGTTATTCTTGTCCAACTGACACATTGTCAGTTGGAATGTGCTTACTGAGCTCGAATCCTGTCTCTAGTAAAAAAACCCAACTGAGCATGACCATTTGTTTCAGTTGGAGTACATGTCTACAGACATTGAAATGTGGCTATTACTAAAACTGAACTTCCACGACAAACACTAGGTAAGGACAATAGAAGATTAAGTAGTGTATGCTAAACATATATTTCCAGGAAGCTGTCTACTAGTACTTATCAACATACCCATTTTATGAAACACAATGAACCAGAGTTTCGCTAAGTAACGACTCGTCAGTAGTATATAACTTCGTCACACCCAACATTTGAACTCCGATCAGACTTTCATGCGTTAACTTTGTGCATCTCGTCATCATACATATAAGCTCAGTCACATATATTTGGAAGTAATAATCGGCGTGTCCAATCTCTTTTGTAGTAGACAGCAGTTGTTCTGTCACTTCTGAAGAATGACTTGCATCGCTGTGTCTTACTGCTAAGCAATTGTTTTACTGATTCGTCACTCAAGTAATGGAATTTTTAACTAAAGTCGTCCGACTCTTTTTACCATTTCTTCCTTATCCTCACCGTTTTAATGTATAGAGGTTACGTTTCAGTCCGCCTTAGAGAAAAGCATCCAAGGGCATACCACCTAGAGTCATCGCTGCCTATCGTTTACTGCAAATCGTCGGTAGTGAAAATTTCGTTCATGCAAGACTGAATAGTTTTTATAAAGTTTACGTGATATATTTGTGAGAGAAAGGTTGTGATGATGTCAATTATTTTACAAGAAGTGCGTTACTAGCTCACTGTATGTGGAGGCCTCCCAGGTGGCTTAAAGAATATACAGCTTGATTAACGTTCCACCATGTGCCACTCAGATGCTCACGATGCGTTAGACAACAAGCTGGCAGTTCGTTATTCGAATGTTTACAGCATAGATTTACAAGCACCACACAATGATCTAATGACTTGGTTAAGTCGACGATATAAGAGTCTAAACAAAAACCATGTTTCAATTCAATACCATCTGAAAAATGGATACGATACAGCTGTTTGTTAGTTACAATGGACCATATGTAGTTACGAAAGAAAAATGACAAAAAGCAAATAACAGAATATGGTGAATTAAGCCTCTGGCTTGCTTTACACACACTCATCGAACACTAAATCACAACGTGGCGTCATCCTTAAAGATACGCACTTTAGTTAGACCATGGAAGTTTGTAAGAGATCACTCAAGTAAGCCTGTACCACAAATTAAAGTGTTGCTACAAACATTGGCTGATGCAATCATGGTAGATTACGCGTAGGTATAAAATTATTTCGGCACCCCCAATTTGGCAAATACTATGCATTTGATAACGAAATTATTTGACTGCTCACTCGTTTACCTTCGTCGAACATTTGCTGTCGACGTATTATTGCAGACGATGAATCAAATAGTTCTATGTATTTTCCAAATCATGATGACGCTATAACACAGCAAAGCTGTGAAGTATCCGCACAAGATAGCACTCGCGATCTAGTAAATCATTCCATTATAAACCATGAAAGTTGTGAACACAAAATAAACCATTTTATGATGCCGCTGATGGCTGTAAAACTGTTTGATATTTGTTCATTTTGCGTGAACTCAAGCCCAAGTCTAACTGGATTGCTATGCATCAACTGTTAACGTAGATTTCTCGTTACAAGATGAGTCAACCACTTCTTTCAACAGTTTATGAAGAATGAAGATACATAGGTTAAACCGGCAATCTTTCACCAGCTTTCTTTAATCCCAAAGCAAAATATCTAACGTAATTAAGCAACAAATTGATATACGCTAAAAAGTGTGGAATATTGACATTGAGTTACACACCATTCACAGATGGTCACAGCTCCTGTATTCCTACAGACATTTCAATCAGGATGTTCCAAAGAAATATTATACAGGAGTTTCACTCTTGCCGGCAGTCAGAATACTGCTTAACGTGTTTACCGATTTCTACTATTTTAATTTCAGGGAGATGTGGAGAGATGTGGTGTTTGTTCGCAGAGTGATCTGGCAATCTGAGCATTGCTCACATATAAGTATCGACAAGCGTTTTTATATCATGAGTTAGTCGTGCCTAATGAAGTCAGTGAAGCAATGGTCAACATGGTTTCCTTAAGAAAATGCTATCATAGTTTAAATTTTAGATTTGTCAAACATATATATCATTTAATAGCTCAATTAAGACCGAGACTTGAGTCTGGCGTTCCTTTCTAATAGGGCTTGTCGGAAGTGGCTACGGGAGTACAAGAACTGCAATCAGCTGTGAGTGATATCAAGTTCATGCCAACCTAAAATCCACTGCTACTTGGTAGAATAACTGAAAGTCATTTTGTGTCATCACGACAAAAATGCCAATTTGTGATCGTCCTCAATTAAAACCGAATATATTCGGATAGAACGAACGTATAGTTGCTTTAGAATTTGCATAACTCAGTAAGTACCATAGTCTGCAGGCAAAATACCAACCAGTGCTTCTGTAGTTTTTGACAAAGTTGGTTACAAACCTGAAGCGACGGTACGGCAATCACATACTAGACAGCAACTCATTCAAAATAGTTGGCAGGTAGGTGCTTGTTAAGTAATTTGGTAAACTTGGCTGTGTTTTACCACCATTGTCTAACTACTTCATCAAAAAAGGTAAAACTGGTCTTAAAACTTGTACAAGAGGATAGACTAGGATAAACGGTATAAATGTCAAATTTCTGAAGCAGCTCGGCTAACTGTTAATCACGTCAAAGTGTACTAAAGCACGAAACGAAATGCCGTCTCAAAAACACTGACACCGAGAATGCGTAAAGCAATAAGCTTCACAACCACTTTCGAAAATATGAAAAACATTAAGATAAAAAGGCAAGAAGTTGTAGTAAAAGGGTCCAAAAAGTATGTTGTTGTTTGTGCGTTACTATTATTATCTGAAGTAATTTGTAAACAAATGTGATCAAAAAGTAAAATTTTGAGAAACAGCGCGAATTATGGAAACAATTCAGAACTTCCTCAGGTTCTTCTGCGATGCAGGTGCGTTTCGACAGATATTTGTTCATGGTTACATGCTACCTACAACATATTCCCAGGGTCTTCGACTCATGAGTAAGGAGCATGAAGAATGAAGCAGCCAAGGCACAGAGATCAACAATAGTCACCATTACTAATGTAACCAAATCCTGATGAACGTCTTTGACCTGGTCACGGAAACCATGAGTGGAGAAACTTTGTTCCAAAACATGTGGGATCACTTTTCGTTTCGATATATCTGACTCTAAGTTCATGTCATCTTCTGCCTTTGAGCAGTTTACAAGTAGTTTTCGAATATCTACCTCAATCCAATCAGTGAGTAATGTGCCGTTACGGTTTATTCTTTAAAGACTCTTTAAACTAGCCATGGATGGACCAGAGTGCTTCATCAAAAACTGGAAATTATTTTATCGTCTGCTCTGGTTGGAACCATGTATAACACTACATTGAAGAGTAGGTATTGGGTTACCAATAATTTCTCGAAGTTTCACACATTTCGTTTGGCTGACGTGTTTCAGATATAAACGTCTCTCAGACCAGAAAATGAGTGATTCTACATCGTCCATATCTTTGCTTAACTGGTGTGGAGTGTTATCATTACCCACATCGTGACGAAGCCCAGAATTTGAGCTTTGCCGCCAGTAAAGCTCACCAGTAGGGCACAGTCCTGTTTGAACCGGAATTTGCAGTGTAGCTCTCGTGTTGATGAAATCAGCGTGCTGATCACGCTGTCAATATCCTTATAATAAACATGACCAATCATTTATATTCAAATGATCGACCACCACTTTAAGTGAATAGTGATCAGATTACCCGATTGCTTCTAAGGAAGGAGAAATAGTAACTCTTTATTCACTGCACTCAGCAACCACTTGACCACAAAGCTGTCAGTTAGGTTGAAACAAGGGGCTTCATTGAACCAACCGTGAAGATGTAATCACTGTTGACGGGGTTACAGATTGGAATGAGTAGAGCGCCGCTTTCTCATCCGTTGAAAATGATTAGAAGCCTTAAAACTATCCACATTTGGTTCGCACACTAGTCCCAAGGACTTGGGTGCTAATTCTTGTTCAGAAGAGGATATGAATCGCTGATAAGCCCTAAATAGGAGTGGAGTTTGAGTCTAGCGTATCTTTATGGAGTGAGTCAGCTGACAGGCTTGTTTGAATGTGAATATTGTGATCGAATGCAAGCATTATTGTGAAGAATTAGCATAAATCCTTGCGAGGAAATCATTACATTTAGGTTTGCTGTAAAAGAATAAACTGAATCATAGTATGTGACTATAGCTGGAGATAGCTCAAAAAGTGGTAATGTTAAGAAAACTGTTTAGATATACACCGGTGTACACCAATCGTCAGTTACCACAGGCCTTTGTATTTCATTATCGATCATTTTAGCCCCACTTTCAATAATGATAAGGCCAAAAGAAAGGCCGGAAGAAATAAGTAGTCGACTAATTGCGCACAAAAATTTGTACGAAACTCAATCATCTACAGACGAGGAAATCTAGGAACGACTAGTGAACACAACAAGATTCAGTTCGTGTGTTTACTGAAGAAGTATTGTCACTGATTGTCCATTGCTTTGATGTCAACACTAAGAACTGGATACCAGTGCTGTAATCGGTATGCAAACTAAGAAAAGTGGATTTTCTGAGCGCAAATTTCCTCATGATTATCAAAATTTTCACAACGGAAAACCAAAAAGGATTTGAGGTTGAATGCAGAACGTAGGTTGATTATCATCTACAGAATGACATTATTGATTGGAAAAATTGTTGAAAATTAAACAAATCTCTTAGGTACAAGAGTAGGTGGGCTAGTAATTTTGGGGCCACTGAGCACAGTCCAAAGTTGCGGGTTGGGAAGTGGTCTTTCATGTTATGGATCAGCTGCGACCTGAGCAATCGTTTCGGAATAAAAAGCAATCGTAAACAATCGACTGTGGTACTGAAAGAGACTGGTTGATTTTCAGTTGGCAAATTTATATCCTAAAATGGGCCACACGAGCTTATTGACGGTACTACAAAATGGCACATGTTATACCACCAGCAAAAGGGTTTCAGTTACTCTCAGCTGAAGCAAACTAGCTTTCTAACAACGTACTGAATATCCAATGCATATTCCGCATAGTGTGTGAACGTTTCCGGTTTTTTGCACAGCAACGACGAATCCCCCCAATAAAGTTGTCGAGTTGTAACAGATAGGAAAGATGTACTGGATGTTTGGGATATATTTACTTCTTTCGGAGAGTGTATCAACAAGTTTTGTCACCGTTCTATGGTAAAAAGAAGCTGGTATCGCGAAAGCCTTATTGGACTTGGACACCATGATTGTGCGCATCATTTCCACCGAACCAATCTCCTTAGGGAACACGTGAACTGTCGGGTTGATTTTCTAGCGTCCTCAGTTAGGTGAGTTGGGCATTCTAGATAGATGGAGTTCATCAATATTCTATCGACCATGAACCCCAAGTATTATCTGACCAGCTTAGGAGTTAGGCAGTTAGGGGTGTTCAGCTTTATTCCTTTTCTCGATATAAGCAATTAGATAGCATCCTGCATTAAAAACAAGTCGGGACAGATGAACTTACTAAGAATTATCAGTGTCGTGCTCCGACCGTAAATCACTCACTAAGTTAGTAATAGCCTGTTCCCCTCTCAAGACATGCTTTGCCGCTGTGAAGCATCGTTTACCGTTTGCTTCCTGTTTCTTAAATAATTCGTGACCTACCAATCTCGCTTCGGGCAAACTGCAGTGAGGTACCTCGTCTGCCGCATTTCATCAGCTGCATAACTCTGATGATAATGCACCTAAATACCAAGTGATATCTTTTCCTGAGCAGGATGTAACACTCATGCGTCCGGATACCATCCTAGCTTGCTGTCTTCAATCGGTGGAAAAATACAGGTAAATCAAAAGGCAACTCTGACAATCGCAGTGCACATTGTCGTCGTCGACATCTACGGAAGCGAAACGATTCGAAACTTCCAGCACACTGCTTCGTCTTTAATATCCATCAGCTGCTATGCAATGCACTTTTAACGTCTAACCATCAGGAGTCCGCGAGGCTCAAGTACTAAACACACCAATGCTTCAATTACTTCAGGTGCACACACAAAAGATAGAAGTGACAGTATGCCTAACAACAATAGTTTTTACACTGTCAGACTTTCAGATATATCAGCAACACCCCATCAGTAACGTTGCACATACGCTGTTGATGCATGTGCTGCTACAGTGTGTATTCCAGATTCGGCCAGATAGTAATTTTTCACCACCATTAACCTTCTGCACACCAGGTGGTATGTACACGTTGTAGTCCGGAATAAGCAGGCTAGGTTATGACTAACGTACCTCAGGTGATTATTATCTTCATTATCGATTTTTCTTACAGCCTTATGTGGGTGTATTTGTTTATGGCGCGTGTCAGTTTTGGATGTTCATGGCGTCATAGCATTACTTGCCTGTCTTCACCGTTAAGTCAATAGTGGACACGGGCTTACGATGTAACCTTGAAACGTCGTTAACTTGTTTGTTCCCAAGCCTCTAAGTGACTCCGGAGAGGCTGTGTCGGTTTCAGTCATGTACTGGTATGCGCCAATTTTGAGCTGTTTTTTGGTGACGGGACTTTCTATTGTTAGGAGACTGTAACTAAATTGAATCAACGGAACCTTAAGCGGTCTACAGTAACCACAGTTAGCCTGCTTTGCTAGAATCTCACTTATCGGAAGACCTAGAAAGAACAGTTTGAACGAGGGTGATGCTTTCTCGCAAGAAACCACCGTTCATTCAGCCGCCAACCGACGACTTTCTTTATGATCGTTTGTGTTTCTTAAAGCTGACCGCAAAGGTTTGTCTGATATGTGATATAATTCGGTTAGAAAGTTTACATATATGGAGCTACAAAAACATGTTGAGAAGGATCATGAGTTGTGGTGCCTGCAACTCGTTATTGAAATGGTCAAAACCACTACAGAACAGATAAGTCAAAGACAGTTTTTGCACAATGTATCTCTCGAGCACATTTTGCTACATCTCATCAGGTACATACTGCAGTCTGTGTGTTTATATAGCAACGTTCAATGGGCATTGTGAAGCTAAACAACAAAATCAACAACCACACCAACACACGCACACTCAAACACATCCATACACATCAATTACCAGGGTAATTTGGTACTAACGAACAAGTCTTTCTGTACACAGAAACTTTATTGTTTACCCTCACAATGTTCACTGAACTTTGCTATATAAACACACAGACTGCAATATGTACCTGATGAGATGCAGCGAAATGTGCTCGAGAGATACATTGTGCAAAAAACTGTTTCTAACTTCTCTGTTCAAATTTGTCACGGGAAACGGTTGCTTTCCTTTTCTGAAAATCACTGCTGTCAAGCCTCTCGGAAGTCTTTCCATTTAATTTGAGCAATAAGTAACAGAGGTTCAGTTATCAACGAGACCATCTGCGAAGCCAACGGTGAGCCAATGCAAAACCCGCACTGGTGCTCATGACACTGCGCTGAGTACCTCCAGCAACAATTTCCCCAAGAAAACGCAACGTCTTCAGCTGCATCTCTGCGAACGCCATGTGTTCCCTTAACTCTTGGCACCCTACGGTCCTCCGAAATAAAAATTCTACTCCAGAGAAAGACCTTGAGAGGCCTAGGTTCAGTCGAAAATCGGAAGTCTCTTTACAGAAAACTATGAAACGGTGAATTCATTTCAAACGATTGGAGCTTGATTAACGTTATTTTTGCTTTCAAAATATTTTCACCTTCTGTACGTGCCAATCACCGAGATAATAACTTTATATCTGATGTGTCGAAGCTGCTTGCAGCCGTAGCGCTCCTTAGCTTAACCGTAAGGTGCTAACCAACTGGGTACCTTCGGGACCGTGACTGATGAGTAACTTCCTCATAATCCACCACATGTTTGTACTTTGCCATTCGCATAAAATACTGTATTCAGTTTCTTTTAAGACATCACGAATATCCCTGATTCAGTTATCAAAACTGACCTCTTGGACTTTCTATCGTTGAATGTATGCATTGGAGGGGCATAAACGTTCTTAAGGGCATTTTATTGTCATACCTGATACCATGTCAGAGCCTACAGCATCTTATTACAATTTTCAACATCTCAAGCAGAGGCGTGACAGGATTGTTCTTTCTCACTTTTTCATTTCAGCCTTGGTATTGTGAAAGTGATCTTGGGTTCTGTGTTGTACAGAATGTGTTACTCCAATGTGCGGAGATTCACGAAATGTCATACAGATGGCAGCGACTTCAGTTCGTCATTTCAATGTACCGGTCGCATCGATTGAAGTATGGTTTCGGGCCAATGCAGGCAAGAACTCTCAGTTGCTTCCATTTTTACGATACGCTAGTGGAAGTGGTTGAGAGACACCAAAGTATTAGGAGCCGGATTGGAACTTGTGGGACATTCAATGAAACCGCATCATATAGTCAGGGCTTGGATGGCGACTGTCGTCCGCAAACCCCCGAATGAATACAACCCTTCAATAAAAGACTGAACGCGTACTATTGAGATAAAACCCTCTTACTGCTCACTTGCAACACCCAGGTCATTCATATGCAGGATGTTCAGATATCGTCCGTTTTTGATTTTTCGTTGTGATGACCCATCACCCTAAGTGTTGGTATATGGCAGAAGCACCATCCCGGTCGTCAGCGTAGGATCTCCTTTCGGGATATAAAAGCATCAACATTGAAACTTGTTTCAAAATGACAATCTCGGAGTTTTGGTTTGGTTGCAGAATGTGGTATGCATCTCTGGTTAGGGACGTGGTATATGTTTACTTCCTTTTTGCTGCGGACCTAATACATAAGCTGAAATTGATTTTAAATGAATATGAAAGTATAACTTGTAATAAAAGCGTTTCGTTGACATTAAAATTGACCATTTCCAACCTTCGGAAGGGAATTGCAAAGCTTTGTAAGTTTCAAGCCTTTTGTGACCATGTACTCAAATTGAAATCAGAGATTTTGTATAAATTTGCTAAAACGAATCAAACGATCAGATGAAATTTACAGTGGACATTATGAGTAATTATTCGCCGCTAAGTGATTGCCGCATATACAAATGTGGCTCGAATGCTAGAGTAACCAACCCTTCGGTTAATCGGCCGTCACATTTTTTGGTAAACGGAAGCAACAAAATCGTTCATTTGGAAGCAGAAAGCCTTTCACGAAATCAATGCTCCAAAAACTTGGGAGAAAAATCGCCAGAGATATGTCACCGGAAGAGCAAATTGAATGGAATTTTAAATCACATTCTGAAAAGAGCAACTGAGCATAATTCCGGAAATGGTTGCCGCCACAATAAAAGTTTAACAGCAATTTTGCTATTTGGTACAAAATATTTGCCTTTACATAACGAACGACATCATTGGCTAACTTGAACTTTATCAAAATTAGAAAATGTATTTAATTTTTAAGGCGAATACATGTTCAATAGTAGAAATTTGTGAATTGAAAAAACAAAGTTACCTCATCATTTTTGTCTTGTTACTTTGATCAGGTTGCACAAAGCAATTTAACATTTGATTCGTTTAAAACGTGGTTGTATAGTTCTGCTATTTGGTTTTAAAAATTTTTACACAGTGGATCGATATGTGAACAGCTGAAACACTTGACTGAGACAGATATGGTGTATAACATATGTTCAGCAATAAACATTTTGTCTGCTCGTATTTTGAAAATCAGAAATGAGTTCACGGTAATCGACATTCAACTTTTATGCTCAACACATTATTACTAAATAAAACGTGGTTTTGAAACCAGATCAAACAACTAAAATACAATGTAAAAAATAAAACGTTTTACGTACATGGTTCATTTCAACGTTAAAACAAAGTGAGAGTTATTAAACACTAATAACATTTGTATCTACCACTGACTACACACACTGACTACAAAACTTTATCAATGGTAATACTGGATTCAGTTTATATAATACGCTAACGACACCACTTAATCCTGTGAGTTATGACGAGTTACACGGCAGCAGGAACCATAGCGCCAAACACTCTACGCTATCAAACTCAATCGGCGTAAAATTCGGGTGAAACAGTGCATAAGCTTAAGATGGCACATTGGGAGATCTACCTCAGGAATGATTACTGTTTGTTTGGACAGACCGCACTTGTTGGGCCCAATAAATCGTTAGTAAAAATTCGCAATCACTGTAGGCCCATCAGCCTAATTTGAACAAAGGTCAAGATGCTAGCTGTAGTTTGAACGTACGCTCAGTCTAGAGAGGTTCTGGTGCCAAAAACTACCGATGTATTTCTCAAGATCTTGATTTCGATATGGGTTGGAAGGCTGACCTCTTAGGGACAGTATATCAGCGGGGCGCCGTTCCATGCTACCTTTCCAGCACAACTCCGAGGCTGGTTGAATTGATGATAGAGATTTGGCCTAATCTCCTTCTGCATATCATGCTTATCTAAATTGGATAGAATGATCAAAATAAGTAATTCTCAAGAAATCCTTTAGATCAACATTTTGCACGCTCACCTCACTTGCCTTATAATTGAAACGGGCGCAGCAAGAGTCATTTGAGGTCAAAAGAGTTGTGATGATTAAAGGGATGGATGTTTGTTTCATGGACCTGTGAACTTTTTAGGATGGCTGCTTTGGTTTGCGCTCACTGGGACATCAAGAACAGGTTAGTAGACGGTTGTGACATTGAGGGTGAAATGCTTAGACTACCACCTATTAAATCAACCATTACAAGGAAAAAGTGTTTGTGGATTGACATACTGAACAACATTCACGTGGACAAAAAAAGACAAACAGAAACGCTTGTTTTATTCGAGGAACGTGTGTAAATTTTTGCAGTGAAATTAAAACATCGCATATTGATACATTTTACTCATCCGTTTATTGTCAACATTTCATACTTTAAAGATATTGGGAATTTTTCAACCACTCCGGAGCATAAATTTTACAACCATCAAAGGTTGAATTAATCATAGGAAGTGAGCACTCCAGAACGTAATTTACACGATACGGAAGGGCCTGAATGGAACGCTTGATGTTAATTTACCCAAAGCCTCTCAGTGATAGTCCTCGAAATTTCGTCAGGGATATTTAAAATTAACCTAATAAACTCATCAGAATCACTGTTTGATTGAACTTCGTGGACGCACTGTATCTTTCCGCATTCTGTATTGACAATGATGCTACAATCAATGTGTATCGCATAAACGAACGTTTCCAGGAAAAACGAACTTTGCGGAGGCCCGTTAGTGTAACTCTACGGAGAACTGCTAACAACATCCCAGATACAATAACTTTTAGACAGGTTGTTGTAATTTTAAAATAATCCTGACCTTTTTTATTCCTGTTGTCATATTCTTCTTACACAGCTAAGAATTACGGGTACTGCAAATGAACAAAAGTTATATAAATTTTACATAGTCAACTTTCAAATCACCGTTCGACTTGTAGTCGTATACTTATTAACGTCGGTATCTACGTAAAACAATTTGTGCTAGTTGTAATTTAATTTGTGCTTGACATAACATAATGTCAGAGCAACAGACCGACAGATGACATTGAATTCCTTGGTTAAATTGATTTTTCAAGTTCGTCCGTTAAAACATGCCAAATCAAATGAACATTCGAAGCCTATTTGATATAAAAAACTAAAATACACTCTATCAAGGATTGCAAAATAATTTGACCATTGTTACAAATAGTTGTGCCTTTGATTAACAATATACTTTTGTATTCCTGTCATGGACGGGACCAGAATTCCGACCACGCTTTCATGAGGCTACCGTGTTGACCACTGCACCATTCATGGCAAATTGGGCACGACTGAAATATCATATGTGGACGCCCGAACACTTCATCCTGTGAGTAGTGATCAGGTTGCCCGTTCATCTCAGTAGTAGACGCAGTTACTGTCTGTCAACTCCAATCGATAACCCCGCGATTAGTACTTCCTAGACAGGTCGAAATCTCCGATCTGAATAAACCAAATGAGGGCAAAACTGGAATCTGGTGCTTCTTTTCGAAAGGAGCTGACTGGGAGGTCTATGGAAATGCGACAGCTGCGATCAACTGTGGGTGGTGTTTGACCTGAAATTAACCAACTCCCCATGTGCTCATCAGTAATCTTCGTTAACCTCAAATGTACGTATAAAAATTATTGCATGCATTTCTTTTTGATTTATTGAACAACTTACCATAAATATATTTATAATTTAGTGCTGTTTGGGCAAACAAGCTTCGAACAAAGTTGTAAACAAAGCTGAAATACTCAAAGACATTTTCGAAATTGTTATCAACATAACAATTCGATTGTTTTGTGACTAAAACTAAACCTGTCTTGTTTGTCACTTTCTGAGTTAGCTGGTGCAGCTGCTTGAATAAGTATTGTTTTTAACTATAGTGTTTATCTTTCTTGATCAACGTTCTTTACATATTCGTATTCATTAAGCACAAAGAAGCAGCCTAAGGGCACTTACGATTTTTATTGTTTTGACAAATCGCCTTTACTTCCTCAAAATTGTTAAGCTTTGCTTTTTTATGAAAGATAAAAGTATGTACAAAGATAATACGTTTCACATGATATGGATGATAGAATAAATTAATCCTAAATTATCTACAACGTACATTGTCACAACTGCTTTCGGTTAGTCTATTTCTAATTACATAATCATTTTGTCATTTATAATTTTAGCTGAAGCGATATTTTGACAGATCACAACTACTCGTGTGAATGCGATGTATTTATCATCAACGGTCATTATGGTTAAGGATTGAAATTCACCGGAAATGAAAATTCAACTATTAATCATTATCAACAGTGTGACTGTTGTTAAACTGGTATTTTGCGAAACTCGAATTTTTGAGTCAAACGCGCAAACAAAATTTTCTGAATCATTTGCATTCTCTTGTTTGAAACAGAACTTAATGTTCAGTCCATAAACTAAGATTCTAGCTGAAGGAAAAAAAAACAAGAAAGTGATTCAAAACGATATTTTTTATTATCGTTATAATATTACTGAGCTCATTTCATTACACGCTCCATACGGAATAATTACAACATACTAAAGTTGGAAAACTATATGCTAAATATATGTTAACAATATGTTTAAATACAGGTAGGGTAACAGGATGTTATTTCAGAAAGTCTATGCCATTACCTAACTGGTTGTGGCCAGGTTAAGTGAACATCATGTTCTACGGTTTCGAACGCAATTTTTTTCTCACTTGGACTGCTCCATTCATAGTATCAGAACAAAAGATCGCTGTCCAAGTGTCAGGGAAACAAGTTACATGAGGAGTTTCTACATGTTGATTGCTGCCAAATCCATTAGTACCCACTTAATCGAAACAGAAAGTAGACATATGTCGCCATCTGTTAACATTTTTGTTCACTCTCAACTGTCAATAAAACAAAACCAGCAAATTTCATACAACTTGCACATAGTATGTTAATAGCACATTACTATCCGAGTGCACGATACTGATTTCTACACTCAGGAACTCAGGCAAACACAATATCTTTTGACGAACAATCAACGAAACGCGAAACGTTGAACGACAATTGTGCAGCTGTTATCAAACATGCAGCCTACAATCTTCAGTGGTTTGTCCTCTTATTCATTCTGGTTATTGTTTATGCATTTATTTTGCTGTAGTTAGCCTGACATTTACGTACAGAAACGAGACATATCCGTTAGTCCGGTTCTGTCATAACTTTTGTTCGTAGTTTTGAACAAATTTTCTGGTAATAAAGTATTATCTTGAAGCCTTAATCAGTGCATTTCAGGTGACTTGGCTCAGTTACCCTTCACACAGTGAAAAATCGCACATTCAAATAAGTTACGTCGCATATGCACCGAGTACACAGGTGATCGAACTCAGGACATGTGAACACAAGTTATAACCGTGGTCCACACGTTTATCTACCAGACCACGGGTTTGATTTTGTCATAGTTGCAGACGAAGATGACACCAGCTATCTTCTAAGAATATTATATACTAGACTCCTGAACGGTCTTGGAGGGTTGTAGCTTACTAAAAATTGGGTGATCAACTGCAGCTAGTTTCAAAAAGGGGTTCGGCTTCAAAGCAGTGATAGATGTCTTACTTTACGCCAAAATATTAAACACAAACACGCGGTGGTTTTCTCATGTTACTTATCAAACTGACTATCGCGCCGTGGTTCTTAGTTTAACCACTGTCACTACTTTGAACCACCGCGTTAGGATACTGTGATATATACGTTATTATGAAGACGCGCAATTGTTTAGTTTGGACAGTTTTAAATTTCTACGACAGTAAGAAATTACTAATAAAATAGACGTTGGACGTTGCAGCTTAACAGTAGTATGTTCAAATATGTTTAGGTTTAACTTCTGCTGAATGCCACATATGCATGTTAGCAGCATTCACACTTCTGCTTGACCTTTTTTCTGTCCATTTTAATGCGGTCTGCTGAAATCTATTTTCTTTTGTTGAAGCTCTTGAATAAAGGCTAAACGCTCAGATGGAATACTTCAGCCATGCTTAGTTTGAGGTGTTTGATGCACGGCTCAGCACGTTAGTATCTAAAGTGTTTGGGCCTAAGGTCTATTTATGGTCCGAACAGCGGTGTACGATACTGATAGGCTTAATGAAAAAGCCGCTATCAAATTTGAGAGAAATCAATATTTATTGATGATATCTTCTTCTACTAAGCAATGATCAAGCGTGGTGCGGCAGGTTAAGTAAGCCCTTTGACATTAATTCGGCTCGAAATTTCATATAATGAAGTAATTGAGTAGGCTTGCAGGGGGAGACGTTTGAAAAAACTGAACGTTATGAGCAACCTAATAGAGTGATGAATTTGTACGTGGCAAATAGAATATGGCCAGTTGTAAGACAAATTAAATCATCATCAAAACTGTTGATTCTCAAGAAGAGCAGCCTGACAGTGGTTATCATCACTGCTGTGTCCAAGTGGTTAGTAACTCTATTCGAATGTTACATTTTTCAGATAAGAGCATTCAGAAGGCTTCGATAAAACCAAAAGTATAACACAACTTCTAACATTCATAGGAGATGAATAAGAAATGCCAGAAGAAAATGTTGTAAAAATATTATTTGGATACATTTTGTTGCACCATTTGTGGGTGTATGCAACAAACCATTCATGCAGCAACTTGGACAGGCAAAATGATAGAGTGAACAAATCTGATACTTAAGCTGTCACTGCCACCAATAAACTATTTGAAAATCCGAACAAATATCATCCGTCTAACATTTCGACTAACACTTACTACCTCAAAGCGCAGCGATCAACGGCGTATAAACCAAAGAAGGATGTAAACGTTTTAGTCGGATATTACTAACGTTGTGCCGAATAATGACTGAACACAATCAAGTATAACTTAGTAGAGCCGCATTTTTAGCCAAAGAACAAATTTGTTAGATTTAGTTGTTCAGTTTGAAAGGTAAGTTACGCAAAAGACAACAACCATTAAACTGCTTACAAATAAACAACGGTAGACAAATTTAGAGAGGAACATCATCTACACTAAATTACACAATTAGCACGCTTCACTTTTTTGGTGTAAGTCAGGTCGTTTCAGCTAGAAACGTAACACTGCCGTCTGATGCTCTATTAAAAAAGAATCAGAAACTTCAACAATTCAACCAGTTGTAGTGATAAATTGATGTGCAGCAAATTCAACGAACAGAACGTAATTAGAAATTATATATTTATTAAAAATCCACTGGAAAGACGCACCATGCCTACAGTAAAGTTGATCACTTCTTCAGAGTCAAACATTCTCGTTCTAAAAACAGCAGCTTGCATGCCGAACACAGCATCATTTGGGTTCATTATGACAATGGAAAACACAAGATGTTCACTAAAAATTTAAAACGTTGTTGGGTAAATTTGGTTCAACGGCTGACATACAAAAAGCCATTGATAAATAATAGGTAGGCAACTGTATGGCTCAATGAAGATTTACATCAAGCCAATCAATAAGGTAACAACGAAAAGGTAATAACCACTGAAAGTGTAAACAGTAAAACTGAAATACCTTCTTACATCTGATCACATCGGAGAGGGATAAAGTACGCCCAGCATTTTGAAAAGGTAAAGCGCTAGCTTCCAGGTGAAAAGCAGCAAATAAACAGTTAACTAATTAAGTGCGCCGAAAGACCAAATTTACTAAACTCCGCCGATTTTTAAAAACTCTGCTGAAACTTGCAGATAACTGTTGGTCTTGGTTTGCGACTGGTTCTGGCATTAATTTTGCGTTAAAGTTTACTGAGGACACAAATTTCTGATGTCTACGCCAGTATTTACAAAATTCACCTCATTAATTTTGCACTCAGACAAAATATATTGGTAGCTTGAATACATAGAGGTTCTTCTAATGATCTTCAAAATCAATTAAAAACTTCCAGAACAAACTTTTTTGTTAAAGTGTTCTTGAGAATAGACAATATTCGCGTAACCATCTTTCTTTTTTTAATCACAGTGGATTGGTTTCAAAACGTGATCGTGACATCGGTTCCTGTTTAGTCGGCTAGTGGGACCATTCTAAATATGTGTTAATGTTTTCGGCCACTTTTAATCCCGAGTACCTCATATTTCATATAAGTCGGCATCCAACTGATCTTGTGAAAACTTTAATCGGCGTTGATGAATAATGAGGCCATTATTGCGTAACGTATACCGTTCCCTAAACCGGAACTAGTCATGAAACGTACGAAAATGATTTTCGGAGGAAAATTTACAATATATTTTCAGCTGTAAGTTTCTATGGGAAGAAACAAAGATGAAAAACCTTTGGAGAAAAGAAAATGAGAAAAACCAACTGAACTCCCGAACGAAAACCGAAACTAAATACCCTTCATCAAACAAATAAGTACACGGAGGGTACCTGCTGCCATAATTTATCACTTGCGAAAATGACGCTACACAAATATAAAACGGTCAAATTGTGTGAAGTACAATTTTGATGATTCAAAAGTTGGTCCTTCATCCCTGGTCAAGGGAAAAACGTTAGCTAACGGATTCAGCGGTGCGGGTTAAGTGTATTCAGTCGTACTACAGTTGACTGATGTCAGTTGAAAGATTACGCTATTCGAATTTTGCTTAAATTTATGCGCAAAACATGAATTTAGCACTGGATCACACGGGAGTGACGTGGTTTATAAGGGGACTTCTATCGGATTTTGGACCACGCCCTCATGTTCTGACCAAAAGATGCGTGGCGTTTCCGAACCGTTCCATGATGGCACAGAACAAACGTTGAGTAAATATATTTGCCCACGATTATCGTACGGATTAACTGTTTCCAACAAACACAAAACATTATGAAAATGTCAAATAGATTAAAAATACAGAAAATGCCATCGCTTTATGAAACATCAACATAAATTGCATACTGTCCTGTTCAAATCATTCAGCTTGCGAGACATCAATGCTAACGACTCGTGGTTTTCAGTTCTACAAGCGACGATTTTGACCTGTTGGTTTGCGCGAATTAAGAAAATTGTTACATTTGCTTACGAAAAAACAAAGCAGCACTAACTTCCGTTGGGTTCATATAATCGAACCGAAAATGATTTCCCGGCTGCTACCATTTCTTCCCTGGCCAATAGAAAGTGTTCTGCTGGAGCTCTAGATAACGCGCACAGCCTGTGTAAAACACACTCAGTAGTATCAACCAAAAATTAAGCAGCCTCCGTATTGACGGATTTGGTGTGACCAGTCCCAAGCCATGCCGAGTGATGCTGTTCAATCATTTTGGGCAAAGGCCCAGTCGTTTGAACAGTAAACAAAAATGATCGAAATATTTTGTGTTTTTATTTCAGGTTCAATAACAACATCAGAATATCACAAACGATCGACTGTATGTTAACATCTGTTTTTTAAGTCCGAAAGTTTGATAAAACCGTTTGTTGTCTGAGGCTTTTGTAACGTCGGTCTTCAATGGTAGTGGGCTGATTGTGACGTTTTTCTTCACGGAGTTGACTTGATCTTTTGGTGTGATTTGGAGTATATTCGGGATTTTAAAATGAAGATTCAAACCACTTCCACTTTGTACATTGGCGACTCTCACTAAATACTTTTATAGTATGTATGCACTGTTCTGTTGGTGAGGTGCACGATAATATTGTTTATCTGCATTGTCGGCATCAACTAAATAATCACGCTTACCATCCCACTCTCATTGCTCAGTACTAAACAAGAAACTGACTTTTTTTATCTAAACACCCTTTCCTGTTTGCAACCCAAGAAGCAAACTGAAATAACCCGGAAGCACATGTGGTGGATAGATGTGTTCTTATGAATTAGTAAACAAAAGAACGCAAGCCATACAGCCTCTAATAGCACCCGGCTACAATTGGCCGAATTAATCTGAGGAAAATAACCAGTCTTGCAAAAGTTCACAGATGCTCTCGTTTTTTCTATATTCACATATGATGCAGCAAACAGAGATCGCGCAGCCATCGAAACATAAGCTTGTTTACCTAAGTTGAGGGGTTCTAGAGTAAATCTGACTCGATTAACCTTTGATAGTAGGTGATTGTTTGGTGAGCTTGGAATTCCTGGTAGATCGCAGAAATATATCTATGGTGTTCGTCTCTCAATAGCTACAGACAATTACCAGGAACGTAACTAACGGTTGTGTTCTATTTTTAAAAACTTCACCATTGTGTCCGATGTTCTGAGTCGCAGTGCACTACGAACGGTGTTTGCTAATTTGGTTTTTTACGTCACTGCCAATATAATGCTATGTGCACGTATATGGTTTAAGATACAGTCTCGCAGAAGGATCGCCGATAGTTTCAAAATTGCTACTGGCATGCAACACAAATTGCTTCAGTCCCAACTCTGTTTGGCTTATAACTAAACACAATGAATTTGCACATCTATGACTGAAATGCAATGGCCAAGTTAAATACCACAAGGACAGTCTGGTACTGAACACCTGAAGTTCATGCACTCCAAGCGTGCTACAGAATTCAGCTATCTCCAACTTACTGCCTGCTGAGTCTTGTATTTTTTGTTTACAGTGAAAATCCAGCGGCAGTTTTACGCAGATTTCAAGCATTAGCTCAATTATTAACTCGGGTAAGAATTCTGTTCTTCATCCTACCCTGGACAAGGGTGCTCAGCACAGACCTTGTGTTTCTGTTAATGCACATATTATGGAGGACAGCACTGGAGTAGCAGAAGTAAGATTTTCTTATTCTAGCATTTATTTTAGATCGTAGAAGGAAGTATTTCTGAACCAGACCATGTGGAGAAATTTATGGTGAGCGGGCATCGGAGGGTTGTTTAGTCAATAGTTGCTCGGTAAGTGAAGAATCAGTAGATGCCAGTGTTCATGGTGATGTGGTCATATGGTTTCGCGATTAATTAGGCTGCGTACGCGCTGACCCTCAGGCAATGATGGGTCATCAGCATACTCATGGCATACCACCAGGAAAGTGGAGGCTAGTTCGTTAAACATAAATTAAGGTTGTTATATATGTTTTCGTTTGTATCAGTCAATGACTGCAGTTGATTGCCAAATCACTTGTCCTGTGTTTTACAAACTATCGTCATGCTGGTCTTATATTTTATTAGTTCTTGAGCTTTGTTGATGCAAAGTACCTCGAGAGGTCTTCCGTTTCATATCCTGAAGTTATATTATCCTTACTCATAATTTTATCTACAATACTGTAATATTCCTTCAGATTTTGGAATAGTCTTCACCTCAGATTTTCTTTTTTATGGCATGGCCCTTACAGTTGTACTCTTCCTACGATATTGTTTTTCAGAGTTAGTAACCTTCTGTACATGTTTAGCTAGCATCTGATCGGTTGAGTGTGGCCGGCTGGACCACACAAACCTCTACACATACGCCTTCCTATCTGTTTCCTTCGAGTTTGAACTGGATACATGGAACATGGGCCAAACAGCCATAAGTGCAGTGCAAACCGCTTGTGGTGATGTTGATTATGTGCTGGAGTCTTTTGGCTCCGGTCACTATGACTAACTAACTTGAAAGTGGACAGAGCTAGTTAGCACTTGATGATTGACGAGAAGACTGAAGTCTTACCGGCATACTATCATTGCGATCTGCTCAGTTGGTCATGCCAGAAAAATGGAAGTTCCAAAAATTCTAATGTATTCACTATCTGTGATGCGAATGCAATCAACAAACATTTTGTTACCTAACATTCCAAAGTTAACCAAGTGTTTAGCAAAGGTGGTATATGAATTAAAGGCTTAATCATTTTCTAACTTTCCAGGTTGTGTGGTATCATTTGGGCTGCTTTTTTGGAAACTTAGTCTTTTATCAATGCCTGGCGAGCGATCTGTTTTTTATACGATGTTTGACAACTTTTCTATATTTTATTCGGTACACATATTCTTTTCGTACCTGAACGGTTCAACATCTAATTTGAATAGGTTAACTAGCTGTACATTCAATTACTCACCAAGTAAGATAATCTTATTTTATACTGATTGGACATCTACACAAGATCTGCTGATGTATCCCCTCTACACAAAACACTAGTGACTGATAACTACCTGCAGGTCGCAGTGGTGTTGATTTTGAACTATCCGTTTAGTTGGATGTAACATCTTGTGAGATTAACCGTTAACTTTTCACTTTGGATAAACGTTCTCATATTCTTTTGTTAGTAGTTCCTTAAAGCCAGTTAGTAGTAAGGCCGTCAAAGTCAGATGGAATGAAACAGCTTTCCTGTTTGACTATTTTGTCTCATTCTGAATATATCATTTGTTTACAGACCATAACATTATAAGTTTGTTTCTTACTACCTCATGTATTCACAAAAGATGTAACATAGGTTTGTTGGAATATCTTTAGTAATATGTTGTGAGGTTGTTGGCTTAACTTATATAATGCAATGAAATACTTACTTAAGCCTGTCAACAAGTTTCAACTAACGGCATCATTCTATTTGAAGTACTGTTGCCGGGTCTAATCGCCCCAAGTGAGACGGTTGGAGCAAAAAAGGCAGAACAGATCTAAGCATTTTTACGCTGTTGACAACCAGTGTTTTATTACTTCATATAGTGCAACAAACTCGCTTCTGCATTCTGCATTCTGACTGAGCGTTCAGTTTGAGCGTCAAAATACTTGTATTTCAACTTTAACGAGAGCAAGTCCTGCTTTAATACATCTGCAGTAGAAAAAACGTTACTGGTTTCTTCCGTTTTTTTTTACGCTAGCCTGCAATAACTTTTGTGGTTTAGATGCATTATTAAGTAAGCATTAAGTCTGATTGCAGCCTACATACCCCTCGTAAACAGTCGTAATTTGCGCAGTTATACGGAATTTCAGTCAGCCCATTCGGGAAGGAAACAGTGCACTTACGTTTTGTTGTTGCTAGGGCTCGTCTGTGCTAATTGCAAGTAAGCTAACTTGACGATTCCGCTCCACTTGTAATGATAAGTACAAATAACTAACCGTTTGGGTTCACTTCTTAACGGCAACGTAATGATAGCTCGCTTTAATACATTAGAGCATTTTCTCAAAGGTTTCACTAGATAGCTTTTATCCGGCACTAAACTTGGTTATATGTTACTTACCACTTCAGTCCATGACTAAGAACTTCAGACGAATGTCAAACTTTTTTAAATGATACTTAAATATGGTCGCAGGGTATATTACGCATACTCATTGTGGATCGCATCAGTCCATAACTCATACAAAATTGACGCTGGAAGCAATTCAAGAGAAGTTTGCTAGTTGTTTAACTGCCACTACAAGTCAAACATACTAGTGTCGTGTCCTCGAAGAACGCTTGACTTGGGAAGTTGTTCTATTCTGAAAATCCTCTAAACAGTATCCAAAACACCGAACTATAAACGTAAACATACTTCTTCTAGACTGACGTGTATCCACATTCGTTGGAAGTGATCCAGCTTTTGTCTGTTTTAGCGCTTTCAGCGCAATGCATATACATGTTTTCAACTGTTGCTTTCCGGGTCCTCCTGGCTTTGAAGATGACAAATTTGTCTCCGCGTTCAACTCGTACCATACTACTCAGTAGTGAATCTAAACTTCGTACATCTTTGTTGAAATTTATCTCATAAAACATTTGCATACGGTCATTATTCACAAGCGTTTGCAGTTACATAGAATATGCGCAATGTGACGACCCAGAGCTTATGTGAAAACTACAGAAACAACAATCTTGTTTCTCTCGCATCAAGTTTTTTTCTGTTGTATGAAAGCTTTTGAAGAATTCATTGGAATAGCACAGGTGCAAGTCATGAAACTGGTAGCCGACGTCCACTGGATCACACTTGGTAAAATTTCGTTTGATTCTGGAATCACTTCGAGCAAATACTATGGGGGACAAATAACATAGTCACTACCCCCTTCTCTGGAAGAAGTTCAGCCATGTTCCTGATACCAAACGTGTCGATACAAAAGTCCTGATGTAATTTATCTCAAGAAATGGGCACAGAAACGCATACACTTATGTGATAAATGATTTTATCGTAAAATAGCTGCCTACCTCGTATGAACTTAAGCCTGGGTTCAACTTTCCTCATGTTATACCGTGTTGTACAAGTTTGTTATGTCTGACACAAGTCTTCTGAAAATTCACACGTGTGTACAGGTATATCAGAAATAGGCTTGAAGCGTTCTTGTTGTTTCTATCCCGCTGTCATAAATGTCCAAGTGCTCAAATCAAATCATGTGACTGGATAGACAATCATAGTTAACCAATATGGTAACCTTGTCACCCGTTGTTTCCCCTCTGAGACCACCCATTGTTAGCTTCTCGCGCTTATATCTGTCCAGCTATTGAGACGCGTTGAAGCAATTTATCGTTTTGCTATCTTCACTTAACTGACCGGATAAAAATCCATGCAAGTAAACAATGGAGTAAACCAGGGTTAATCCATATGATTTCTGAAGTTACTGGTGACTAAGAGGATGCGTACAATAATTGTTTAGTTTAGTCAATTTTGTGTACAACAGCAACGGGCGATGTTACGCTAACCAAACGATTGTATGAAAACCATGAAGGTGAGGACGGTCGTATGGATTTTTTAGACGTTGTAGTTTAGTCGTTCATAAGTATCTATTTTTACGGCTTAAATTTGATGTAATAGCGGGCAGTATTTTGAAAAATTACCTTCGCTTATTCTTCAATTGAAGGTAGTTCAACCTGCTTGCTAGATCAAACTGGATTCCGGTCATAAGTAATCTGTTGAACAGAGGGCATAGTCGGCGGTGGGGGATAAACTTCAGATATCATTGTCTGGCCTAAAATCTGTTTCCCAGAGACACATTCAAGGACCCTTGAACGTCAGATACATATAAAAAAAGTTGATTTTCGAAATAATAGCTGAGTCCGAAACCTGTCTGACGGTTATTCGAAAGTGACGTTTATATATTTCAAAATGTAATCAACCTGCTCAAACACAACGGATTTAGAGAGTGAGGTATGATACGTACAAAGCAAAGCAATTCTTAACGAGGGAACTGAATTCTGCTACAGTCATTTTTCACAACGCATCCGGGAAAGCTGGCTTTAACAGCTTGCAGACTGAGGCAGAAATAAATCTGATCCTCAGCATGGCTTAAGTCGCGATCTCGCCGTTAGTGCAAAACCATAATTTGAAAACTCGTTAATAAACTTTTCTTTATAGTGTCCGTATATTAGGCGTTCTGGTTTGCATGGTGAAGTGTAAACAGTTTGCGTCGAATTTTTTACCGATCTGTCCCGAAGGTTGTGATCACTACTGACGAAAAGTATGGCAAATTTTCTTGATCAGTCTGGAATTAAATGTCCCAGATTTTCGCTGTCTATTTATTAAACCAGGGTGTAACCTTTAACCTGTCGTCAGCAGATATGATTGTTATACATCTTAGTCGTGAAGACACTTCCATCGTAACAGACTTTGGCGCGTATTTTACTACAGTTAGTTTAAGTGAAAACTCTATAGGACCCAAATGCGAGCACTTTTTGCGTGTTCCGAAACATTTGCTTCTAGAAACACACGTCGTGAATCTCATAAAAGCCATCATACAATCTAACATTATTTTCCATTTGTAAATACAACAGTAGCTTCTGAGAACTACTCACAGTGCTATGAAATGTACACAGTGGACGTATACAGCTGTAGCGTGCACATCACGAGAAATAGGGCGAACTCAACAGGAATTATTCGTCGAAAACTTTAACATCATTACATGAGGAACTATGAGTTGAAAATCAATAATGGACATTAAGTCATCGTTCAGTCAATTTGTGGATTATTATTTGGGGTCTCATCATTGACAGCAGGCTGCCGCTTTATCTCGTTTATAAAAAATTGCTTTTTATTTAATTTAATATATATCTGAGTTCTTTATTTTGTCACAATGGCTCATTTGGACTGTAAAATTCTTTCGTTTACAAGAACCAATTCGTTTGAAGAGACACGCCCTGATGCATTCGATTACATCGGTCTTTTGTTATGCGTACGGATTATTTGTAGCTTACTTCTAACTATCAATATAATTGTTTTCTTTATTTAATTTCCCGCTATCTAATGCTGGGAGGTCCACTTCAACCGAATGACGCCGTGTGCCACATAACTGTCATTTGTATTTTCTTCTATTTAACCACTTTCTTTTCAGCTTTCAGGTCAACCTTGCCTTACGTTCGTTATGAAATCTTTTTTCGCAGATGGTTTTTGTTGACAGTGGGACAACAGTTAGTTTGAACCACATCCATCCCGCCACTAACTTGAAAGGGAAGGAACACTAATCGTTAACGACAGACTACACTATAATCTTTCTATGTGAAGTCTTGTTTCACATGTTGATGAAAGCACAAACGAAAGATTATCTAAACTATGATCATATATTATCCTAAGTGCAATTCATCTACGAAAGCAATTTAGTAAACTCTACTTGTCGCTAAGTGTATGTAATACTTACGATACGACCTGCCTACATACTCTGAGATGTCTTTATTTCCCCATATCTGCTGATTTATGGGTACATCCAAGAAAGCTAAACTGCCGTTTGATTACTTTTCGTGAGACAATGATAGGTTCGGATGTACTCATCACTAGGCATGAGGCTGAGACATTACAACGTTCGGTCCATCGCAAAGTAACATGGGGTGGACAATATCTTCACTTCTCCAGCTTTGCTCCCATAACATACAAGAGGGGTTTGATCAAAACTCTATTTCATAGAACCAAGCATATTTGCACCCCTAACAAGCTGTAGATGGAGCGAGAAATGCTGAGAAAAACGTTGCTGGCAAATGGGTATACTGAAACGTTCATAGATATTCACAGCAAGTTGACCAAATGCAGTGAACCAATGCAAAAGAAAGATATGTTTCTATTTTTGCAATTTAAAGGCTATCATCTGGCGAACGACATCGGGCACAAATTACAGTGCGTTCCATCCCGTACGTATGCGGCTGCCCAATTACGTTTGGTTCAAACCACCAAAGGACCCGTTCTACACAATTGCGAACGCATTCTGCCTGAACATTCTGTCTCTTACGTAGTCTGTCAGTTCACTTGCAGTTGCGGTGACGATTACATAGGCAGAACAGACCGACGGCTATCTCACCGAGAGGCAGAACACGTCCCAAACTGGCTAAAACAGCTCGTGACACAACGATCTGAAACCTGTGAATCCGTTACTCGAACCCCAGCATCATCGACTGCCAGACATTCCATGATGATAGCTCACCAGGTTGACCTAAGCAGATCATTCAAACTATTGTTACGTCAACAGAACCCAAAGCTACTGGCCTTTAGCGAAGCCTTGTTGATCAGAGCTCACCAGCCGGAGCTATGTGCACAAAATTGGTTGAAACAACCTATAGGATTGCCGTGGTGTTGAGGACATAATACTTGACTGTATGCCTGTCTATATCCTATCTCTTTCTGTGTGTCATGTATATAAATCGCATGTTTTACGTTTGTGACTGATGAGAGTAAACATAATGGTAACATATCGCAACATGTGTCTTCTTTCTTCATTGATGAAAACCCGTCTACGTTGTGAAGTTTGTGAAGCTGTGAAGTTTCAGATGACGGCATAAAGTTATTAACATGAATCGTGCACACTGAAAGACCGAAATATTTAGCATCAAATCATTAATCTTATACTTACAGCTAACTTGGATTTTTCTCCTCGAAAATATGTTTACCATCACCGATATAATTACACTTAAGATTTTGCATTTTTAGAAATGGTTCTGCATTACGGTCTGAGGAATGTAGGTAAACTTCAATCTCTTCAATCATATCAACTAAACAGCCTTGCTACTCAGGCTGTGACTCTGAAATCCGTAGGCGGCAAATCCATGGATTAAGGCAATTAGGAGGCGATAGTCATCTAGGAATTCTTAAATATTGTACGGTGCGTAAGCAGACGCCTTGCCATGTTACAAACTTCCAGTTTCTTACTTTGACCTGCCTTCTTCAAACGGTACATGATTTCTACTTCATATTTTGTGTTTGCTGGTTGATAGTGGGGGTGCATTCACAAACGGCGATCTTTTTAAAGTCAACAAAACACTCACCATAAAATTTAGGTCTGGTTAACCTTATCTTCGGATTTCCAAGTAACTGTGTCCAGTAGACCACAAAACATCTACTTGCGTGATTCTCTGCGCATCTGCAAATTGAAAACTGCATGGAATGGTTAACATTCTACAACTTTCGCCTCATTTTTATGTGGATCATTATAAAAAGCCTTTGGTATGTAATGACATTTGTTTTAACCATCAACTGGCAAGTAGGGTAGCATATCTGTTACTTCAGACTAGACTCAACTGTGAAAGACCTGGATTCAAACCAGCGGCAGAAACAGCACGCCTAATCTGGCAAGTCCTCTGCCAACTGAACAACGAACTTTCGTAACTCCATTGCTCAGCTGGTGTGCTGATCCCATCGCTGGTTCGAATTCATTCCGAATCAAGATTTTTTGAAACTGGGCCTCTTCCAACACAACCGATCAAACCTGATGTAGCGCCATCAAAATTGATCGACATTTCAGTGCATTTATTACCCGCGAATGAATATGTCTTACAATACGTCATCGTAATATCGTTACTCAAGTTAATAATACTTCAAACTTCATTTCGACTCATTGTCATTTCATCCTCTTCTGACACTGTTACCTCATGAAACACAGTAATGAAACACTAATCTATACCAATAACCCATGGCCATTTTAGCATTGAGAAGAAACTTTGTGATTGAATAGTTTGAGAAATTCCGAAAGCAATGTCTCTGATATACGTAGTATGTGACCATTGAAGCAACGGCCAACATACGCGCTTCGTACACATGACATTTAGATATCGGTTATCGGTCTAGAAATACCTAAGTGCTATCTGTCATATGCAACGACGATGAGATTAAAGTTCATTTCACTTTTGAGCAGTACAACTGCATTATCATCTGCAGTGCCAAATCTGCCTGAGATATGAGTTCTATCCAACCCTGATTATCCTAAACCCTAGTATTGAACAGTTTATGCTAAAAAGACGTCAGTATTTCTGTACTCAGTATAACATACCTGGTTCGAGTAAATTTCAACGAATTCCAAATGTATGAGCGATATGTGTCAACCCAAATGATCATATCTCTATATCTGTAGAAATTCTGACAGTAAAAGCGGATAGTTCCGAAAAAACCGTTACCCATGTAGCTTACTGTCAGATTGAGAAAGGATTATTCTACAAAACGTTGAAGCAACCTTTCCTCAGGAATTTTGATTAGTTGGAAACATTTGCAACTAGTTGTTGAAGAAATGTCAGCTATCATTCAACTGGTTTGCATTAAAAGTGAGGGTATGTCAATCAGTTCGGGTGCACATAAAAGAGCCAAGACTGTTTGGTTCATTCTCAACTCTCATTAGCAACCATATAATTCACTCACAATTGGCGTTTTCCTTTTTGATGTTAAATATTCGTAGGTTCTTGTAAAATCTGAAAATCCTTTCAGTTTTTTATTTGTTGAAGTCCTAATGTTGAAATATACCGTTTTCTTACACTGATTTATCTATCAATGTAATGCACTCTTCCGTTCAAATTTAAACCGGTTGAATGAAATCACCGATTTTTGCGTTGATCACCGATGATGTCGATTATTTCCAGTAGCTTTACCAAGTTCATTTACGTATGAAATTGACAATAACACGGAATGGTTTACCCATACTTTAAGGCGTGGGCAAACTGTAGATTTTCATGACAGTGCTAATGGTGTACCTCGAAATCTACTTATACGTAACTAGGAAAGCTAACGCACATGCGTATCACATCATCAAATTTGACAGTCTTTCTTATGACGATACAGAAAAAATATGCAGACAATTTTAGACTTGGTTGACTCTGCTAATACACAAACGTTTAAATAATAAATGATCCATTCCGTAACGCACGTGTGATATAACTTTTTCCTTACGTGTTTATCAACGATATTTTCATAAGGGTTTGCAGTAGACAAGGAGTTCAAATTATCACGTGTATCCTGGTCTTCTGAAGTTTAAACGTAAATACGGATGCTTTTCACTTATAAAACTGTTTTGTTCCTAGCTTACTGCACGGAGCATAGTTAGACCAAATGAAGCAAGTAGCGGAAAAATAAACTACGGTTCTCTTTGACTGTTGATGTTTTTAGCTAATTACGAATTTATACTTTACTTTACATCAAGGTTTGGATCTCAATTTTAATGTTCAGCATAGTTGCTGTTGCGGTTGGCCTTTGTCTGGAGGGTTTTAACACAAATTCCGACTGGAATAGAATCAACGTCAAACAGAGTTAATCATGAGTATTTTGGGGAATGTTTCGCCTGGTGTGATTAAGTTAATCGAATTGTCCGTAAGTACAGGTAAGTGGTTATGTGTAACTGATCAGCCCAAGCCCAACCGTGAGCAGGTTTTCTGTGACATTGGTTGAATCGCGAGTGTTTATTGTGAACGACGAGAGTTTCCACATTGTACATTACTCTTTCAATGAAACGATCAACCCAGAACAACACAAAAACCATTTCCAAAAACTAACCTTGTGTTTTACTTTTACACATATCGGTGTGGTTATCTTGCCAAGCTAAAATCAGGCTGTCACGGTCTTGACCGCAAACGTAGAAAAACAATATTCGCTAAACCGTTCTAACGGGTGACCGAAAGAGGTGAACTTTGGCAAATTTGGAAGAAGCGCTCACAGTTGCGAAAGTTACACACCGCTTTGCCCAAGAAATCTCTCTAAATGCCATCCTGAAAAGCTTCTTATCTTAACAGCAATTCCACTGAACAAAAACGGGAAGCCTACCTCATTGGATAAGCGACCTTAGTCTCAAACTTTTTGGGGAAGTTAGTAACTGTTAGCATAATGTCAAATCTTTTGTATTCCGATCCAGATGCCTTGAATAGTTGAGGTAATCTGCGCGTTTGCAATATGAATCGAATGTCATTGAGATGGAAAAATAAAAACTCCAATCGGCTTGTCTTGAATATTTAAGGTCCTTGAAATAATGAAATAGTTAATGTACATCTTTTACAGTGTTATCTTCTCTTCGTTCTAAGTTCACACATAGCAGTGGTTATTATCTTTAGTATTGTTGTTGTTTTGCTGCGTGACAGTTCTTGTGCTAATACCATCTTTATCAGACTTTTCCCAACACCATTGTATTCAAGCCAATGCAAGATAACTAATATTGAATTATGTAATTAAAATTGGGTTTCTACCTTTCTTCATCAACCAGGTGATCTGCTTATTATTGTTTACTCTGACGTTCGATCTGTTATCAATGTATGTTGGTCATATGATTTTAGCACGAAGTCCTAAGCAATTGGCTTTGGGTGGCGTGGATCCTTTCACTGGGATTATGGTCGCTTACAGTGCTAGGAGGAGGATGTACGGTGCTACATAATAGTCATAAATGTATCACTAATTTCACAGTTACTGCATAATAATTGTGTGATGTCGTGTGTCTTAACCACATGTGAAGAATTCAAGGCAATTTAAGTGCCTTCCGCTTAAAGAAAGCACTCTGCAAAAGAAACACACTTAAGTTTACCAGGTAATGCTTTGTGCTGGGGGGAGCATTTCATTACAGTTGATTCACATGTTTCCAGGTGCACAGTATCAAGGTTTCTGCCAAATGTGAATGCAAACAAGCCAGGTGAAAAGGCAAATTCACGTTGCTTTCAGATTTCCGGTTTTTCAGTTTATCTTCACGTCTTCTCATAGGAGTTAAAATTACTTATTATCAGATACTATTTAACGGCCAAGAAAGTATTTTTAAAGTTCCACCGGTTTCATTTATGGAAAGAGGTTGATGATTTGTTACAAGTAGTATGGGAAATACTTACAAACATAACATTGTGGTAAACGACTTGCATCCTGTCAGTCCAGAAAAATGTTGATAATTGTATTTGCACAGTTGGTATTCAAACAAAGAACATCGCCGTCGTCGCCAACACGTCTTCTAGACTTATTCTTCGGGGAAATATCTACTAGAGCGGAAACGTTGGCTGTTTCATCGCCTGCCCCCTTCCGTCAGTAAGCCACAACCTAAATCCGTAAGGGCCGTTCGTATACCGTTTCTATAGCTTGCTTGATCGTTTTTATTGCCCATCAAAGTTGGCGTCTTAAAACTTAAGTGCGATTCTATGTAGATGACAGAGTACTAGCCATCTTGGTTGGGCACAATTGGAAGATTGAGATAGCCAACGCAATTGCAATTCCAGAGTGCAACGGCTACCTACATGCCAAATGATATCGATTCTACAGCGGCTTTCGTGCGGTTTCTGTGGCTCCATCGAAATGTGTCACCCGCGAAATTTAACTATACGGAGACCTATCAAAATCCGCTGGAGTCACCCGAAACTGTGTCAACAAGACCTAATACAAAAATATATCCCATCCATATTGACTCGTCATGTCAAACTGGCTTCTAGCTACATGAAGCAGCCAGATGAGGGTGGTCATTACGATCAACTCCGAGAAAGTCTCGGGGTATTTCATCTTTCAAAGTTAAAATAGAACATTTACATATTTATTTTTTTAAATTATCTAGGCAGTTGTCTTGCATCATCCAGAATCTGTCAGCTGTTAAACTTTGAATGAAATTCCACGCCAACCACTTTTCCGCTGTACTCAACATTCAGTGGTTTTGCTAAACTTCTAACAAACGCACAGTACGTACTGTTGTATCTGAGTGGTCAGCTAATATTCAGAAAGCAGTTACGCTATCATTGATTGTCATTCCAATTTGAACATAATAGTCGCTTTCGTTGACTAATACTCATTCACCATTGACATAGACATCTGAAGTAATCATAATCCATTCAGAACTGCACACAAGTCTCATTGCATCGAGGAAGACTCATGATATTTAAGCACAACCAACTGATCTGCTCGTAGCCCGTAAACTTTCTGTATAGAGTATGCGCAGGTAGTTCAGACATGTTTTGACTTTGTGAGATGGATAAAACTTGAACTTTGTAAACATGCCACTACTATGCGACCTAGTTTGCCGGGTGGCAAACCACATATATTTTCAACGAAGCGATCTCAACTTGGTAATTTTTATATGGTGCGTATCATTTGCTGTGCAACTACAAACACTGTGGTAACAACACATCATTTTGGCATAGAGATAATATGTTCATCCAGAACATCGCTTAGGGGGAGTGCGTAATTTCACCAAAAACAATAAAAATGAGATCGGTTATGAGTATATTATGTACACCCAATTTCGACCAATTGCTGGAAGACTTCTGGCCAATTATGTCTAACTTTGGGTGAAAGTATCAGATAGCGTGGCGAGTGTTCAGTGATCTCAACGCACGAGTGAATCGCACTCAACCGAAAGGCGTACCTTGCCACTGAAGTTAACCGTGTAACTTGTCAATATGTAATAGCTATGCATAGTAGTGTCAGACCATCAAAAGATTAGTTCCATTGGTAAGCAAAGCAAATTTAGGAATCCATTGTCATTTATTTGCACATCGATTAGCACTACAATCCCGCCAAAGACACGGAGCAATTTGGTATCGGAAAATTTGAAGAAATCTCATAACAGGCAAATATCAAATGTGTTTATCGACGTTGGATTCAAGTAATATAATAACGCGGCTAGCATTTCCCCGAACTTATAACCAGTGTCATTGGGACAGTTTGTACTGACTTCAGCAACGTATTCACACAAATCTGTCCCCTGGATGCCCTTAACTTCCGTGTACTTTTCTGCTGTTTATACTCGCTACATTGCTGATAAGGGTTGCGGTATAAGTTAGTCTTGCACCTGAGGATTTTAAGTGCAGTGTGAATGAAAATTTCAACCAAAATGAAATGCTTATCTATCTTTCAACTGCCAATTAATTTTCGGTGTGGTGACTACGAAGAGAGTGGTGACTCAGACTGTTTGTTGACTCAGCCACTTCCAGCCTCTCGTTCTGAGATTTTTCGAAACACTTGAAAGTAGTACCACACAGTGTTCACTTCATTACGTACTGGTTGTAAATGCGGTATCCGGCAAAGATTTCCTGACTTCTACAAACGTCTAGTTGAACTCCCTGTTATTCCGGACGGATTATTGTGTCCCGGTAATAATATGGTTATTCCTGCCACATTACGGTCCACTGTACTAGGTGACATACATTCCGATCATTCGGGAATTGAAAAGGTGAAATCGATGGCTCGTCTGACTTGCTGGCGGCTAGAATTGAATGCTAATTTACGTTACATTTCTAAAGGTTGTGCACAGTGTGGACACAAGGCGCAATTGCGACCATCAAATTGGACATCCTAGCCAATGACTTATGAAGCCCTGTCAACGAATAGATGGTGATTAGTGTAGTACATTCCTGGATAAATACTATATCTTGACTATTCTTGATTCATATTCGCGTTAGTTGGAAGTATATTGTATCTCGTCAGCAATCGCAGTCTTCACTCTGATTGCATAGCAGAAAACGTTCAGTCTGGAAGGAGTACCGTTTGTGTTGGTCACTGACAAGGACACTCGTTTCACTACACAGAAATTTGGAGACTATCTGGAAAAAGTTGAAAGTCGATAATTGCTCAGTGCACCGAGACATCCTCAATCCAACGGCGCCCCTGCGAATTTTGTGCGCATCCTGAAAAGTGCGATCTTATCTCTCAACCCGTCTAATATTGAAGAACTGAAGAATGGTGTGAATATTTTCTTGATGCATTATGTAAATTCTGGCCATTCAAGAACGGGAACAGTCCAGCTATAGCTGCCTATAACTGACTTATTTTTACCTCCCCTGTACCTACTACTAATATGGATGTTTCTGAGTCTATTCCAGGTTCAAAACCCTCGGTGGAAGATGCTGTTGAGAACAAACCACCACAGTTTCGACTGACAAAACACACCAGAAACCAACAACGCAGAAACTATAACAACCTTGACTCTCATTTAAACTGTATCGGATGTGATGATTACCATCAAACCTTTATCTCATTACTGTTTTCTTATTAATCGTTGACAACAGGCTGTACACTTGCACTAGAGAAAGAAATACCTGATTTGCTTATTTCGGTTGTTATTACTACTGCGTCGAATCTCTTGGGTTGAGCTAAGTCAATTACTTCATTTCTTTATTTCTATATATATATATATATTTCTATATTTCTGGAATCATCACAATTACAATCGCAACTATTCTCGATTCACTCTATCGGGAGACTCTGTGAGTAGACTGAGCGCGACTCGAATAATCACTGGGCATCCTGGACTAACAGGATGTGAGCTGCGTTGAGTCATGTTCTTAATTGCCTCAAAAACGTCAAGTTAAGAGGGAGTTTTCCCATAGTCTCATGAGGTATACTGCTATATATCGTCAAGGCATCGACTGATGTTTCTTTACAATATCTACATCTGCATGTGTTTCTCCCGAGAGATTCTTTTGAGGTAAGATTAATCCTTTCAGTCACATTATTTTATTTTGGGTTGTATGTGATGTGTTCTCAGTTCTCCCGGAGGGCAGGAATAACAAAGAATGTCTAAGCCGCAAATCGGAGTACGTCGGAATGTCAATATCACATATCTCATGCGCTCGACCATATGTCAAGCCAGGGCGAGAACAACACGCATAACTCTAAGCCGAACGCAACCAAGATCAACGCACGTGCGATCGAAAACGTCTGCCATGCGATCATTGTTATGACCTCCAACAATACGGTACGGTTGTCACCTGTCAATGATCATTCTTGAACAAAAACTGTGCAAACTAAATTGCGCAAAGCAGAAGTCCATTAACAGTGGCTAGCAGTGGTTCATGTGAGCCTTACTGAGTAGGCCAATGCTGCGACCATTCCTAAATTACCTTTGTTACTGTCGCACCACACTGGATAGCTTCAGGGCATTTAGTGTAAAGTTACATAGCTAATATCGTGTTCCTTTCATGCTGCTGTGCAGCTACAAATTGTCCCATTATATCAGTCATAGTTTCCGCCCATGGTCTCACGGGATAGACGATGGGTTGAACAGTCCCCTTGATCGGCTTATCGGTTGTGTCCGAATTTTGTCAAACGGACTTGTCCACTCCACGCCAGGGTTTAAACTCGGCCACCAAAAGTATTCGAAAATACGAGCTTTCGTCCTGGCTATGCTGCAACGGGATGTCAGCCTAGAAGTAACGGATAACAAAGACTTCACTTGAGTAATATCAGTAGACGGTCTCGGCAAACACATGGCCGATCTCAACGCGTTGGTCACAATCTGGTCAACAGTCGGCCTCACAATGAGCGGATCGGATGAAAATAAGTACTGTTAATTACCGCACTCAATCTCGTAGTTGAATACATGCAAAATCACTTTTTATATGTTGTCATATTTACAGCATATCATTTGCAAGCGTTCCTGACCATCGCTATTTTATGCATGTTTGTTTAAATCCGTTCTCCCAACGAACGCGCCATTGTGGCTTCAGTTATTTCGTGTCTGGTGAGTCCGGCAGTGTTGCATCGTTTACGGTCTGCCGTAATTGTAAGTTTCGTTGAGAACTTTGCAAATGTGTCAGGTGCATTTCATGTCTTCTGCTTTATTATTTCAGGCTCATTAACAGTTTTGTTTATACTTATAACACGTAATCAGTGTGGACCGCATTCACTAGTGTTCATGAAAGAAATGAGTGTAACGAGACGATGGTATATTAGATGGACCATTAGCTGACGTGTGAGGCTTGAAGGTGATAGGTTACGCGTGTTGGACGGAAGATGTGCATTATCTTGGGTGAACGACGACCTCATACAGATGTTGACATCAATGGAGCCTTCAGGTTAGGTATTGCGTATCTTTTCCATGTTGCAATGCAGAAATACCGCTTGAACCTACAACCAATGGTTCACATGTCGCAGCTGCTGCCCCTAGTGCGACATCCGTTATTGGATCAAGTGCTGTTGATTAAACTGCCACCACAAGTAGTACGTGTTTCCTTCATACAATTGTTTGCGTCGCAGCCAGTTGGTCACCCGCAATATCTAGTACTTCAGGTGCCTTCCGGTTGTGCTCAATCTACTCCAGATCTGTAATATCTACTGACCTGAAATTACTGCTGGCTTTATTGAAACCCTCCGTTCTGAAGTTACCGCTTGATCTGCGCATATTACGCAGAACTCCACGAATTGTACGTAAAACAACGCTTGGCAGTAAATGTTACGTACATATAGGAATGCCGACGCGTTTGCGGGGCGTTCATCACCGTCAACGTTTCACCAGCGGCGACCATATCACGATACAAGTCAATATAGATGTGGTATCGTTGTCTGACTATCCCGGTAAGAAGTTCTGGTCAATACTCGGTCGCACTGTGCATCCTTTCAAAAGCACTCCATTCGTCATCCGCTCTTGTTGCGGTCGTGGGTACCCTGGTCCAGTTAATAGTTATTCCCAGCCGTTTGTGTCCGAAATGATAAAAATAAGCCACGCTGGCGTGACGCTGGACGACCTTCATTTGACCCCAAATGTGGACACTCAGTGTGTAATTTGCGATGCCCCAGCTCGCAGCTACGTCAAACAAACGAAAGGTCACAACGGTTACTACGGTTGTGATGCGTATGTACAAAAGTGTTCCTCACAGTTCCCTACGGGTGATACTCTCTTTGACGTCCTCTAACATTCGCACTGATTCGTCATTTCAAGATAACTACCAGCCGAATCATTACGTCGGAAACACCGCGTTACATCAACCGTCTTTGGATTTGGTTGCCGAATTCCCATTTGACTCGATGCACCTTGTTTTCCTTCGTGTCACGAAACGGCTAGTCAACATTTGGTGCTTCTCTTAGAAAGGTTTAGGCCTGCGTCTGTCTAGCATTGTGTAGCGGGCTGTTGAGAGCAAAATAGAAACTCCAGTTCCACACCTACAAACTGACTTCCTCAGCAAATGTGATATGTTTACCAATCCCGGAAGTTTCAAAACCAATGAGAGTCGCCTGTTTTTATCACAGATGGACTCCGCAGTGAGAGGTTCATTCCTTCCATACCCATGTATTTGTTTCCTTCCATTTACGTACTGCCTGATTCTGGTTTGTATCATTCCCTAACTGATTGTACCCGGGTTTAGCTTGTTAAATTTGTTGACCAATTTGTCCATCTGTATGGGGACCATCAACTTGTTTATAATGTGCATTGACTCACCAACAAATGCGATGATCTGCAGCGTTTTGAACTGCCGCACATTTATTGGGCATTTTATCTCAAACGTTTCATGATTAGCACCTTGCGTCTGGTTGAGGGAACGAAAGAGCCGACTACTCACATACACAGTCGAGTATTTGAATACTCCGTGCTCACCCATGTACAGTGCAGTGGTGCACCGACCGATGACACCAACGTGAGATGACCAGAAGGTCAGCATAGGCGGCTGTCTGAAAAAGTAAATACTGGAAATGCAGTTGATGATAATCACCCTGAGCCTGATCCATATTCTACCCTTCGGTGGGATAACTGTAAGTCATATGGTAGCAAGCACTCTCGATTGACTTGTCGATTTCCTAATGCTAAGTGCCACAGGTGTGGTGAAATCGGGCACATTCAATCCGTTTGCCATAGTTCAAAGTACTCTTTCACACATTCCAGTTGTGACGATGATAACTTGAATTCTGACTTTCAGTCCATTGTTCTCACTGTGGTTTCTATAAATTCTCTTGATTCTACGCACCATATAACACAGCCGTTTACTGTTAACGGTGGTCCCCAACATTCGTTCATCGTTGACACCGGTAGTATTGAATCTTTTATTTCTGTCGCTTGCGTGAAGCGGCTGGAACCTACTGTTATCTTGAAACCTGACTGAAAGTTTCGCTTCTGAGTCTGTTTCAGATTTGCAGTCAGTTATGGAAAGAGTATCTGCAATCGACCCGGCGTATGCAAGAATTCTTGAACGTGTGAAGAAAGAGCAACGTCAACACTACTGCCCGGACTTTCAGTTGAACTGCAGAGGATGTGGTGGTTGTCAGTGAACCTATTTCTCTTTACTGTTGTTTTATTACATTGCTGACTAGAAGTTGTACAATTGCGCTCGAGGGATAAATTACTTGCTTTGCCTAGTTCGGTTGTTATTACTATTGCGTCGAAGCTAGCTCTGGGGTTGAGCTAACTTAACTGCTTCATTTCTGTATTTCTGGAACCATCACATTACTGTTGAAAAAAACCATCAAGAAGCAAGAGAGTATGAGCGGAGGATAGGACGTGAATCGGAATTCGCTTCTACGGATGCTACCTACGTTGTGTTTCCAGCGTACAAAATGATGAACAAGTGAACGTCCCCTTTAACTCCACTTACTGTTATACGCTAACGCATTGTGTCGTTTTCCGAGAGCCACGTTTCACAAGCCGCAGCTCCGCCCACGATATGTGTATGTACTTATCTGATCGAAACTATCCCGAAGAAACTGTGGGAAACGTGAAACATTTCATTAACAAGTGGTTCAAAGGAACCAAAGAGAGAGACGGTAGAGGATCCAAACGCCGATACTCGGGACCTAATTGCAAAATGGCAACAAACTGTGGACCTACGAAAATCATTTAGTTAAAAAAGCAATCCAGAACTGGAAGACGCAAAGAAAAGCTGGAGGGGGAAAACTAAAGGAAAACACGAATAGGTATGGTGTGTTGTTGATTCATGGTTGAAGTTGTTTGAAGTTGACCCATCATATACGGTTACGGATGATTTTGTATGATATTTTTTCTGTTGTGCGGGTTGATCTAGTAGATTTGGATGAACAGAATGAACTATATCGAAATGAGGCCTGACTTTTCCTGGAACAATTGCCACGACTGTGTGTGCAACGTCTGTCAAGTAAACATGCACCCGAGATTTATGTCGTAGTGAATCCCTGTCTGTTACAAGCCTTGCTGATTCGCGTTGACATCACATGTAGACGACTTTAACGCAAAGGCATTGACGTGCAGTTGACATTTATCAGAATCATGGTATGACGTTAGTTGTCATGTAGGGGTCTTTAATGCATTTTTCGCAGCGGGTTGATTTTTGACGTAATGGAGCCCTGTCTATTACAAGTCTTGTAGATTCATGTCATGACTTCACATGTTAACGTCGTTTACCTGGGAAAATGACCTTTCATAGAATTTGATTGTTACGCTTTTCATGTTTTTTTGTTGTTCTTTCTCTTCAGCCTTTGTATTTCCCCATTTCTTGTGGCTTTAGTCTTTCAGGCTTCTCGCTGCTTAATTCACATATGGCATGCAGAATGCTGGGCAACGAAATGCCCTCAACGTATATGGTAGTAATTGCTGCTTGGTGGTACTCCTTGGACTTTACTAAATCAATTTTTATTCTTAAACACATAGATACTTTGTTGTTATCGCGATACTTATCGTTTAGCTGCGAAATCCTGCGTGTTCAGCAGGCGTGTAGATACATTTTGTGGTAATCAATCCATCTTAGGGTCAATTTGGGGAGTTATCCGAGGCATATGTTAGGACGCATGATTGCGTGGGCGTGTAAGCGGGAGACTGTCTGTCGGATTCCGGTCCAACACCCCCCGCTGTTAAGATGAACACTATTCGCACGACCTTTTAGAAGGGTCCATGTTGAGACGTTTTATTGGAGCCCGAGTTCGTCGTGAAAAGCGTGTTTCGTTGAGGGGGTTTTCTCGTGCCAAGTTTTATTCCGTATTACTCTCAGTCGTGTTTGTTGGCAGTTCAGGTGTATTCAACAGGACATCGACAGGTAATTAACTGATGTCTTCCGGTCTGTCACACACGTTGGGATCCCGTCGTTGGATGTAGTTTATGTGATTAATCTCTTTCTTGCCGTGGAGAGTGAGTTCATATAGCACATGGCCTCGACGCTGAGTCACAGTTCCAGGTACGCTATTACATCTGTGGCCATGAAATTTTGGAACAAATACTGGGTCACCTGGATGGAATTCTCGAGCCTTTGCTCCATGGTGTTGGTTAAATGGCCTCTCCATCTTTATGTTGCGTTAGCGCACCCGCTTGACGAGAAGCATCGCATCGAGTGTTGTTATCATTCGCCGCCCAGTAAAAGCCTCAGCTGGTGAAACTCCATTTGATACAGCTGCAACTGGTGTAGAACGGTAGGTATGCAAGATGGTATCTTTAATTTCACACGTTTTTCCTCCCCCCTCCAGTTTGTGCACAGGCTTTTTGAATGTATCAACGAAACGTTCGGCTTGTCCGTTAGGTTGAGGATGATATGGAGGACTGGGAACGTGGCCTATAGCGAATGATTTACAAAACTGTAAAATCTGTGTTGGAGTGAACTGTGTGCCATTGTCAGTCGCAAGCATGTCTGGGAAGCCGAACCGAGCAAATATGCGACCTGGGCACGAAATACTGGCAGTCGTAGAAATCGTGCGTAGTGGAACGATCTCCAGCCATTTAGAAAGGCATCCGCAAGGATGAGAAAGTATTGGCCGCTGAGTGGACCAGCAAAGTTGGCATGAACTCTTTTCCAGGGATCATCTGGTGGGTGCCAGGAGTGCAACTCAGCCTTTGCGGGTATTATGCAGTAAGTGCACACTGTTCACATGTCTTGACCGTGTTCTCAATGTCGATCCCTCGCCAATATGCGTAACTACGTGCCAAAGCTTTCATATGTGTTATGCCGGGGTGAGCACAATGTAGCATTTGTATAACACGTTTTCTCAGGATCTGTGGTATCACCATACGATCCGCTAACATCAAACATCCGTCGACAACCGTTAGAGCGTCACGCCGTTGGAAGTATGGTTTGTAAACTGCACATAACTCTTTGGGTCAGCCCGTGCGTAAATAATACGTTATCACTTACAAGACAGGGTATGATTGAGCATCACGCCGAATCATAGTAGAAGTCAGGAGAACAACAAAGTAACGAACAAGACTTGTTTTCTGTGTTTGATCGTCATAGTAGATGTGACAGGCAAATTCTTGGTGGACTCTTCAAACACGTATTTTACATCAGCGTCAACCTCCACGGAGGAAATTATCACGTCCTCACTTGGTTGGTTAGTGGACTTATGTGCAATCAGTCTGGAAAGGGCGTCCGCATGATCAAACCTCTTTGTCTGGATATATCCGAGGATGAAATCGTAACCAATTAGTAATGTGGACCAACGCAGATGTCGGTTAGCCGTGTGAACAGGCACACCCTTTGGTGGGGCGAGCATAGATAACAGGAGCTTATGGTCTGTGCACAATGTAAACCGGCGGCCGTGCAACATCTTATGGAATTTTATGATAGCGAATATCAGAGCCAAACCTTCTTTTCCTATCTGACTATAATTTCTATCGGCGGGTAACAGTGTTCGCGGAGCGTGGCCAATTGTCTTTTGGTGACCGTCATGGAATTGGTGTAAAATCACAGCCTCAATGCCATAGTCAGAAGCGTCAGCAGCCACAATAATAAGGTGATTAGTACCATAGTGTGTCAATAATAGGTCAGAAGACGATATGTACTTGAGACCACCAAACGCAGATTGACATTCGTGATCCCAACCCCATTCAGTGTCCTTGCGTAACAAATTGTTTAAAGGTCCCCTTAGGTGATGTAGATCGAACACGAAACTGTTATAATAGTTCACAAGCCCCAAGAATGACTATAACTGTATTCGATTATTTGAAGAAGGGAGGTCTTTGTTTGCAGAAATTTTAGTGGGGTCTGAGCGACAACCATTGCAATCGAAGATGAATCCCTGATATATGATTTGAGGCAAGTAAAACCTACATTTTTGTTTCCGTATGGTGAGTCCGCATTCATGTATACGATTGAAGACTTGGTCTAAATGTGTTTTTGTGGTGATTGTCACCGAACCGATTTCTCATTACTGTTGTTTTATTACATTGCTGACTACGAGTGGTACAATTGCGCTCGAAGGATAAATTACTTGCTTTGCCTAGTTCGGTCGTTATTACTATTGCGTCGAAGCTAGCTCTGGGGTTGAGCTAATTCAGTTACCTCATTTCTGTATTTCTGGAATCATCACAGTTTTGTACTCATCTGGTGAGGGGCTTACAATAATGATATCGTCCATGTGAAAAACAGCGAACGAAAAACCGTTGAACATAATATCCATAATTTGCTGGAATATTGCTGCAGCACATTGAGCATCGAGTGGAAGTTTGTTGTAACGGTACTGTCTTGGATGTGTGTTTATTGTTAGTCGGTCTTTACAACTACCTTCCATCTCAACTTGGAAGTATGCATCAGAGAAACCTATCTTAGAGAATATATTCTCTAGCTATAGTTTGCCACCAATGAGTCAAATAAATATATCTTCTGGCACAGGAAGTGGATACTGATGTGTCTACAAAGCTTTGTTCAGCCCCGTTGAAAAATCACTGCAAAGTCGAATGGAGCTGTTTGCTTTTTTACTGTTACACCCCTGTGGCTTTTAGACGGTCTAATTCAGCCCCAAAAGCTGCTGTCGTTGAGTATGGCAGAGGACGCTTGGGGGACAACACTGGCCTGCTTCTTGGTTCGATGAACAGTTGAGCTTTAAATTTGTGCATCTTCATTAGAGCAGAAAGAAGACATATGTTTTGATATGTTAACATCTCATTTATTCTCATCAGTCACAAACGGACACGCTTTGATTTCTATGAGGAATGTATCCGATCAAGCCAATTTCTGACGTCGTTTGTCAAACTATTGTCTAAGGAGAAATTACCAGGAAACAACATCAATCTCGTGAGACTAACATGCTCGCATATCGATGCCAGTCGGGAAAAGATCAACAAGTTCGCTGGAGTTATTAGTGGTTTGTCATTGGTTTGCCGAATGAAGTAGGAGATCTTCTCTAGAGATACCCTCGA